>JAEIGQ010000233.1:0-457072 GCA_018904275.1 Lordiphosa clarofinis | reverse complement strand
ATAACACAGTGGAACAAAATTCAACTTTTTTTTTTGCCTGGGACTGGGACCAATAAATTGTGAAACTAGAGGCACCAGGTAGCAACATCTCATACCCAGTTTTTCTGGAGCACGTCAAGTTCGCGTTTAATGGGCACTTTTATACTTGCAACACAAAGCTACAACCTCTGTTGCTGGTTAAAAGAAGATGAAAGCTAAAATTTTGAAAAATTCACCAAAGATGAAAGGAATCACCAGTATCCTAATATAAAATTTCCGTCTTCAACGGATAAGCGGTTAGTACCCCGCCCATAGAGGTCTAAGTTAGAAAGTGGAATTAATGAAAAACCACTCGATAGAATTGTATAAGATTTAAACTATATTGAGATACGAACTAATAAAATGTGTACTTAAGAGATGGTAACATGCATCGAAAAACCGCGATGGTGGATACCACATTTGACAGCACCCATCATCGAGGCAATATAGGCCATAAAGTAGAGATCAAAATAGACCGAACTGCGTTTGTAGATTCACCATCGGACCCTTAAGTCACGGGCTATGGCTATCTTTGTACAAGCAATTGCCTCAGAACAACATTTACCATATGGGTATCAAGAGCGTCTCCAAAATTATGCAATAAATCCTATGAATAAAAGTCGTCATTTCCATTAAGAAAATCAAAAATTTTGATTTTAAAATGTCTTTGGTGGACAAACCGCGATACGCTAAGATGCCTTGAACTGATTTATTTAAATGATCCGATCTGTTTTTCTGCTGGTATTGAAGCACTTTACTCATGAGATTAATTCCATAATTTTGGTGAAGCTAGTTTCGCCTAAATGGTCAATGTTGTTCGAAGGCAATTGCTAGTATATAAATGCCTAAGAACCGCGAACCAAGCCTTTATTGGTAAAACTGAAAACGCGATTCAGTCTATTTTGATCTCTAGTTTATGGCCTATATTGCCTCGATGATGGCTGCTGTCAAGTGTGGAACCCACAATCGCGGTTTTTCGATGCATGTTACCATCTCTTAAGTACACATTTTATTAGTCCGTATCTCAATATTGTTAAAATCTTATACAATTCTATCGAGTGGTTTTTCATTAATTCCACTTTCTCAGTTAGACCTCTATGGCCGGGATACTAACCGCTTGTCCATTGGAGGCGGGAATTTGGTATAACATTGGTGGTGACTCCCTCTAACTTTGGTGAATTTTTCAAAATTTTAGCTCTCATATTTTTTTAACCAGCAACAGAGGTTGTAACTTTGTGTTGCTAGTATAAATGTGCCCATTAAACGCGAACTTGACGTGCTCCAGAAAAACTGGGTATGAGGTGTTGCTACCTGGTGCCTCTAGTTTCACAATTTATTGGTCCCAGTCCCAGGCAATTTTGAGTGTTCCACAGTGTAATAGAAAGTGATTTCGGAGTAAATCACATATGTATGTGTCAAACAACAACTTCAGGGAAGAGTTGGAGACTGCTCTGCACATGTCTTGTTGCTTTACAACAACAATTGTGCCTGTAGGCTACAGTCTGTGGGTAAATCTGCTCCACTGGGTCGCTAACACGCTTACGTTTTTTTAGGGCAAAATTGTGGGCTTAGCTCTGGCTTGCCCACCTTCTCCCCCATTTGAATTATTATAGTAAATAAAAACACAGATTGATTGCTTACACAAATCGTCTCCGAAATAAGCTGGTAGAGAAAAGAAAGCACAATCGGATTTCCGAATCTGGGGCAGGTGACCAACTGGTCGTCTCTTTAACTCAATTCGAATCTACATTTCAGATTTCCTCTCCTCTTCTCCTAAGCCACTTGGTGATTTCTTTTTGCTATCTTTGTTTTATGTGGTGAACGGATTTAGTTGGTTATTTAAATTCGATTTTTTATTTTATTCTGTAAATGCTTAGATATTCACTTTAGACCTAGAAATTTTGTTTAAAAATGGTTTGCTGCCTTCCTATTCTTGTGACGAGAAGTGTTTTGTGGCGGGGCCCAGACATAGATACACACACGTACAAGTATACAATACCAAATTGGGAGGAAGTGTAAATGCTAAGCTTACTGATTGATTGGGCTTGCCTTTTGCTTTGGCCTGGGCGATGTTTTATGGTTTGTCTTGGTCTTAGCCTTAATTAATTGTAAGTCCATAACAAACAACACTGAATAGGATTATAAACTTATTTTCTGTGCTCAATAACTATTCGAAATTAATACACACATAAATATGTTTGTTTTTTCGTGTCCATATCTTTTCGCCAATTTTCGTTTCGCTTGCTAAAAACCAAAACAAACTACCAAAAAATAATAAACCCAACACAAACTAAAATCAAAGATCAACGCTATGCCCCCGCTCCAGTCTCGGGGATGACCAGCTCGGCCTATATCAGCAGTGGCTTTGGCATTAACTACTACACGTCCTCCGGTTATCAGCAACCAGCTGGTGGCCCCCTAGCTGCCACTTCAGCCTCGCCTTTGCATCAGCCACAGCAGCAACCGCCGTCGAGCAGCGCCAGCACCAGCTATTCACAGAATGATCCGGGACTGCGGCGACGTCTATTTGCGGGCTTTCGACCACTTTCGGGCTTTGGACGCTTGCGTCAGCAGCGCTCATCACAGCATCGATCAATCTCATTGCCAGAAAGTAATTACGTGACTTACCACCAACAACAAGTGCAACAATATCAACAACTACTGCAACAATTGCAACAACAACAACAGCAATCCCATGCCCCACAACCCTTCCTCCTTTCGTCCCAAACCCCCTCCTCTATATCCAATTGCCGAACCCGACGTACAACGCATTCAGTTGGTGATTTGTACGGCAACTATTCGTTCGACAATTACCACACCGCAACAACTGCCTCATCAACAACAACAACTACTACAACAACAACAACAACTACTACTACAACAACAATCACCAGTTATTTTTGGAATAGTACTGCATTTTATTCCAACTCCAAATCGATGTGTAGCATTTCCTAAGATTTAATTGTTGTTCATGGAAAGTGTGTGATCGATTGATGTGTATGTGTGTCAGTATGTCTGTATGTATCAGTGTTTTTCACTCCCCACTAATGCACCCAAGTACACAAAATTAACTTTAATGCCGAATAACTGCCAATTAGTCCTAGCCCAGTTTACACTTGAGTCAAATGGCTCATTTCCGTGGCAGTCTGGCAGCTGCAACGTTTGTATACACGGCCGAGTTCCTTTTCGGCCGTTTTTCGGGCGGCAAAAGCAACTTGCTGCCGTGTAAATTACGTGCCATTGTCAAAATGCAGCCACAACTGCCAAGTAGATGAGAAGGGGTTGAGGGTGTGTGGCAACTTGCATACAAATGTAGCCAGACTAGGAAAAGTTTTTTCGCCCATTTTCCTTTTTCTTTTTTTTTTTTTTTTTGCTTTGTCGGACTGAGTTCATTTATGCTTAATGTTTGCTGCATTTTTGATGCCAGCCTGGCCTTTTGCATTTAAGAAGCAAGCAAACAGCAGCAGGCAGCAGCCAGAGCAGAGACACAGCTTAAAGTTTATTTTTTGTCTTAGGAAAGACGGTCGGTGTCGGTCTCGGTCCCAAGCCGAACATAATTATGCTAAAAATTGTTATGGCACACAATTTGGTCCTTTTCTCTTTCTCGCTCTGCATGTTGCCGACTTCCTTGCGGCAGAAGTTCGAGGCTCTGCACTTATTTCCCTAGGATTATTTTTCTGCTCTATTACTTTCTGGGCTGGCTCTGTTTTATGCATGAATGCTGCCAACTTTATGTTTAATATTTTCTTTCGCTTTTGTCTTCATTTAACTTAATTAGTTTTAATTCGCTTTATTTAACTGGCCCCGGCTCTGTTCAGTTTCATCTGTCTGTCTGCATGAGATAAAGCCCCGCCCCATGTCAGCCAAGGACTTGGAAACATTGATCGATATGAAAACAACACTTAATGCCCCCTAATATTTGTCACAACAGCAACAACATCAACAGCCACAACACAGTCCGAAATGGCGGCGCGTCCCTTTGGCGAGCCCCTAATGCTGCCGCGTACCATTCTAAAGAATCCAGAGACCAGCAGCAGCAGCCTCCACGATGAGTCCAAAACGAAACGACGAGTGCGTTTAAGCTGAAAAAGCCTGGCGCAGCGACACCGAAAATCTTAAATTTTTATAATTTTATTTATTTCCTAAGTCCTTTATGTATAATTTTTATGCCAAACACTAAGCTGAGCTACGAGGGTTGGTTCAGTAAGTCTGGGGAAATGGAAGCAACTTTCTTTGAGGTTTGCTTAAGAAAGGTTTTGTTCAAATATTGTTTACTGTTGAGAAAAGTTTAAGGGCAGGCAAAAAAATATAAACTAGTCACATTGTGATCTACAAATTTTGAAAGAAAAACTCTTAGAAATTAAATATTTACTTTACTTATCGTTACTTCGCAAATGAATTCAGGGCTTAAACAGACAGACAGACATCGGAGGTGGGAAATTTAGCTAACTTCGTCATATGTGTTGTCTCCATGGAAAGTAAGAGTAGTGTGACCAGACTCAAGAAAAAATTATGCAGAGAATGTATGACAGCATCTGATACTAGGATGATTTTACGAAGCTTCGAAAGCTTCGGATCATCAAAGTTAAAGACATAAAGCAGAGTGACTTAACACGGTGCATTCTCAATGCTGCGTCTGCTGCTCAAATTACAATAAGAATTACAGTCTCCACAAATGTAAATAGTCTGTTAACATTCAACTTTATAGCTCCGTACTCACAAAAAGTTCTGGTGGCGAAATCGTAGCTTCTGCTTCTTCTTCTCTAAATTTTTGTAGGAAACTTCTCATTACTTCGGATGTCAGTATGCCCCTCTTACCTCGGTATCAAACAGAAGTGGAAGTGAGTGTCTATGCATGCGAAATGATTATCTGAATATAGCTACGGCCAGTATTCGGAGCGAGTGAATGTAAGTTGCCACAGGGTCGAGGGGATAAATACACTTGCAAAAGATTGGAGAAAGTAAGAGAATTCAAACAGATTTGATGCATCAGGTACAGAATGGTCTCTGAACTCATTTAGCTTTGCAGTTACTATTTTGTTGTCATCTGCCGTCCAGCGTTGCCAATTTAGTCCAGCAGATATCGTCTGTTAAATATGCTTATAATTGACAAAGATTAATTTAAAATGGCAAACAATGCCAAATAATTAGCTAGAATTGCAGGCTGAAGCATAACTGAATACCTAGTAAAGGCCATTGTTTTGGTCATTAAATGAAAACGAATAAATATTTTTGAAAACTTTTTCTTCTTTTTATTCAGTAAATCGTAGAACTTATTCGAAATGGTCACCTTAATCCTTCCAGCAACGCCGATGACTCTCTGGCCACTCATCGATCAAAGTGCGCAAACCATGCCAACAGACGGATTCTGTGAAAATTTTTACCATAGAGGAATCGTTCAACAAGCAGTTGTTTGGTGGGGGAGTCGGCTCTGAGCTCCATTTTTATGAAAATGAAGTCAAAACTGCGGCGAAAAAAAGATTTTGAAGCCTCTCAACACGACAATATGCAAACAAGCTGTGGACCTTTCAACTAGACTTCGCTCCAGCTCACAAGGCAAAAACGACTCAAACATGAACTTTATTTCTACGGATGATTGTCCTGCTGGTAGCTTAGACCTGAATTCGTTGGACTACAAACTGTGGTCCGTTCTGGAGGCTATGGACTGCCAAATATTAGGTCTTTAAAGATTACCCTTGTCCGAGCAATGGACTATTGCTCAATGCATTAGGTGCGCTCTTTGATCGATGAGTGGTCAGAGAGACTTCGGCGTGGCTGGAAGGCACAAGATGACAAAAGTTTTGAAAAATATTGATTCGTTTTCATTTAATGACCGATTCCGATTTTTTCCGATTTTTAATCTTAAACATCGGCCATATTTGTTGGAACAGATAGCGAATTTGTCAACGCTGCTGGCGTCACTTGAATACTTAATTTCCCGTTGATTAACCCGTTGGTGGATGGCTTCCAAACTCAATTTTCGTGTCATCTCTGTTGTAGGACAAAGCATTTTAGTGTTCTAGTTCGAAATGCACTGCTTGCAGTGTTGAAAACTTTTTCAACCACGTTGAGGAAAGCCTCGAATGAAGCTTTAAAACTTAAAAGGAAACACTTACAAGGATTTCATAATGCTTTACGGTTCTACAAATAGTGATTCTTAATAAATCCAAATAAGCGAAAGCTGTTGATTTCTACATCAAAACCGAATTTATAACATTACCTAAGCTTATTTTTGAAGCTTCAGCAAACTCCCAAAATTTTGGTATATGTTAACAAACTTAATGTCCCAAGAAAACATAATTCTAACGATATTATATTTTGGTTAATCCTTTGTCTTTCCTCTGAAATTTTCCCCGACTTTTTTGAAACACTCTCGTACATTTATTTGATAAAACTATTCTTATTTTCGTACCCCAAAACACACTTAAAGCCTTATAATGATAACTTAGAGTCAAATTTTGTAGTTAGTAAATATCAATAAATGTTGCATCACAGTAATTATTATAGAATACTCAATTAATTAACTGTTTATTTTAATTACACATTACGATTACGAGTATGATTATGATTATGATTATTATTATTACTATTATTATGGTAGCATGATGAGTGAGTGAACGAGTAGAGAGAGCTACATTAAATGTATTGTATTGTCGTGTCAAGTATTAAGTTTGGTTATTGCACTTTGCTGTATGTTTGTATGATTGTTGTAAATATATTTATATATATAAAGCATTAAAACACGATAAACATTAATAAACATGTGAAACGATATTGTGGACATTATTTTCTATGCAATGTAAGTGAAGGATAAGAGAGCAGCATATTTTCCTATAGTTTTTTTTCTGGCACAGAGCAAATGGAATTTTTCTACAACTTTCTTAATTGTGTTACTCACGGGATCTCACTCACACACGCACACACAAAATACACCCAAATACACACACACACAAACACACTCGCTGTCTCTTTCTAAGCGTGTTGAATGTTGATCTGTTGCAAAATATACATAACATATAACTTTCTATATCTCTGTCCTTTTACGAAGGGTCACTCAATGTTAGAGATTTTGATTTTCACATTATAAGCGACTTTTTGGTTTTTTGTTTTAGAGCTGTAGATGCATAGCTGAATACCAAATGCTGAACAACCGAAATTAAATTCCAACAAATTGTTTTTTCCACATTTTTTTTTAATGCTTTATCAAAATCTCATGTTGTGTATGTCGCGCGCCATTATCCATCACAACAACAACAACAAATAAACCAAATTCCAAACACAAACTGTCATTAACAACAACTGAAACAGCACCGCACTCGCCGCGCCGTCAAAAGTTGAACCTACGCATGAAGTCCCTAAGTCTGGACTCACCCGAATCATCGGAGTTGCATGGTCAATTCAGGCGACGCCAGCAGCTGCCGGTAACGGGTGCTGCTTCCACTTCAACTGGCGCTGGTTACTATCATGGCGGCTCGGGAGGTCATCTGGAGCACAGTACTCCGCCATCGAACAACAGCCGTCTGCACTGTAAGTAGACCTGAGATAAGAACCCGTTCCGTTCCCGTAAACCGTTTCCGAAACACCGACGTGTATGTAAACAACTGCTATGTCTCTCTCTATCTCTCTCTCTAAGTATCTCTCACTCGCTCTGTGTCTGCGCGCTAAAAGTGGGCCTCCAACTAGACCCAGACTCACACTATAACCGAAATTCAAAACATTATCAAATTGAAAACCATTTCGTAGCTTAGTTCTTGCTTCTTGCGTTTGTACAAATTGTTTGGCTCCATAGACGGCAGCTGCCCTGCTTAAGTAATTTTTGAGTTTTCCGTAGTCTTAGCTAGAAAAACTTTGCGAAATGAAATCATGTAACGGGTTAACTTTTGTATTTTGTCTACATTAAAGGCTTCATCATAAAATAAAGCCCGATTTCTGTTTATAAAGCACCGCCCACTTCCTGCTCTCACTCTTTCACTCTCTATTCCTAACTTGCTGTTTTCCATTATCTCAGTGAAGCACCTGCATATTCCACTAAACTGGCGCAGCTATTAACCAGGCCTACCATATCCATTACAGCACCCTCGAGTCCCTCGCATCCGGGCCGCAAGCTGCTGTATGCCACACGCGGCATGCGTGGCGGCAGTGTCGATTTACCCGATGAAATGGAGAAGTCACAATCATCGGCCAGCACATCGCCTTGCCTATCACCAGTAAGACATCCCCAGGTATTCCCCCACTGTTCAGTTGCCGCCTCCCAATTAGAGTTTTTGTGTTTTTGTTTCCGTTTTCTCTGGCTTTCTCCATGACCAACTGGTTATGGCCATTTTCTAATCTGTTTCACCTTTTCAAGAAATCCCATCGTCTGCTGCCCACGAATTTGTATGTCATTTTGTACAACTTTAAGGCACGACATGCTGACGAGCTGGACCTCAAAGCTGGCTACAAGGTGAGCATATAACTAAATCAGCAAAATAAATAAATAAATAAAATGCTTTTGTTTAATCCGCTAAACGAAGCGCTTAGCACACACACACACACACACAAGCAGGGGAAATTGCCTGGACTAAATCAAATACTTTATACTTATTCAATATTAAAACACAACAACCATGTTTATTTGTTATACACCAAGGATTTTTTACACACACACACACACACACAGACAAAAGTAGGGCAAATAGCATTAGAAATAATAGTTGCCGAATTTTTGTGTACATTTCAGGGATTCTGATTGTGCTCTGGATTTGCCCATGGCAAAGTGTTCAATATTTACATATTATCTTTTTGCTGTGAAGCGAGTGTCCTTGTTAGCTTGGCAGGAATGCCAAGCAAGAAGCAACTTTTTTACTGAAATAGTTGTTTATTTTGTTCAAAACTCACTGCCAAATATGCCAACAATTTTAATTTTAAATGCAAAATTCAATATACATTCAGTTGGGAGAAAAGGAGAGGGCAAGTTAAATTAAACCATGAAGGACTACTGCATATACATGCCTTAGTAAGTCCATCCAATGTCTTAAGTAATCGTCAGCATGTAGTTTCAATGTGAACATCACACAGCAAAAGGCAGAGAAAAATTAAAAGGATCCAGATTCGCTTACTTTTTTGAAAACAAAAACCTCGCTCTGGTGTGGCTTGAAGCGGATACAGAACTGCCTTATATTAAGCAATATATCCTGCAAAATGTACTTTTCTGCGATCTCATTGTTCGGAAATTACTGATAACGAACCGAACTGCTTCATGGGAAACTGTAAACCGAACCTTAAACCAAACGAAGGACTGGAATATTGCTGTACCGAACCTACATTCGGTTCCACCAAATTAAATACGTTCTAAATTTTCTAAAGTAAAGTTTTTAAAATTGTGGTTATCTTTTTCAAATTTTGCGAAAAATAATCAAAATCTTTATAAAAGTGTAAAATATTTTTATTATAAATTTCTTTATAAGCTTTATTTTTAGATCCTTGATTTTAAGTTCATATGATAAGAATAGTTATCTCCGCGTTTTGAAGCTTACCAAAGTGTTTCAAATAATAAAGCGATTGACATTCAAAGAGCCTTCAATGACAAATAAAGAACCAACTGAATCAAACAAATCAAAGATAATCACATCTTATCAATGTAAACAACATAAAGCTATTTCACTTACTGTCTTATTAGTACCATCGAAAGATGTTTTCTTTTTCAAAAGTACAAAGTTGTGAAAAAATTTTTTTTTAATATTAATCACATTTCTACATAATTTGGTAAAATCTTGGGCTCGAACTAAAGCATTCTCCCAATAACCTCGAGCATTAACAATTTCGGTTCAAACCTACGAGTCTGGACTGTTTTTTTGGGTTTGCTACCCAGGTTTTTAATTCCATTCTGCAAACCGGTTCGACAGCGAACCCCATACAACACGAACAAGTAAGAACAGGCACATTTCCTCCTGAACCTGATTCAGAATAGCCTATTCAAAAAACATTTTTTTTGTATTTTGTTTTTATACCCTTGGAGGGTATATTGAAATTGTTCAGATGTTTGAAACGCACGTAAAGTATATATCGCTCACTTACTTCAATACTGGCATAACTCAAAAAATGATTTTGACTAATGATCGAAATGGCGCGTCTCGTACTATTTATCAAAAATTTTCGATTGTATCTCTTTATTTCGTGAGGTGAGAATATGTCGCAATATCATTTTCCAGGTTTATTTTCATGTTGATGCAAGAACCGCCAATCCGTGTGTGGATATTGACCAAACATACTTCGTTTTTCAGTTAAAACATCATATTATATTATTATTAATAGCTTCTTAATTTATAATATTTTACTTATTAGTTGAAACTAAAAGAACCATTTTTTTAGGTAAAAATCCATTGATAACTTCAAACGTGTTTTTCTCAAAATGGATTATTTTGAGTTATGCCAGTATTGAAGTAAGTGAGCGATATATTCTTGATCAGCATGACGAGCTGAGTTGATATAGTGATGTCCGTCTGTTCGTTTGTTTCTATGCTATTTCCTCCGTCAGTTCTTAAGCTATCGTAACCAAACTTTGCACGAAGTCTTTTGGTACAAGTACGCTGCACATTTGTCGAAGCCGGCCAGATCGGATGACTATAGCATATAGCTGCGATAGGAACGAACCGTTGAAAAACTAGTTTTAGTGAGAAAATTTTTTTTGTTTTTAATGCTATCGCTCCAAAACTTGTTACTGATCAATATTAAATGCTACCATACAATTCTGCCAAGTTTGATGCAAATCGGACGACTATAGCACATAGGTGCCATAGAAACGATCGGCCGAAAAAGTTGTTTTGTGAGAAAAGCTTTTTTGTTTTCAAAAATGTTGTATATTGTATAGTTGCCATATAACAAACTGGCAGGCGTATATCATGCTTCAAGGGTATATAAACTTCGGTCGAGCAGAAGTTTGCTTCTCTCTATTTTGTTTTTTTTTTTTTTGTTACTTTTCAATAGCAACGTCTATCAATCCGTATGAACGAAAAGATCTCAGAGATGCCAAGATAAAAATGTTTTACATGAATGTGACATATACTAGATCAAGTTTATTTCAATTTTTCCACGCCCCCTGCGACATATCTCTCACAGTTTTGACGGTAGAAAAACGATGAAGTTCGAATGAACAACAGTCGATTTATAAGGAAAACTAACAATTATGACATGGGCATTTTCACAGCGTCGCACGATTTTTTAGCCTTTATTATGAAGAATAACAAAGAAATATAATTTAATAATTTTCCGCATATTGGCGCTCGGGAGTGCCCAAGTCGTAGTTGTTGACAGTAAGGTCCCAAAATACATGTCCAAAAAATAGAGGCAAGCTAACTTCGGCTCGACCGAAGTTTATATACCCTTGGATCTTGATATATGCCTGACAGTTTGTATGGCAGTTATACTATATAGTGGTCCGATTTCGAAAAATCTTGTTGAATTTATGTAAAATCATTGATAACTTATAAATACAAGCGTTGGGAGCGATATCTTTGAAAACAAAAAAGTTTTTCTCAATAAAACTTTTTTTCAGACCAAAATTTTGGATGGCAGCTATACTATATAGTAGTCCGATTTCGACAAGCCTTAGTGAAATGATGTGAAATCATTGAAAACTTATAAATACAAGCGCGATAGCATTGAAAACAAAAAAGTTTTTCTCACAAAAATTAGTTTTTCGACCGATCGTTCCTATGGCAGCTATATGCTATAGTCATCCGATCCGGCCGGTTCCGACAAATGTGCAGCGTATATGTACCAAAAGACTTCGTGCAAAGTTTGGTTACGATAGCTTTAAAACAGACGGACGGACAGACTGACAGACGGACGGACGGACAGACGGACGGACAGACGGACGGACAGACGGACATGGCTATATCAACTCAGCTCGTCATGCTGATCAAGAATATATATACTTTAAGAGGTCGCAGATGATTCCTTCTCTGCGTTACAAACATCCGGACAATTTTAATATACCCTCTCCAAGGGTATAAAAAGACATACGCTACGTTATGGAATACGGTAGTGAGTTTTGTCTACTATCACAAAAAACGAATGTTGGCGGAATGTGTTCGATCTGCAATGATGTAACTATATATTTATAGCTGATTCCGTGAAAAATAAATGTTGGATTTTTTTATATGGGCATTTCCACAGTCGCGAACGCGACATTTGTACGACTTTAAAGTGCAAAAAAATATAGAAAACAAAAATGTTTTTGTTTTTGGTTTTTATTTTTTGGTAGAGTTTTGGTAGCAGAATATTTAGTGCAAAAGATAGGTTCAGTCGATTTGTAGATTAAAATATAAATTGAAAAAGTTATGTGATTTATCACGCGACAAAAATGGAAGTCGTTTTCGACTGCATCCAATAAAATTCATAAATCAGGGAATAGTAAAGAAAAATTTTAATGCTGTTAACTCTTAAATAAAGGGGAATATTGCAGCTTTTTATTGAGTGCAATGATATTCAGCTATTTACATTAGCTTTGTTTTTATAGGCTTTAACATTATGAAGAACGCGACATTTATCACGCGACATATTAAAAAAAGCTAACAATGAAATTGACTTATCTTCAGTATTCAGGCCAATTTTCTTTTAGTATGGAATCAGAAAGGTTTTAAATGAATTATGTTATTTATTTTAATTTTTTATTTTTCACGTCATGTTAAGAAAAATAATTTTTTTAAAAAATATTTTGTCGATCTTGGTGGACCTTTCTGTGGAAATTCCCATATATGACTCATTTCGATACGCAACGTGACATACGTTAGGTTCGTTCAGAAAGTTATATTTATACACATACGATAAGTTAGCTGCATATAATGAAATGATTTGTTCAGTTTTTGGTGGACCTTTCTGTGGAAACGTCCATATGTAAAGATCCACTTGGGTGGCTTCTAACTTAAATTAATCAGAATAATCATAATCGGGCTTGACCGACTTTCTCAGTTGTTTGATTTATAATTAAGACGGGTTAAGATGGAGCACCTCTGTGATTACTGCGATTTTTGGTAGTCATGGAAGACAACAACACGATTTGAAAAATAACTGGATTATGGCTTCCTAAATTCAGGAAAAAGGTTCCAAAGATCCAGTAAGCTATAAACAAAGACTCGAAAAGCGAGCCCTAAGCTGTATGACCCGTTCAAATCTTCCGACTCAAATTTCTTCAAACTGGATTTGGTTGTCTTAGACCTCTGCTTCCATTGCTCCTAGAGGTTTTTTTTTTGGAAACTGGCGCACTTTAGTCGCACATGTAATTACCAGCGGGAGCGACCACATGCATACGGCGCAACAAGTGCAATTACCTCGCATCGGAATAAGTTAAAACAAAATCCATGCGTACCGTTACAGCTGGTCGGAGAAACAGAAGACGCAACATGTGCAGATGCCTCGGCTCGAAGTATGTAAAAATAACAAAACGTTAGCGTACCAGAGCGCGGCGCATGCAGGACGAACAAGCAGGCAGAGCTATAAGTCTCAAGTTTTGCTGATAAGGGTGGTTTTTCCTTATGCGATATTTTAGATATATATCAGATTACTCTATGAATATTTTGAAGTTATTTTCAAAAGATTTTAACTTTCCGCCTATCTTAAAAAACGTGGACTACACTTATGTTTCGCGTTTTATATTAGGGGAAATGGCAAATGGTTTTTCAATGAAAGGTCGATGCCTTTACTTTCGTTTTGAGCTAAAGTCTCGCTTACTTGCGGTCCATTTTACTCTTAAAAGCTTCGATATAAATGATGAAATGTGTCCAACAAATTATGGAAAATTTTTTTACGCTAATCATCTCATTTAGGTGACTGTCATTGACACCGCTGATCCGGACTGGTGGAAGGGCAAGGTTCTGGGACGCGTTGGTTTCTTTCCATCCAAGTATTGTGTACGTTTGAATGCCAATGAGAAGCCACTGCAGGTGACACATAATCTGCAAGTTTCGGACGGTGAACGTGGAGAAAATATGACCTTGCTGCGAGATCAGATTGTCATACAGGTAGGTGGACCCGACCACCCTCTAAGCGCTAACCTTGATAGATGTCTTCACTCTTTGCAGACCGGTGATGAGGTCAATGGCATGGTGATGGTACGCTCCGCCGACAATCGTCAGGGCTACTGTCCGATCAAGTATCTGCAGGAAGTGTGACAGCCAGAAGAGGACGAGCCGCCTTCCGAGGAGCGCGACAGGCGGCATAGATCATCAATGCAAACGTCGTCCCGCACGACGGACAAGACCAAGCGTAGGATTAGAATTGTAGTTACCGATAATAACAATTTAGCTAGTAGTAGCATTGCACCCGCACCCGTACCCCTAACCCATACCACTCACCAAATCCCCAGAGAAATGGATGCCGAGACGAAACGTCTGAACATTAATTATGGCGACGACGTCAGCACCGAATGGGACAAGGACAAGGATATACTCATACTTTCTGGTCGTCGCAACAAGAACGACAAGAATTGGGAGAACTGGGAACGCATACGCGAGCAGAAGCTGGAGAAGATGAAGAACATTTGTTTCGAGAGCTATCGGCAGTCGAAACGAGACAAGCTACTGCAGGCCAAGCCCAAGCCGAAGCAATTGGATCCCACCTGGTATACGGACAATATCTATTCGAATCGTTCGGATGATCTGGATGAGGATTATGTGCCTGATTGTCTCAAGTATGGCCCCTATCGTCCACTGCGCGACATACACGAGCAGGACGAAAAGTACACGGAGGAGCGGCGCGGAGAAGGTGAAGGTTCGCCGGGATACGGCTTGCAACGTTCGAAGAGCTGCAAGGAGTTCCAGTATCCCAAGTCGCAGAGTTGGTGTTTCGAGGGAAATGTCTTTGAGGCGGGCGGCGGAGTGGCCAGTGGCAGCGGCACTGCCACCACCTCCATACTGAAGAATCGCTCGGGAGTGCCCAAGTCGTACTCGTTTAGTGCCAGCACCAAGACCATGCCTTTTGACATCATAGACTACGAGCTGCCGCCGGCCTCCAACACGCGTCGCGAGAAGCGCGAGGCCTACAGACGCAGCATGAATATGCTGTACAGCAACAGCCTGGATGAACGCACCCTGGCGCACACATGCTGTGCCAGGGATCAGTGCACCAGTGCCAGGTGCCTGCTGGACGACATCTATCCGGGATCAAGGCCGCGGGGTAGGAATGCGGCGGACTGGCTGTTTGATGAGCGCGCAGAGGCAGATCACCGCGGACGACGTGGTCACCGGACTCCAGTTCCGACGCCTGCTCCCACGGTGATCTGTTGCTGTGCCGCCGAGGACTATTGCTGCCATCGCCAGCCCCAGCACCTGGTAATGCGACCCAGATCGCGTCTGCACTGCCCAGGCCATCATCCGGCCGCCGAGGAGGAGGAGCACATGCACTGCCGATATGACACCGATCTGGAGCACTTCATAAGAGCCGAACGGGAGCGTTTACTGCTGCAGGACAAGTTCCTGGATGAGGACGAGCGCTATTTGGCCGCAGCGGCTCCGCGTCAGTATGCCAACTATCACCGGCCCACGCGAAGCAAATCCCTGCTGGAAATGCAGCCGCCCACTATGTTCGATGAGGACACCTGCTCGGATACAACCGAAATCGATCTGGAGGACTTCAACATCGATCTGGAAAAGTACTGGGAGCAGCTGGACAAACCGCCCAGTCCCATCAACATGGACATGCGCCGCAACATGCACAGCAATCTCAAGGTGAAGAATGTCAATGTGCGCTGCTACAACAATGGACAGCCCATCGATCTGCATGATCGCGAGCATGAGCGTCTGATGATCAAGAAATCCCTGCTGGAGGGCATGCCCTCTCCGCCCCAGCTGGACTCGAGTGAGTCCTCCAATCTGCCTTTTTTTGATAATGCTGGCTCCTCCTCCCTGCACCATCGACCGGCTGCCGCCTATGGCCACGGCTATGGGCATAAGGTCTATCCCGCAGCGGACACACTGCCCTCGTACCAGTACAACAACTTCTACCCGGAGCACAATCACCCAACCGTGGGCAATGTGTTGACCCAGCAACCCACAGCCGGCATTCATCACACCTCGGCCGGGGGCCACTCGGCCCTTAGTTTGATCAACAACATCTTCTCCATCTACAAGCCCAACAAGTACTCACCCGAGAATTGCCAGATGAACTACGAGAGCAAGCCGGAGCCATGCAAAAAGATGAATGTGCCCAGCACCCGTCGACCCCTAGGCACCGCTGCCCACCATCCCCATCTTCCGCACGAGTATATGCACTCGTCGATGAAGCGTCCACTGATGGTCAATGCCGATCAGCCGCACTTCAAGATCATACCCGAAAAGACTGGCCTCAAGATATCGCCGCTGCTGACCTACGACGAGGCATTTGGCGGCGACAAGTCGCACCTGAGACTGAGCAGCACGGCACGACCTCTGATGCTTCCGCACTGATGGTGCTGGACCTTTCCGTGGTATGGTAATGGTAATTATTGTTAGTTATGATCTCCAAAAGACTCCCAACCAAACGCACAAACTGGGCCATTTTAACGCTCCATCAAGATGGCTCAGGGCTCAGGCTCATCTGTTGTGGTAGTGGCAACTATGCTCTCCTCCTCCTCCTCCTCGTCCACCTACTCTCCCCGTCATCGTCGCCGTCGTCGTTCATCGTTCGTCGCTTCAATGTCGTTTCATTCAACTAAGTCGCAGAAACTGACACACCAGGAACAACAGAACAACATCAACCAACAGCCATACCATTGGAAAACAGCACAGCAAACGAAGTGTAGCAGGAGATGAAATTTGTTAGTGAAGGATTTGTTAGTGTAGCAGACACACACACACATACACTCGCACACATTGATCAGTATACATTCGGTGTTGGGATGGGAATTATTTATTTAATTTTTTTTTTTCAAATATTCCTAAGAATTCTAGACTGTCTTACTTAAGCTGCTAGGCTATCTCTATTACCGGATACTAATGGTTCAGCATTCCGTAGTGAACCAATGTTGATACCAAGCCTAGCGGCATATATGCCTATAAGAAAATTTACTGTAATAATATTTCGAAAAGGCAAACTTAGTATAATCGATGTTCTCTTAAGGTAAAGAGTGGCCCAGGTTTACCCGGAGATTTTCACGTATTAGTTCAAAAACTTCCCTGCCAGATTACTTTATCCAAAGATCTGTTTGCGTAAGCGCCTTTGAGAAGCTTAAGCCTAACCAGATTATTCCCTCAAATACCTCATTCGCCTTAAGTCGAAACCGCAAATAAAATCGACTCTTCTGTGCTGACCAGCTAAGTTAACAACTGAGTACTTATAAGAACTAACTATAAACTCACAAAAAGATCAAAAAACCAGGGGGCAGCTCTCCCGCACAAATTGTGTTGGAATAGGAGGAAGATAAGAAAGATTAGGATGCAGAAAGCAGACACGACGGTAAAAGGGAAATATGAAACGATATGAGTATTCTAATAATGTGAAGACAGATTGTACGATCTAAAATAATTTCATATAGAATGGCATATTCAATAGATACGAAACAATGAGCCTGGCTGGTGGCTCCCAGACACCCATTTAAAAAGCAAACTGTCGGACTAAAACCTCTGCTGATCTCACCCGGTTGATACAAAACTCCATATCGAGACTCAATCTATTACTACGCAAGCCCCAGGCTTAATTCAGAGGGTAAGGACTGGGGTCCGCATAGTTGTCAGGTTCGTATTGATGTTCGTCGTCATCATGACCCTTCGGTACGTACTTTCACACAATATGAGCGCCAACAGTTTTATTTGTCTGTATGAATTGATCGACCGGCACTTGGCGCCAAAACGAAACAGCCTCTCGAGACGCACTACGAATCTGGTGGCGTGCAAGATCAATATCTTCCTATAAAAGTAATATCATTAATCTGTTTATACCCTGTTCCCATTAAAAATGGGAAAATGGGGATCATGAAGTTGTGCAAATGTATGTAACAGGGAGAAGGAAGCACCTCCGACCCCAAAGTATATATAAAGTATATATGTACTTGATCAGCATCAACAGCCGAGTCGATTTAGCCATGTCCGTCTGTCCGTCTGTCTGTATGAACGCGTCGATCTCAGAGACTGTAATAGATAGAGCCACGTTTTGCCAAGTTTTGGCATGTATATAGGTGTATACTGTGCCCACATCGAGTTTGTTTTAGATTTCGAAAAATCCTCCTCCTCCATCTTTAAACAGCGAAAATCTGAAATTTTTATCTGTATAAACGCATAAATCTCACAGACTATAAGTGGTAGAGCCACTAATTTTTGCATGTATGTAGGTGTACACCGTACCCAGATAAAGTTTGCTCCAGGCTTGCCAAATTCCTCTTCCATCTTCTTCTAACCGCGAAAAACTGTCAGAGCTACAATTTTTAAGTTTGAACCTAGTGACTTAATATATTTTCAGTGAGGCCCAACTTCTATCTATTCTGTGTACCACAATGAGATCCAAATAAAAACACCGAAAATATGTACATAAGTGCGCCTGCCCATTTATTGAAATAAATTTTAAAATAAATGGAATTCAAAGCTATAGGAACCACATTACTTGGGACAGGGTATTTTGCTGCCGGGGCACTCGACCGCAACACTCTTACTTGTTTTTATTTGAAAAACTTAGTATTATTGTTGTTGCTTAGGGCCCGGACATAACTGTTGCAGGTCTGGACTGCTGCTGAAGGCTCGCCATGTCAACTGCATCAAAATTATTTTCATTGGTTAGGCTCTAGAAACTTATCTTTGCCTCTACGGTATTGATCAGCGCAATTAATTCTTCCTCATGAGAGCTCAATGATTTTAACGTTCACCTTTATATTTTGGGAAATTTTGTTTGCTTCTGACCGTCAAATTAAATAAATTTTATTGATTTGGGCTCCCAAAATAGACACGAACAGCTGCTCATACCATCCTCAAATTCACATCAATATTTTGATTGTGTTTTCTGATTGACGTTTAAGTTATAATTGAAATTTAGGTCATGTTCTTCAGAAAAAAAGTGGATAAATTTAAAAATGTTTGAGCACTTGGCAACCTTTAGACAGGTTGTTTTTACATAGATGGCAACTGAGTTTGAGTGGTGGCAAGTTGGTTGTGTTTGATATGGCCGCCTGTAGTTGTAATCGAAACTCAAATTTCAAGTTAAAACTAATTAAATAATTTATTTGATGCAACCTATTCAGATAAATCATGTTGATTACATTTCCAAAATTAAATTTGCTTGTCCAAATATTGTTTGTGTGGTGAATATTGCTAAGTCTCTTTTCTCTTTGGAAATTAAAATCCAATTTGTTTTTGTTATTTTACACTCGTTCTTATGACGCGACCCTTAGTCGGTTGGGAGGTGAGCTGTAATAAGGTGCGTTAGGAAGGGAGGGACTTTCAAACCTTTCGTGATGTTATTTTGTACTGACCTCAAATTAGTTTCTGTGAAGTCCCATTTGTTGAATTTTGAAACGTGTGAATTTGTTTTAATGACATTTGAAATATGATAAAGTGTAAAGTGAAAAGTGTAGCGTTTATTTCATATTAAATATAGTAAAATAAACTTTAGGCTTTAAACAACACATAAAAGATGGTTACGGCTGCACGAATGGCCCAATGATCCCTTTCGCACCAATTCCAAACCAAACGGTCAAGCGTTGGTCATGAAGAGTCTTTTCCATGGACGTAGAATCGGCAATTTATATTCCTCTACGCTGTTCAAAACTTTACTCACAATTCTAAACGTGTTTTAAATATGAACCTACACTAAGCCAACGCGTTGTGGTGGCCTGTACTGCAAAACATAAATATCCCAAAAATGATATAACTAACTAACTCTCTTATTAAGATGTAATAACCTCTCTAGTGTCAAGACTTTAAGCTTATTTTTGTTTTGAATAGCCAGTAGACTTAAGCCAAACCACAAACTAATTTACAAATTTAGTTACTTCCCAACACTGATCACACACAGAAACACTGAATCAGCTTTTGAATCGCTTGAAATCGCATTATGTATGTATGTAGTTCAACCAGACACTAATTTTTCGAGCAACTTTGAAGCAATCAGCAGCAGCATACTCTCTCTCTCTCTCTCAATATAGAAAGAATTATATAATAAATGTACATTTATTATGTACCAGTACATTTGTAGTTAAGCAGTTCATATCGTGTTTCATATTATGAACATATTGGATACCCCAAATTCTGTAGCTTTTAAGCCGACTTTATGACTACTGAAGAACATTTACCTAAATGAACATTTATGGCATCGAATACTTAAGATGAGATAATGCAAAACTTCTCTGGATTGCCATGAAATTTTTTCTATTTTTTATACCAAACAACTTTGAAACAACTTGAATGAACGATACATGATAGTGTAATCAGATTGAGAGGCTTTGCTCCTATTTGTTGCGGCTACTAGAAAGGTTTATATGCTATTTATATATTAAGGATAAGTGTGTGTGCCGAATCCCCTTACCCACACAAATGGAAATGCTTTTTACAAACAAAAACTAGATTTGTATATATAAATATGATAAATATGATTGTACTTTTATGATGTATGCGTATCCACTGGCCTTATTTATTGAGAGAAGAATTCCAGACACACACACACATACACACACAGACACATAGAATTTATTTGCGTACAACTTTTGAGCGCACTTGAGAATTACAATTTGAATATTTCTCCAAGAAACAAAAATTTAATTTTAAGGCTTGCCTCACTTTTGTTAATTGTTTTTTGGCGTCCAATTTTACATATATATATTTATAAGCAAGAATATATATATATATATAAATGAATGTATGTAGCTCTTGACAAAAAAACTAACGAGTATTTGTAGTGTGTAAGCAAAAGGCAAAACCAAACGAGTTTTAGCAGTTTTTGAATTTGAATTTATTTTTAATGACTTTTGAAAGACAACAACCGCAACACTACAACAAACATATTTTATCAGAGACAAACCTTTTTGCTAAGTGTACTACCTACCCTATGGCCTATGAGTAGACTTAAGCGTTTTTCTAGACCAGCAAACGAGCACAAAACAAACCTATAACTGCACCCATTTAATAAACAACAATCTTCGAGTTTAGCAATTAGTGAGTAAACACATAAGTTTAATGGTCATTTAACAATTAAGTGAACTGTAAAATGAACGAAGTCGATGAACAAGAAAACGCCCAAATCTTATGAGTATGTAATTAAAGCTAAACAAAGTAAACAAGAAACCAAATTGAAATACAGGATGTCGGTTGGCTCCTCAAATGCTGAAATTGGCAATTAAGTATATTAAATATATATATACACAAATACACGCGTACATATATACATACATTATGGTAGTTCCATAGCGAGTTCTCTCTACCCTTTTTTGTCAGAGACAGATTATGTGCAGGACGATGCTTCATGTTTTTTAGTGTGTAATTCTGTTATAGATATGATAGTACGATTATACGATTACTATTACGATTGACCGAATAGTGAAAGTTATTGCTTCTAGTGGATTAAGAAACAAGTGCACGGAACATAAAAACACACACACACACTCACACACATAGAACGATTGTAGCCGAAAATAAACATTTCAAACATAAACTAGAGAAGAAACCAGAATATCAGTGCAACTTATACATATATCAAGCAAAACAAAACTACAACAGAAACCCAACTCATTTAGCACCACATGCAATTTAAATGTGAAAAAAACCCCCTGTCGTCCCTCTGATCCCTCTTTCAGCTGCGACCTCCCATTAATTTACCTGAAATAAAAATGATGTTAAATTCGATGTAAAAAAAACGACTACTACTATTGCCTTTTGATTTTATTTATTCGGCCAAGCCCAAAAGTAGGCAGCACTTTTTGTGGCAGCCGGAAATGTTGTTTTAGCCTGCATAGTGGGATGAAGTCGCTTAAATTGGGGGCATTGTTTAAGAGGTAAGTAAGAGTCTGGGAAAAAAAACGGCTAAGAGAGAGATAGATCTATGGGGATAGAATTTATACCGTTTTGTACTTACAATTTCAAAAAAGATTTGTTCTTGGTTGTACGAAACGTTCTTTAATCGAAAACGACAGGTAATGTTAATAACATGAGAAGGAACCAAGAACTATTCGAACTTAACGTAAGCCGAAAAATTTAAGAAAATTGCATTCTTACTTCAAGTACAGAATATCTTGGAAAGTGCACTACGGAATGTGAGAATTATTTTAAATCGAATCCTTTCTTAAAATTCTTTGGTTATGGAGTTAGGGTAGATTTCGGATGTACGGTAAAACCATCATTTTCAGCACCGCATTATAGTGTGTGGACTTAAAAAATATTTTAGGTTATAATTTTTGTAGTATTGTCACAATGGTCCACTGATATTAAATGTCAAGGCCTACGCACCTCAGATCGTCCTTACGGAAAGGAATCCTAAAAATAGTCCTAAAATTCCTGTAGTTTAACTAAACGACTGTTTTAATCCTTAGAAGGATTACATATATCCCGTGGTAATCCTTTAAAAGATTGAATTGTGCAAAAAATTCTAGCACAATTTAATCCCAAAGCTGGATCATTTTAAGCCTATTCTAGATTAACTTAAGCTCGATATGTAATATTGATTTGATCTCAAGAAAGATAACTATTCTTCTTTTCCTCCGCCGTGCCATGTCTGAAAGGCTACTTATATTTCCTCGCTCTCGCTCTCTAATTTATGGACATGTGATCTCGAAAGGGATTGTAGTAAGCACATTTGGAATGATACAATATCGAAAGGAATGGACCAATCCTTAAAAGATTGAATTGTGTAGAATATCCTGGAAATCGAGATTGAATTTTCAAACTCGTGCCGGGCTTAATCCAAGATTTAAAAGATTGTAAATATCTCGACCTTTTTTTCTGTGTTAGAACCCCGGAGTGAACTCCTCCCAATTTCGAGGTGGTTTCGAACTCGGGGCCCATGGAATGAACACGATTAGTAGCGCCATTGTACGCACTGGTGGCCAATCGTCTAAGATACTACTTGTACAGAGTTCAGTCTACCATCTGCCTAATTACTGGAGACCACTTACAATTCTCAAGTTCGAATTCCCTGGACAACACAAGGCAACAAAATTAGTTTTTTTCACGTATACTGAAGGGTTGGTGGTGATTCTAGATGATTTTCGTGTGCTGAACACGGTTACCAAAGTAGTAATTAGGATTTTATATCTGCGATATCAGCCACTGTGCCCCTGTACTCAATTGGTTTGTGTTATTTATTCGCGGGGCCCCCAAAAGTAGACAGCACTTAATTTCAAGCATTTGACCATGCTGTTGTTGTTCTACATGCTGTTTGTTGTTTTATTAAGTTTTAAATTTATATCACATTAAATTTTAGATTAACAAAAATATAAAAAATATTAAGCGACTCATCATCGTTGTTATTGTTGCTGTGGTTTTTACAATTATAGGGTTTTTTTTTGCAATCAGGAGCTCGTTAGGACGGGTAACATTTAACATCAAGTTTACATACTTAAAGCTATCACTAAGTTGGTTGTTGATTAAACTAATTGCATCAGAGTCAGTCAATAAAATTGGAGGGGGGAACCTTAAATACTACACAAAGCCAGGCGCTTGGTGGGGCAACCTTCTTGTCAGGCTTACGAGCTAGATTGATTGGTATGGATTGGCTGTTCCGGAGTTGGACCATTCTCTGCTGCTGCTACTATTGCTGTTGCTGCCGCCGCTGCCGCAGCTGCTGCTGCTGCTGTTGTTGTGCTGGCTGCAGTTCCATCCAAGTTAAGGGTATTGCTGCTGGCAGCTTTTTGATTGGGAAACAACACCGAATAGGCTGGCGGCGGATCAAGCTCCTCATAGTTGGGTGGCGAGTTTGCATTAATCTGATCCAGACCACCACCAGCCCCAGCTCCGTTGGCAGCGGCCAGCGCCGCCTCGCGCTCATTGTTGACCGCATGCTGCGATGCGGAGGCTGCAAGTGAACGTATGGTTTCAATGTGAGAGCTCAAGCGACAACAGACAACTGTAAGCGGTTAATGGGCGGTGCGGAAAAGTTAGACATAGACATGGACAAAGCCAAGAGAGAGTATGCGGGAGGACGAACAGAGACAAACAGAGAACAATAAAAACTCACATCAATATAAATGTCTATGTCTTACTTGGACTAGCAAAGTGTGCAATTGAACATTCAGAACATACCCCAGAGGCCGCAGATGAGCAGAGCTCCGCCGCAGAGCAGCATGCCGAGCATTAGATAGCCCCAGGGCCCATATTTGGACAGATCCGAGTGCAGGCCCGTACGTGTGGAGTTGCGACGTGTGAAGCCGCTGCCTCCGCCGCCGACTCCGGTCTCGGCTGTGGCATTGTCTGGCCTGCCCGGCTCTGGCTTGTTCTCGCCAATGGAATTGGGTGAGCCCTCGCCCCCAGGCTTTTTCATATCTTTGGTGTGTACTTTTCGTAGAGTGGTTGTTGTTGTTGTGGCGTTGCCAGAAGCAGTCGCTATTTCACTACCATTGCGTGGCGCCTCCTCCTCGTCAGGTGCTGTCGGAGCATCGTTGGCAAATAGATTGCGAAACACTTCCAAGGCAAATTGCTCAAAAAGATCCGACTCCAGAGCTGTGGGCAAGTTGCCGGCACCAGGACGACGATGTTTGAAGCACAGCTCGTAGTCCTCATCGCTGTCATACTCATTGCTATAGGGACAATGTCGTATGCCGTCGCAGGCCAGTTCCTTGGAGATGCACAGTATGGGCTCATCGCTGGGAATAACAAAAAAATTAATATTTTGAATTTCATCAAGTGCAGAGAATACTACTAACCCAATTCTCAGGCACTGGTGCTTATGCACATCCTTGCACTGCTCTCCCTTGCCCAGCACTGTGATCATCAGCTTCGATTTCAGAGCATGCTGTCCATGCTCCCACACAATACGCACTCGACCATGGAACAAACGTACTGGATCCTCCATTTCTGAGGCGGTGTCCTCCAGTTGACAGGGATCAACACGCCACTGGGCCGTATGTGGATCCAATGAACTAAACTGTGGGCAAATAAATTTATATTAACCATTAGCCGCTTGCTAAAATTTCTTCTAAAATTGTTCTAATATTTGCATGCGCTACTCAAGTACATTAAACGTGCTGAAATCTCTGGCTATGGGCCACGCCCACAAAACAAAAGACGTGATAAAAATTTTTAAATTAAACAGACAACGATTACCGATCAAACTGTGAATACATTGAATGCAAAATAAACAGATAATGCGAAATTAAATATTTACACTGAAAAAATACACAAAAAGAACTTTCGTGGAAACGATTTTTTTATACTCTTTTGAGCATATTCGATGTGCAATCTTTAATGGGTATTAAAAGTACTGAAAGTAATTGTCTACAGGGGAATATCGTACAAGAAGGCAGAACTTGTAAGTAAATAACCATTGAGAGTATTGTAGCCGAGTGATTCGACTTTGAAGTAGCCTGTATTCTGGCTTACATTCACAGTCGTCTAATAAGTAATCCAATATGTTTTGTGCATAACTTTGGTGTTTTTTGTCAGATCTGGTTGAAACTAGAGCTCAATTAATATATGTTTTACATTTCAAGTCTGTAACATCAAAAATTTATTCCCTTCTATTCTCTCAGTTCGATGAATTCATACAAACAAAGGAATTGACAGACAGACAACGGACATCATTTTAATAAAATATAGTTTCCAATAACATTTCCTAAGAAATATTATAAGGCCTATTTCTCATATGATTTAAGACCTTTTTTAAAAAAGGACTTCATCCCAATTTGGTGAAAACCAAATACGTATTTTGCTTAGGAAAATGCCAGCTGCTTGGCATTTACAGCTAATATGCCCCACTTTCTAGGGTAAAAGCGCACAAAGAGAATGAATATCCATTTAACAGACAGCTATCAGAATGATAGGCTTTATGCAAGTACGTCTAAATATACTATAAAGAGGCTTTTAGGTTCAACAACTCAGAGCGTAGTAAACAGCAATTTTAATAAAGGTGTGTCTACGCCAGAAATCAACAACAACAACAACAGTTACAATTAAACCAGTTACTAAGTGTAAACAAAAAGCCAGATCAGCAGTTTATTTGTTTTGTCATTTCGCTAGGCAAACCCTTTAGGAACAAATGCTGTAATTATGATTCGCCTCCCCATTTGCAATTCAACAGAGAACAAAGAGGCTGCTTATAACTCAACTGACATGCAAATAATCCTCCATAGTTGTCAGCATAGTTTTTATGGCCCAACTGTCAGTGTACCGCCGCCAGTCAACGCATTGCCCGCCGCAACTGAAAGTGTTGCGTTGCGTTGCGGTCTCGTTTTCCTGGCCAAATGAGACAAACGTGTTTCAAATACTAAAAACCAAAACCCCAGAAGAGCCAACGCCAAAAGTGGTTTCAGTCGGCGTGCGCGCTTATGCAAATGGATCTCCGCCGAGAACTTTGCCTCTGCTTGTGCCTAACCATCCATATCCATCCATCCGTCTGTCCATGTGCTGACATGTGGATTTTGGCTTTTTGCGGAAAGTGAAACATTTGTGATAGTTCAATGTCAAGTCCAATGGAAAATTTTTTTGGCGTTTGACTGGGTTGAAGAGCAGAGTCATTGCAATAAGCTTATGAATTACGCTGCAATAAATTACACTCACTTTGTTCCATGTAATTGGAGACAATTTCAAATGTCAAAATGTCTCGTTGTAAACCACAAAATAAATACTCACATCATAAAAACAATGTCAAGACAAATACATTGTTCATAAACTCAATTTGTAATGGAAAAAAAATAGCAATCACAATTACAAAGAATTCGGCAGTGAGAAAATGTAAACCAAATGATTTTCAATTGCAATGTAATTTTGTAGTTTACCAAACAATTTTCACATACGATTTTTGTTATTTTTAAAATGTTGGATCGCAAATTGGACGAATTATAGTTGAGTTTCCAATCATGGAAAAAAATGGATAACTCTTTGTTCATCAAAAATATATAAATTGTGCACCACATTCAACCTTTTGCACTCCAAAACCTGCTCAAGAATATATATAGTTTATGGGGTCGGAAATAAATATTTCAATGCATTGCACTGTGGGTCTAGCCAGAAAGCAACAAAAAAATGTTTCCTTATATGTGTAGTCCAAATCAAAGTTGAAAGTATTTATACGTTTTTGATTTAAAATTATAAAAAAGACTTAAAACTGAATTTGACCCATAACTTGAACATCAGTTTGAATTTTAAAACCCCCTAAATCAACATTTTTTAATCAATTAGACCACTTCAACAATGTTAGCTTCTCTCTAGATTTATTACACAAATAATGAAAAAAATTTAATTTTTAAAAAATATATATATTGTCCAGTTTCAGCCAAGTGTGCTGCACATTGTTAAAACAATGTTTCAATATAGCCTTCGGAGAAAGCGCTCTGAAACCTTAAAAATGATTTTGATAATACTTGTTCCATTTTTTTTTTTAAGAAAATTTCAGTTTTTCTGGGAAATGTGGAAATTTATAAAAAATTGCATACTTTTCGGCTGGACTATATAAAAAGGTACAACATTTCCAACTCAATTTTCTAAAAACTAAAGGAAAACCGCCGCAAAGCGCATACCTACAGCTATAGTGCAATATATAAAGTAAACAATAAGCTATGTTGCAAGTGAATTGAGAGGGGTAGTTTTGGGCACTTTCAACGCAAAGTTGCAAATGTGAAAATACACACAAAATTTATTTTATGTTATTTTTTGTGTTAGCTTACAAATAAAAACATTTTTATTTTTTGATGCGAAACATTTTAGAAGGAGTAAAATTTGATTTCAGCGTCACGTGGCGCTGACGTCATTCATATTTGTGTTGTTGCTTTGTGGAGTTTCCCGGCAAACACACACACTCAAGAGGATGGCCAGAGGGGGGAAGCGGAGAGGTAGGAAAGATGTTGAAGAGGGGAAACTGGGTGGGTTCTGGGCGGAATCTGTATGGGATCTGGGTGGGATCTGTGTGGGATTAATGTAGGATGTAGGTGGGATCTAGGTGGATTCTAGGAGGGTAAGATCTGGGTGGGTTCTGGTTAGGATCTGGTCAGGATCTGGGTGGGATCTATGGATGAGCGCAATAAACAAGACTTCCCGAAAAATGGCAGTGTCATCTATGAAGTAGACGACGTATCTGTTTTCCCTTTAGTTTTTTCAGTTAAGTAAAGACAGAGCACATGTGCTAATAAGAAACTCTTTGGATTTTCATCAATCGTTTCCTTTTCTATCTCTAGGCAGGCCGGCATTTGCCCCGTTCACCAAACAACAATTAGTTCCGCTCGGCAAACCAACAGTATCTCTTTCTATTTTCAACCACCAAAACAAACAAACACTGGGTACTGCGCTCTCGAAACTATATTTTCGACAAGATATACATTTTGTTAGATAGTTTCACCTAATTAAATATCGATCAAATCGAACAGGATGAGTATAGTTCTACCTCGTGCTCGTCTAGCCTAGATAAAACTGCCATCTGAAGTACCAAAATACGACCCTCTAAGCTTCGGCTGCGAGAGTTTGAAATTTAGGAAAAGGACCGCTTGGGAGGTATAACCTTTCTATATAAAACTGAAATATTTTCCTAGCTCTAAGCCTTTGCCGGAACTCTTACTTGATGAAACTGGATATATTTAAAATCATTTGTCAAACAAGAACAACTGTAAAAGAGCATATCAGGATTGGTTTTAAGCACCTCTGATACCAATTTATCGCACGACTTATATTCATTCTAATCTAAAATGGACTTTAAATAGTTTGTTTAATGTGAGTTCCTAGCAAATGATGTCAGCTTATCGAATCAGCATTGAACGACCTTAAAAGACTTCAAAGTCAACGACAAAGAACTAAAAGTTCTCACACTTTAGTGTATCTGACTGCGCGCATGCGTAGCTAACGACAAATAATCCAAATACCAAAGGTGCAGAAAATGGCAAGCTCACACTAATTACACGCCGAAGAAGTACAATGGAGAAGCAATGCTAGATTTAATAGTTTACTTACAATATTCAGCGGACAAGTGCGTCCCACCAGCGTAGCTGATGATGTTGCTGTTGTTGTCGTTGTACTATTGAGTCGCTCAATCAGCGTCGACATTTCCGTCAGAGCTGATGATGACTGTTTGGGTCTCGTTGAGCTGGCAGCTGACATGATGTTCGTGGTGCTGGTGCTGCTGGTGGTGGTCTCGGGCTGGCTGTGTCGCAGCTTGGGCAAAATGAGACGCACAATGAAACCATAATTGGGTGGAGCACTTAGTATACGCGAACAGGATGAATGCTGGGCTCCATAGGCACCGGGTTTCAGTTCAATGATGAGACTAGATTCTTTGCCATCGCTTTCAATGAAATGCTCATGCTGGGCACTGCATAGGGGCTTAAAGGTGGGATGTGACAGCAGATCACCTGAAATGAAGACAATTTACAACCAAATGTTAATTTAAAGTGCAGATACTGCAGCGCAACCGTGCAGACACCTGTCAATCAATAGATAACTTGCTAAAAATAGTTTTGGTGTGAATTGGAATGAAAGTTTTGGGTATCATGATGCTTATCAAGCTGACGCTGGAACCAGAATTCAATTAATGCCGATATATTGCTGATATAATTGAATAACAGAGCCAGCGGCAACAGCCATAGCTCATACCTCTAGAGCGGCAAGTGTAGTCAAGTCGCAGTCTCTGTTCAATTATTTTGCACTCGCACATGAACTTTTGCGCCTCAGAGGTTAAAGATGCACGCACACTACAAAACTACTTCAATTAATACAACTCACGCACACACTACAGACACGGTGTGAGATGGTGTAGGAAAACTACTTTTGCATTATGTATTCTGGGTCACTGACTGCATACATGCACATATGTGGGGCCGCCTTATTATTATTGCCACATTTCATTGTTGCTGCTGCTACGACCGCCCTCGCTTATATATTTTGCAATTGCCCCAACATTTCGAACTATTAAAATTTTATTCGCCTGCCTATGCAAAAAACAATTTGCATTTGTTTAACGTGTGTGTGTGTGAGTCTGCTAATTCACATAGCGAACTTGACATTAATAGGCAACTGTATGACACACGTGCTGCACTTTAATCAAACATCACAACCATGCCACTAATTGAGAAGGGGCGGTCTTTAAAAACTGCACTCAAAAAATATCATTAGTGTCGGTAATTGCTTTAATTCAATCAATTGTGCATTAACAATTCTCTATGGGTATTGAATGAGCTGGTTAAGTTACAATAAAGCAAACAAATGACAAGTGAAATAATATTTGAAATTTGACCAATTCCTACAAACACACACACATCTCCCAGGCCAATAAATTGTGAAAATAAAGTCCTCAATTATTCAGTTTCCTAGTTAAATAAACTTGTTTGGCAATTTTATGCGTTTCAGTTATTTGACAATTGTTTATGCCAAAACTAGAAATAAGATGCAAATTTTCACTATTTTTCAATGCATTTATTTTCCATTTCAGACGTAAGTAAATAATGTCAAATCGATGATTGAATTAAATTAAATGAGTAGGGTTAGAACTAATTACATTTTCTATAATGCAAATAGAAACGTGCGTTTATAAAATGACTAGAATTCAATTATTTATTAATTGATTAATTAATTGTATAATTGTGTCGACTAACATATTTATACGGTTGATACAAACTGAGCACAAATTTGCAAATAGGTGGAAATTATTTCAAAATGACGAGTGGAGTTTCTATAGATAGCTAAGCACCTCAAAACCGGTGCGTATCTAGGAGACTTTCAGCCACCGAAAAGAATAGCTTGGAACAATTTTCAGAGCATTTTCGTAACAAGAAGAGTCCATAGCAATCTCTCAAACTTTTTGAACTCTCGATCTTAAGAAACACTGAGAAAAAAATCAATTTAAAACCAAGTGTATGCTCTCAAAGCTGAGACGAGCCGGTGTCAAAATTCATCAGAGTTGAGAAAATCGCAACTCAAGACACAAAGCAGCAGTTTTATACCCCTGACTTCTAAAGTAAAAAGGGAATACTAAAGTCGTGCAAATGTTTGTAACAAAACATTGTTGAATAACTCCCACCAAAGATCTGTACGAGTGCACCGTACTTAAAAGTTTACCGCATTCGCACTTGATAAGAGTGTCTCCAAACACTGCAAAAAATGTATGCGGTGTTTACAACACTCATGTCATATTTGTGCTTCGGGTATGAGTGCCAATAATACCCGCTGATCACTGTCAACCATAGAGGAATGTTCACCCCAAACACGCTCTTTATATTTGTCTTCCTCATTTGTTTCTATTTCTTGAGATTACAACAACAACTTAACGGCGTTTACAGTTGCTTTTTTAAATAAAGAGAGCAGAGAGCATGAGCAATAAAAGCTGGCAGTCGCAATTCAAATTAACGGTGCTGCTCATAGCAGAATCAACCGCTTTGACAGACGATCACTCAAGTGACTAATTCGCAAAAATACCAATAACTAAACGAGTGTGTATACACAGAGCGAAAAACTGTTGAAAAAATAAGTTGACATCTACTTAAAATAAGAACAAATTGTTACCAAAGTTCTTGACATCAAATGTTCCTGGATTAGTTACAGTTGTTCTCAATCGGATAATATTTGCTTTAAACAACAAGAGAGAGCGAGTTGGCTCTCCAGCTCAACCAAGCATAATTAGCCCTCTTGATGTGAATCTACTATAGTCTGCAACTGCTGACGTTCAATTCATTTATTTCAGTTTCCAGAAAAGCCCTAAAAAAATTTTCTTTCCGAAAAACTTAAATAAAAGTAGTCAGGTAGAGTAGATGGGGTCGTTGAAGTTTCTTGTACAACTGATGTCTCCGATCTTACGCAAAATATGAATGGGAGCAGAGTATATCCAGGAGCCTGTTGCCACCCTTCCCCTCTCTTCCGATGTCCACACTTCCCTATTCCTCCTAAATCTGAGGAATTCGCTCACACCTGGTCCAAAATCAATCAATTTTTTTCCCAATTAAGTTTAAAATATTCTTGAAAACGGACCAATATCAACTTAAACTGTTTTGAGGTGAGAACATTGTACTACAAATACGAGAAACCGCTTATGAACTGTCTTTGGTTACGTTTGTGCTCATCTTGAGTCCAATGTTCTCGGCTTTTTCTCTCTGAGTATGCGTATATTGATCCCTGATCAAGTAGCATTCAAAAATTATGCATCAAATAGTTTCTGCTAAACGAATTGCTACATTATTTAACAACGCCGAGGGGCGGTGAATTCTGAAATGGCGGCGTAGAAACATTTGCGATCCGTGTTAACATGAATTCTGCATATAAAAAGTTGCAATTGTGAATTTATTGTTATACTTTACAGCCGATAGTAGATCTATCTTTGCAATCAATTCATAAAATGCGCATGCTTTTATCGATAGTATGCCTATCGATAGACAATTACTATTGATGGGAGCCGTATCACTTCAAAGGAGCGTATTATTTCTTTGATACATGCTCCTATTTCATGATACTTGAAATTGGCTATCATGATACCGGATCACTCGAGTTAAGCAGAAGCATCAGTGCGAAATTATACTTGATCAGGGAGCAAATTGTTCTGCTGAACAAGGCCAATAAAACAGGTTCTCTGGCTGATCTCTGACTCCCTTTATTGTAAGATATCGATCACTAATATAAAACTCACAAACCCAACCAACTTTTTTTAAATTTTCACAAAGACCAGTAAATATTTGCCTACTTTTCGGCTTTTCTTCTTACATTTGGAGACAGCATGCGCTGTCTGCTAACATTATGTTAATAAGCTATAATGGTACTTTTTACATTCTTTTCTCTCTGTCTGGTATTCGAAGTGCGGTTCTCGGGGGACTGAATACACCGTCGCTTTCAAGTGGAGAGGACGAGTAAGTTATAGTTATATAACTTAGGCATTGGCCAAAATCAATTTTTTTTTATTTTTTCTGGGACAAAGTAAACGATTTTAAAGCTGAAGCTTTACATAGGACCTTAGGTGGAGTTTTATAGCTTTTGTATTTTATTAAAAAAACAAGTAAGAAAGTCGGTCAAGCCCGACTATAACATACTCTGTACCTGGAGTATAAGCTGAATGCAATGCTGGTGCTGCGCTCATCTCTAAGTCTCTCTCTCATTCTCTCACTCTCACTCTCTCTCCCTTTAAGATTGTGCGGTGTTAGTTGTAATAGGGTGGGAGGGGGTGGGGGGAGGGTGATGTACTTTTTAGCTCATAACTTGAGAACCGCTCATCCGATCTTTATCATTTTTTCGGCAAATCGATACATTTTGCTAAATACTAACTATCTCTAGAAGGTACGAATCGTCTATCTTTAAAACTGTAGGAGATATAACGTTTTTTCCAAATTGCGGGGGCGGGAGGGGGCGTGGCAAAAATCGAAAATAAACTTGATCTGCCTGCAAGTATAAGAAGCATTTGTCCCATACATGCCAAACCTCTATCTCTTACCATCTCTGAGATCTGTTTGTTCATACGGACGGACGGACAGACGGACGGACAGACGCACAGACGGACGGACAGACGGACGGACAGACGGACAGACGGACATGGCTATATCGACTCGGCTGTTGATGCTGATCAAGAATATATATACTTTATAGGGTCGGAAATGATTCCTTCTCCCTGTTACATACTTTTGCACAAACTTAATATACTCTATGAACCTTCGGTACAGAGTATAAAAAATATGTCCAATCTAGATATTAAATTGAAAATTTCTCAGTTTTTCGTTTGTTTTCGGTTCGATGATTTGAACGGCTAATGGTTTGGTCCTCGGTTCGCTATGCTAACACAATTAAGGTGTCCAGTTTAGATATGCCTTACATTCCTGATTTGCATGGTTTCAATTAAAGCAAAAAGTAAATTTTTCGTTTCAGAATCAGGAATTCCAGCATGGGAATTATTTTTTGATCTTCGTTCCGTTTAAGCACATTTGTTAACACTGCAGAACAATGAACAATGCAAATACTGTTAACTTTTTTTATGGACTACAATCTGTCTTTTTAATCGCATAATATGATTTAATTTGAATGACTCAATGTGGCAAATATACTCGGTTTGTCTAAGATGGAATTTTTTGTTTATTTGGCTCCCACTCTAAATTATTGTAGATAATTGTATACATCATAAGCAGTTCACATAAATATAGAAACAATTCATGTTTTCCAAGTAAAATTAGCATACTAATTTAAGTGATCATAATTATGACTACGTATGATTTGGTCACATGAATTTTAAAATTATAAAGTTTATTTTTATACGCTGGTTCTTCCCAATGTTAGCGAATATTTAAAGCTATAATTTTTGGGTGGGAAAGTGTCCCAAGTGTTCAAAGTTATATTTTTGCTTATCTACCCAATTAACAGCTCATATGTGTCAACTTTTGTGCTGCCCCCAAACTGTCAGAGTTAGACGGAATATATATAATCTATTGACCGTAAGCCCTAATTGGTCTTAATGGCCATTAGCACTACAAAACAATAAGTTCAGTTTGTTAAGTAGATGGTCTTTTTTTAGTGCTTAAATTTAGTTTTGGTTTGATGGAGCTTATGCCACTGAACTCCAAAGCTAATTGGGTTAAAAGCACACACATACACACACACAAATACACACATAATCGTATAACAAGTTAAATTAATGTTGCTCTGGTTGGTTGCAGCAAACACAGGAGAAGCGGCACATTAAGGTTAATGTTGGAAGTGGATACGGATGGCTGGGGGAAAGGGCTACAATTTCACTCACCTTAATAAGCCGTTAATAATTTGTATTAATTTTTAGAGCAGAACACCGAAGTTTAGTTTTTGGGGGGAAAGCACAGCTTTCTGTACGTCTTCAACTCCCCGTGCTTTGAACTTGAATCTGTTTGTTTGGCAAGTAAACGCAAAACATTTAAGTAAGCATTTGGGCAAGGTCAGGCAACAAACAAAAAAAAAACTTGATTACACAGATATAGCAAACAATTTTCTGAAAATTGTACAAGTATCTGTCAACATCTCGCGCCCGGCTATGTGTATGTTTGTGTAGGTCAAGCCCCAGCAGCCACTTCAATTTGAAAAAAGGGCGCATTAAAATGCGTCGTCAATGGCGATCCACCAACCTCGGCAATTTCATTCAAGTGGGTTAGTTTCCAGCTGTTGTTTAGATTTAGATTTCGACAAAAAGCGAACTGCAACTCGCTTCACTCACAGAGATTGTCAAGCAGCGTTTCGAGTGGCGACTGGGCATAATAAATTCTGTGGCTGCCACACGAGGCGGACGCGTGTTGCATGCTGGATGATGCCGCCTGGATGTGCTCACTCTTCATAATTACGCCCGGCTGCCTACCAGACCCAAAACCCACGCAGAAACCGAACTAGAGAGAGCGAGAGACACTCGAAAAAAAGTTGTTGTTAAAAATTTACACAACGCACACAGCACAACGCTACTCAGAAACAAAAACAGTCGACAAGTGCACTCCACGCATACCCTTACCATAGTTCTTTAATGTGGTATTCCACATTAGAGGTCAAGCTATCAATTAGCACACGTTAGAGTAAGCCAATGATCATTAGCTTTTCAAATTACTTACTAACCTGTGTTTGCAATCAGCTTTTACGTATTGCGAGTTGATGACATTATTGTTGTTGTTTGTAAATACCTCGATGCATCGTCATTAGCTTATAACTTTTTGTTCATATTGATTTTTAAAAATAGCCCATTAATCTTTTCAAATTCTAACAAACAACAAAGTAGAAACCATTTTCAGCTTTGTAAATTATTTTTGAAAGATTTTTTTTTGGTCCATTACCGCCATCTTAAAAGTTATTTTATTTTCGTTTTAAAGTTAGCTATTGTCATTTTACACAGTCCGACAAAATTTCACTTTTGGTTAGGCCTATGAAGCATTACTTGTTTTGTGTAAAGCCGCTGATACACAAATGGCAAATGCTGTTCTTAGAAAATTGGCAGTACAAATAACAGGTGGGGTCAAAATATCATGGTTTTTCGTTGCAGGTTGAGTTGATCTAGAAAAACTGAATATGAGGTGCTAGAAAACTGATGCCTCTAGTTTAACAATTTCTTGGTACAATTAATTGTAATTTGTCGCCAATTTATGGTGCTAGGATGCGCCAGTTTCTCAATTTTAAATGAATTTGGAGTTTAATCTTTTCAAAGTGGTGGTGGTCCAGAACTTCTAGTCATAGAGGCGTATGAAGTCAGGTAAAGCTGCTGATCGGTTCAAGTTGGCGAACCCAGCGTTATCCCAGCTAACTGTTTCTCAAGTCGACTCACACCTCTTCATGGTGACCACCGGTAACAGAGCGATACATCCGCAACGCTGCTGGCTAAAGTGAGCGGCGACCTGCCCTTCCATATGGGGTACAAAATAAAGGGTTATTGCGTAGGGTTTGGTACCCACCAGCGTAAAAAATCTTCACCAACGAAAACTGCGACTACAATGCCTCGGATCAGCTCACAAGGAGCAGAAGCGACTGGAGGGCCAATCAAGAGGAAGAAGAATCTCTTTAAACTAATGCGATGGAACGGTTTCAGTGACTTGTATTTTGTAAAGTACAGTTGGTACAGGCGCCAGATTTAATCCAAGTCCCATGTGTGCGGACAAAAGTTTAATGCAGCGGTAGGCGACAATTTTGAGTTTGGGAGCAGTCCAACAACCACAATAGAAAAATCAACCGATTTTCGCCCTTTGTGGGTGCATCTTGCCGTGCTCCAATTCGCTTGGACTTTGTTAGGGTTCACGCTTCGAAGCGAGTTAATTGCGACGCATTTTACAATGCGACTGACTGACGCCAATTGTAAGTGCTACGGCGTGTAATCATTTCACAACTTGCCTAAAAATGTTGCTAATGCATTCAGATCGTAGGCTATCTGGAAATTAGTTTGATTAACCCAGGTTATGAGTCAGCATGCAGTGCTATATCTGGCTTAGTTTATAGAAAGTTTACGCTCATCTTCGCAAAACCTTCTTATGATTTCTGATTGTGACTGATGCCATCCTTGTACATGGTCGTAATTAAAATAAATCCCGCAGTTGTTGAAATGTTAGTCCAGACATCCTTAAACTGCGTTGGCTGATTTCATCTGCTACTGCATTCATAATGAGCATACCCTAGAACTCTCTTACTTGTTTAAACTTTGAGTTTCAAGTTTTTAATTATGACTTTAATGGCAGATATTCTAAACATATATCTTCAATCATAATTCAAATCAGAAAAGCCTTATTATTTACTTTTAAAAATTTGTACCAATTCTTAGTTTGTAATGCGTTGTCTCAAATTGTAACTAAAACCAGTATCAGTTTTTCGGTATCAAAATAATACTAAAAATTTTCCAATTGATATTTTAAGTACTAATGTGATCCTAAACTTTTTATCTTAATACGAAAAAGTATTGAATTGAAACTAAACATTTTCAATTTAAAATGTTATAACAATTGAACTATCAAGTTGATAATAGATAGTATCAAAATATTACTAAGAAAATGTTGCTCCCTGATCAACTATAAGCTTACAAAAAATCTGCTTACTGAACTCAAGTGATGCGGCATCATAATAGCGAATTTGAGGTTCCATGATACAGTAGCATAATGTTCCCTCCAACAGCAGAAACTATTCGATGCATAAATTGTTTCTGATTCCTGCGTATGGATAAATTATACTGCTGAACTTGCACAATGCAACGTAATATCAACCTGATTCAAGTTAGAATCAATTTGATGGTCACTGTATAAGCAGTGGTCATACATTCAAAGAAGCACTAGCGAATTTTATCCTAGGATATTCAATGTAAAAGCCACAAACTTCTGGATTCTTCTGGAGTTCAAATCGTTCTTGTGAATTTGTCAGTAGTATCGACTGCTTAGTTTGACCTCAGAAATGTTCTTAGATTATCTTTCGTATATCAGTTCCTGCCAATACCGAGAAAGTATTAAGGTCAGCTTCCATTCTTGTTCTTGAATAAATATGCAGTTTTGGAATTGGTAAACAGTTTTGCATTTAAAAAGCAATTGATTTATTCAGTTTAAAACCTTAAATTTCCATTTGCTTTTCGTGAGAACGGTTCAATGACAAAACGTTTTATTACCAATTCCGATTCAGATTGATATTGAAACATACAGAACTGTTGAACGTTTCAAATTCGTTGTTATTTGGGTTACAAATAGAATTCTTAAGTGTTCGAATAGATAAGAAAATGGAAAATCCAAAAAAAAGCAGCTCTATCTGGGTGCAATCGTCTACATCTTTTGATACCTATCCATTTCCCATAGAGTAACTAATGTTCGTTGCACTGCAAAATGCTGTTCCATTAACTTGCTTTTATTTGCAAAACAGCAAAAATTGGGTCAACTATCAAAGTCAGAACTGCAGGGGTTAAGTGCCCTGTCCCAGTGAAGATGCCCCCTCTGCCTGCTTTCCCCTCGTATTCCACACGACCAAGCAAACGTACATTTGTGCCTGGACAGCACCGCAATTCCCGTTGGCCAATTTTCCTAATAGGTCAAGCGAATATGTCGTCGTCGTTGCCAGTTGTCTGTTTGTTTGCTCAGCACAGAAGACAACGACAAAATAACTAAATTGTACAATAAACAAGAATACACAGGCAACTATCGGTAGCAAAAGAAGTTGCTGCTGTTGCTGTTGCCGTTGCGTGCAACACATTTGCAGTCTAACGGCAACTGTTGCTGCTCTGTTGGTTGTAGCCGGTTGAACATGACTTTTGCCTTTCTCCCCCTCCCACACCTTTTAATGGCCTCATGCATAAATCAAGGCGGCCATTTTTGCAATTAGCAAAATACAAGAAACGAAGAAAAGAAGAAAAATCACTTAACAAGTGCCAAAAGTATAGTTTTGCTTTTGTGACTTTTGTGTTTCTTTGACTTTTTGCTCTTAAAAATCTAACGGGCAATTTGCATTTTAATTAAGTGCTCTCAACGCTCTCCTTCTATCTCTCTTTTGCACTTCTCCTGATGTTCGTCTTGTGCTTGCGAAAAAGTTGAACAAGTTTGAGATTTTGGATTGAACTTTAATTGAACTTGGGCAGCAGCAAAACAGCTTTTAATAAATTACAATTCTGCTAGATTTCATAGAACTTTACTGTATTTAGTCGTTGGCAGCATATGTTAATTCTGTTTTTCACAAATAAATATCAAGCAAACCGGTTTGCATCTACATCTGTATAAAAACAAAACACATATAAGTCTCTTCTTGTTTTGCTGGCCAAATTTCAATAGCCAAACATCACAGTAGGTACTTCAAGCGTATCAGCAGATTCAGATTCTGAAACAGTTTCAGATTGTGACTTTAAAGGTCAGCAATATTCACTTTCTTCCATGTTTTCTATGTTCATCCCAGAAATTGAAAGAGCAGAAACCGTAACAAAACGGTCAAAGCTGAGTTTTCACAAGTCATTCTGGAAAACTTTCCATTACCTAACAAACACAAAAATATTTGAGCTCAGCACAAAATTATTTATATTTGCGTCTTGGAAATTATTTGACTGTTTTTGTATTATTTACAAATGCTTTGTCAACAACTTGAATTCTTTTTTAGAAGGGTGAAAGCTTAAGTCTTCTCTATTAAAAAACCTTGAAATGTTTTTGCTTACAAATTTTAAAAACAAAAAAGCAAAGCTTACTTGGATTGCGCCGAAGTATGATTACTCTTCTGATTGATCTTTCCAATTCGATTGCTAAAAGAACCGGTTGGCAAACTTGCTAAAGACTAGCAAAAGGCCTACAGATGATGGTGTAAAGACAACTCCTTGGTTTTGCGAATCCATTAAATTATCCAAGGTGTGAGCTTGAGAAGGCAAATATAGCAAAGTAACAGAGGAAAACTTGACAAATGCACCAAAAACATTGGAAGATAAGCAAGATTTGCAAGTGGTTAAAAGTGAGGGAAAAGTCTGCTGATGAGAAATTTGTGATAATTCTCGAAACAGCCGCTGTTCAAACATACTATTGCTATTGAAAAATTTTTGTAAATTATTTCTGTCGAATTGTGATGATTAACTAAACTAAAACCTACTAAAAAAACAAACTTTGACTAAATTCAAAAACGGGTCACTAAACTCCAAATGCGTTTTAAAACACTTTTAATTGCCGTTTATTGAATTGCGGTAAAGGCTTGTGTGAGATATATTATATTAAATAGTATTGGTTTATCTACAGCTGATGCAAGGGCTTTAACTACATAGTAACACCTTTAAACACGTAGCATACTTTCGGCTTTTCCTGAAAACAAAGCTCAGAAGCATTTAGCGTTATTCTTTGCGTTCACTCCTTGTAGTCCCCAAATGCTCATTCCGTGAACAGTCGATATTATAGAGAATAAATAAATGTAAGTCATGTAAATCGTCTTGAGGTATGTTAGCAAACCGGTACCGGGAGTTCCTTGAAACAGTACTGTACATACAAACCAATGCTATCCAATTTGTCTTGTTCAACATTTTTGTTGCTAAACAAATACTTTAACTAAAAAGTATGGGCATTACCGCAGATCCAACATTTTTTCATAAAATATTCTATTTTTAAACACTACATAAATAAAACGAAATTTAATATTATACAACGAATTCGATCAAAATGTGAATTTTCGTTCTCTAAAGAAAAGTAAATCCGTTTTTTCTAATACTGAGAACACCGGACTTATTTAAAAACTTATTTTTTGAGAACGCTTTTTAAATTTTCTTCTTTGTTCTTTTTTGTTTTTGATGAAGACCGTTCTGGCAAATCCAGCAAAAAACAAATATTAAGTACATTAAGGAGTGTGGTGGTGGTGGAGGAGAAGAAAGCAGGAGGTGGTGTGCCCACCTAAATTCTTTACCTTACCAGGACTCGAACTCGGGGTCCTTGGAATGACTTAATACTCACGAATGACGACAGCGCTTTAGCTCACACGGCTTTTACTCATACGCGGGTTGTGGTGGTAGTTAAAGCCCATTAGGCAAAAGTTTTTAGAAGTTAGAGGTGTCTTGGCCACACTATAAGCCACAAGCGCGGTGGTGTAGAGGATGGGAGGTGGCCTCTGAACGTTGAAGTCGTGCAGTCTAGTTCTGGTCGAAGCAGTTTATTTTGTATACCCTTGGAGAGGGTATATTGAAATTGTCCGGATGTTTGTAATGCAGAGAAGGAAGCATCTCTGACCACATAAAGTAAATATATTCTTGATCAGCATGACGAGCTGAATATTATACAACAAGCCATGTCCGTCTGTTCGTCCGTCCGTCTTTTTCTATGCTATCTCCTCCGTCAGCCTTAAAGCTATCTGAACCAAACTCTGCACGAAGTCTTTTGGTACAAATACGCTGCACATTTGTCGGAACCGGCCGGATCGGATGACTATAGCATATAGCTGCTATAGGAACGATCGGTTGAAAAACTCGTTTTAGTGAGAAAAACTTTTTTGTTTTTAGAGCTATCGCTTTCAACGCTCGTATTTGTAATTTTTTAATGATATCACACAATTTCACCAAGGCTTGTCGAAGTCGGACAACTATATAGTATAGCTCCCATACAAAATTAGGTCTGAAAAAATATCTTGGTGAGAAAAAGTTTTTTGTTTTTAATGCTATCACAGACAAACTAGCTACTGATTAATGTTACATGCTACCACACAATTCTGCCAAGTTTGATTCAAATCGGATGACTATAGCATATAGCTGCCATAGGAACGATCGGTTGAAAAACTAATTTTAGTAAGAAAAATTTTTTTATTTTTAGTGCTATAGCTCCCAACGCTCGTATTTTAAATTTTTTAATGATTTCACATAATTTCACCAAGATTTGTCGAAATCTGACAAATTATAGTATGCTGCCATACAAAGGATAGGTCTGAAAAAAAACCTTCTATATCTCAAACTCCTAGGGAATATAAACTTCGGTCGAGCCGAAGTTAGCTTGCCTCTATTTTTTTTTTTTTATTTAATATTGGAAATATTTTAATTTGGATACTTTTTAAGTTATATACATAGTTTACAATTATTTTAACTTTGAATATATTTTTATTTAGCTATTATAATCATGACGGAACTCATCTTTTCTTAACTTGTTCGTCGATTTGGAACGTATGCTATATTTTTGAGAACATGGCCTTGTTTTAAGAATGGAAAAGTTGAGAACGGAATGGGAATAAAAGTAAGAAATTTGTGAAATCAGCATTTAACACAGCTGTTGAAAAATTATTTAGCTTGCAAAGCAGTTTAATAGTATTTCTTTTCAAATGAAGAGTATTTCTTTGATCGGCAAATGATGCGGTATCTATATATAACTAACATCTTTATGGTTACTTTACTTTTGACTTTTTTGAAGACTTCAACAAATTAACAAATTGAGTACATTTTCTGCCCTCAGAGTAGACAAATGTGTTGCCAAATTTAAGTATGAAAGTTCAACAGAACACAACAAAATGTTTTGGCCCCCAATGGGTTAATGTTAACACCATGTTGCAACTGAGATTTTGGCTGCGTCTTTGTTCTGAGCGCCAAGCCATAACTGTATTCCAATGACAATGAGGTCGACCACGAGAGCTCGGCTGTCAGTTGTTGGCAGAAGTTTCTGTTTTTTGTATTTTTTTATTATAACGAAAAGTGTTTTCTTTTTTTTTTTCTTTTTTTTTTGCCAAAAGCTTCCGCCTGGCGTGTTTAATTGTTTTGTGGCCCGAAGGCAGCCCAAAATGTGATTCATAAGTTGACAGAGAAATAAAATATAATTTAATATGTGCTTATCAGCTAGGGTTACAGACATCATATTCAGAACTGGCTTCAGACAAAAGCCATGTGCACAGAGCAGCGGTCAAAAGACCAGCAACCGGTTTGGTTATATCGCAGCCACAAAAGCAAACAAAACAAATGACAGTGGTTCACATATGTACGTAGATGCACAGAGAGAAAATAAAGGCTGGAATCTATATATTTCAATCCCCTACGGGATTTCCACTACTCCGCATTGTTATCAACTCCACAATCCCGAAGGGGTTTAAAATATATTGAAAAATAAAAAACACGTGTTTGTCAATTTTAGATAAACAGCTAAAAACCACATACAATAAACATATTCCGCTGTCCATAACAACATTAATATAAAATATCTGAACAATGTCTTTCCAACTCGGAAACACAGAGGAGCTCAAACAAGCAAGTTAACACTGGTGTGGGTCATCTAAGTAATGTTATCTCTTAACAATAAAAAAAAAGAAAATCCTGGTTCTGATATCTAAACATTTTTCTCTCCGTGTACATACAAAGAATGAGTGAACAATGCTTACAAATAATATGACCATAATGAGACCAGATTAGAAACAAAATGGTTAGTTCGAGAAGAATGTTGGCCCCCAAAAAATAAAGGGGAAGTACCACCACCGCAAGAGACTTTCAATTTGTTGGCATGCTTTCGTGTCGCCAATTTTCGCTTCCTTTTTCCACTGATTTCTTCACACACACATTAACACACAATACCGCGAGGAAAAACCGACTTAATTAAATGAATTTCCCAGCCAAACTAACCAAAGGAGACGGCTGCACTCTGGACGATGGCAGCGCTGGCGGCTAGCAATGTGATCAGCGCCCAGGCGTTGTAAATGTGCAAAATTGGTAGACGATGGCGGCGTTGCTGTTGCAGTGGCAGCTGCTGTTGCCGTTGCTGTTGCTGGCGTGCAGCGCAATTGTGGCAAATGGGCGACACTGCAGCAGCAGCAGCAGCAATCGCCATATTGGTGTGTCTTGGGTTTCAGTTATATATTTCACACACAAAAAAACGGCTTTTGAGTGCCGTTGATTGTCGCTTGGCTTATGTTTGGTTTTGTATTTCCACACACTCAAGGCATAAAAACGGTTGACTTTTCACACACATGGAATTGCATAATAACGGGCACACACGCACAAGCACAGTTCTTTTTACATAAACATAAAGCACTCGCGCGCCCTTTTTTCAAGCTCTCTGCTCCACCCTCGACAGCGACTTGGGAGAGGGGTGGGTGGGGTACCCAAAGACTTGGACTTGAATTTTGGACTTGGACTTGCTGCGACGAATGATCACGACGTACTGAGCGCAGCTTCGAGCCACATAGCCACGACATAGCCTCGCACCGCTACACGATCTCAGCCAAGCAGTGATCACGATGCGGCTTTACTGCCGCACTCGCTCTCTGCGCTCTTAAATGTTTCTTCAGCTTACAAAATAAACAAAATTCCATTAAAAAAAAAAAAAAGAGAAATCGAAATCTTGTAGTGCAATATAAAATCCTCCTCCACCTCATACCAATCAGTGCCGCTGCAGTCCTTCTCTTCCTGACTCATGGAGCTTATCGAGTCAAACGGATTTTTGCATTTTTTTTTTGCTTTTTCATTTCTTGTTTTGGGGTTTTGGGTCTGTAACCCAATTTTCAAACGAGTCGAGAAGCAACGATAAAACAAAGCTGGAAAAAAGGCGAACCTGAACGCATGCAAGTGGGAAGCAGAATGCGAAAATTACAGCAAAAGGCGTTTGTAAGAAATCGAAAAACAGTTCAAACAACATATGCCCCAAGGGGGATGAGCTCCAATATGTATTTATGTACGTGTGCATGTGCATGCGATGCTTGCATGAGCAGACACTACAGACTACAAATTTGAAGTTGACTTCCACTCTAGCTCAAGCAGCTGATGGCTAAAGTTCTTAAACAGAGAGAGAGAGAGAGGTGGTCAATAAAGTGGGTTAAGGTGAGAGTTGAGTGTGGCTTAAGCTGCAAATTGCTTTTGTCAGTTAATGTAATCGGTATTATTATTTTCCAATTACTTAGCAAAGCCACCAGAAAGTATTCAATATAAGTCTTAGTAAAGCCAAGCCAAGGCAACCATTTGGAGTGCGTAAATTACCCATCCAAAATATTAAGTTTTTCTGAAAAATTCGGCTTAAAAATATGACTAATGTCACTTAAAGGTGGGGGAGTCAAGTAATGCACAACCTTGATAAGCCTAAGCCCAAGTCTGAAATGGGTTTTTCTTGAGTGGCTCTATTTTTCATCCAGGGAAAACGTTCTTTTTGGTCTAATTCAGGGGCCGGCAAAACACACATGCTCGTGATTTGGCGTTACGTGTGTGTGCTCACTTAGCACTTTTTTGTTGTAGCAAAAGAGAGCACGTATACTGTCGTTGTGTCGACAAAGCTGCCGCAGAGCGATGTTGTATACCCATAAGATAGAATCGTAGGACTCTGGACTAATTTTAAGCAAAGACTTGAAATTATTCGCATGCTTAGTTTTAAAAAATCCAGCAAGCCTTTAATCTAGTTTGAAGATTGCCTAAGTTTATTGTGATTCGAGGTCTGAAGTGGGGTTTTCTTGAGTATCTGCTCCTTTTAAGTGATTACATAAGTGCTTGATAATAATGATCTTATCTATTTTGGTTATCAACTTTAATTTGATTATCATCTATACCCAGACAATTCTTGAGTGTATGTGGTCTCCGAATTCATCGTCCCATAGAGAATCATAGCTCATATTCACAAATCGACAATTCCTATTGACGATCCTATTTCGTGGTATGAACTGCAATCCAGAGGTCTGTGTACCATCGTACTCTTTAAAAGTTATGAAATGTTGCCATGCATGTTAGTTAGTAATACAAAGATGTTGAGATAAAGAATGAAGTTTCCAGTTTGGACCAACTAGAAAACTGAGATTCATTTGGTTAATCAACTCAGATAGGTCGATTTTTCTTTTCTTGTGCTGAATAAGCACCATTTTAACACTCTTGGACTGTAGTTCACCTTTATTTATTTTTATTGCAAAACTTTTTTAGTGAACGTTCGACTATTTGGACTAAGTCTAGAAAGATCATTGCGACAGATTATTTTGGGAACGCCTTTGTCAGTAGGAGTTGTGAGTATCTACACTCAAAAAAAAAATCAATCATATGGGATCAAATCAATCCCAAGCGGTAATGAAAACAACGTAATCTCGGATATGATTGCCCCGATCTGAAAAAAGATTGAGTTGATCCGACTTTTTCAATCCTAAGAAGGATTACATATATCCAGGGGTAATCCTATGAAAGATTGAATTGTGCAAAAAATTCGAGCACAATTGAATCCCAAAACTGGATCATTTTATGCCTATTCTAGATTAACTTATGATAGATTACTATTTTTCTTTTCCTCCGCCATGCCATTTGCCATAGGACATCCTTATACACTTCAAAGACCTCTCACATCAGTTTTGGTTAATTTAGATTTCTGAAAAAACAAAGAAATAAATATACAAATTTTTGGCTCCACTGGGACTCGAACACACGACCATTCGCACTGAACAGGAATGGAACGGCATCTCATCGCACACCACCATACCCAATTTTTGTGTCAGCGTGTCTGAGAGGCTATTTATATTTCTTCGCTCTCGCTCTCTAATTTATTGGGCATGTGATCTCGAAAGGGATTGTAGTAAGCACATTTGGAATGATACAAGCTCGAAAGGAATGGACCAATCCTTAAAAGATTGAATTGTGTAGAATATCCCGGAAATCGAGATTGAATTTTCAAGCTCGTGTCGGGCTTACTCCAAGATTAAAAGATTGAAAATATCTCGGCGTTTTTTTCTGTGTAGTACTGAGTACCAAGAACTGCCCAGCGGCGCAGAGGTGAATGAGGCTGGTCCACAATATTCATCGCAGTAGGTACCCACGTAATGGGAACGTTTCGAAAACACAGTTGTGTGTAGAGAAGTTTAACTTCGGGTCGAGTTGTTGCTCGTGTATATATAACAGTTGTGTTATGTTTGTGTCAATCGACATTTGAAAAAAGGCACCTCGGTCGCCAAAGTGCCAACTGCGTACATTCTTAATTATGATTTTGTCGCCAGTTCTTCCATATGCCCAGTAGTCAAGTGAGCTAACGCGCCATCGTCCATGTGTTTCTGTGTTATGAGTCCCGAGTTCAATTCCTTCCTATTCTCATACACCATTTTTTTTTTTAGTTTTTTTTAATTTTGGTCCCCATTACAATCCGATACACCTAGTGTGTGGACGCGCGCACAGCTAGTCCACAAGCCCACACACAAGTTTCAAAATGGTGTATCGTTTTGTGAACTGAACGCATACTTCGTCGCCAACGTTTTCTCAAATGGTATATTGAGTTGTAATCTAAAGCCGAAGTGTTTTCTGTTATACGCCCACTTTTCCGAGTACAAAGTATTCTGCTTTGTATACAGTATGCCAACGAAAACGGCCAAGCTTACGTAAATGTATACAGAGTAGTAACCGATACTTGAAGGCTGCCAGCCTTCAAAGTGTTTAAGAGAACATCGAACTTGTATTGGGCATTTGCGCCGCTGGGTATTTATCAAGTACTGAGTAACGAGTTCTGTGTATCGAGTTATAAGTATCTAATTCTGGGTATCGAGATCTGAGTAACAAGTACTGAGCATTGAATACCGAGTACTGATTACCCAGAACTATGTATCGAGTACTGATAAACGGTTTTGAGTACTGAGCTCTGTTCGGAGTAACAAGTTCTAAGTTTTGAGTGCAGAATATCGAGTTCTTAACATCAAGCACTGAGTATTGAGTATTGTTTTACGACGCCCACTCTTTTTTTTCGATTGAGCGGGAGATGGGCTGCTAATTTGACTCGCGTTCGTGCCTAAGAAGCTTCGGCTCAACTTAGAAATATAAAACAAGTATGTACTGATCAATTTTAAGAAAAAGCCGAGCTGTTTTGTATGTCTTAAACTCAGGCTTCATGTTTTTCAGGGTATTGGGTTACTGACAAGGCAGCAAAACTGAAGATTCGGTTCTTGGATTAGTTACTGAATTTATCGAACCCAATGTTTTGATTCAAAGATTAATGGATCATTAAAACATTTATTTGCAAAAAAAATAACTCTTATTTTTAATAATAATGCTTCGATTCCTATATTGTATTAGTTTTAAAAGTCCTGAAAAAACTGCCTAGAATTATTCTGCTCGGGAGGTTAACAACTGAGAAGGTTAGTTTCTGGGTCCGCATCTATGGACCCAAATCGAACTGGTTTGACGGGGTTAAGTTCAGGACTAACTTGCAGAATTGGCTTCTAAATTATTTTCTATGCATTTTCTAGTTTTCTGTTTAAATGAACTGGATAAGTAGTTTTAAAGCGGTTCCGAAGTTTTATTACACTTCCACTTGTTAGTTCCAACCGGTTAGTCCGAAAAATCATTCTGATATATTCCTTATTTTAAAATCATTAAGATTTTTTTGCTACAATTAAAAACAAACCACAAGCCACCCGGATCAAGATGGATAGCTGGAAACCTTAAAATGTATCAAGTTTAATCCAAGCTGGTAATGTGGTCTAAGTTTGAGTAAGCCACAAAATCACGCGTATCCTTTACGAGGCTAGAAATTGTAAGTTAAGTCTTATACTGAGAAAAATTAAAAAAATTTCTACGACTTGCATTTTTAGCAGACTCCAACTTTTCGAAATCTTTATTAAACCCTGAGTTTTGTTAACAAATATTTACAATTAATACCAAACGAAGGCTCAACTCAACGAGTAAGATTAAGTTCAAAGACAGTTCAAAGTCTCCAACTTCTTGGCTTGACAACTAGGTTTTGAGATATGTTGAAGCATTGCATAAGCTAAAAATTTAAAAAAACAAGCAGGGAGCCTCCACTCCACTATCCCCTTGGCATCCCTAGTTGGCCATTTATATGCTGTTACTGACTCCATCAACAACAACTCAGCCGGTATGGCCAACATGAAAAACCAGGCTTCATTTATTTTGTTTTTATGTATGGGCAGTTTTTGTGCTGTTATCGCTGCTTTTGGCCGTTTGCCAGTCTAGTTAAGCTGCAGTTGTTGTTGTTGTTGTGCAGCTAAAAATAAACTGCATGTAATTATAGCCGCTCAGCGACTGCGACTTGTTGCACTTACATAGCCATGCCCAAAAACCGAAGACCGAACCAGCCAAGCGAGTGCCAGAAGAGAGGGAGAAAGAGAGAGCGAGAAAGAGAATCACGGCGCAAGACCGCCTTAAGAGAAGAAAAGTTACGGCCTGCTCTTTTAACAACTTCTTTGGTCACGTCGTCCGACCCATGCATAAGCTTAAATATGTGATGATAGGTCACGTAGTCATATGATTTGTGAAGGCTTGACAATCAGGTCCTCATCCAACTTCTTGATTGGCTTACTTCAAATAATTTTGATGGTAGTGGTGGCCACTAACCTTGGCCCAAATGCTGGGCCAGTTTGAGAACAAACATAAGCTAGAAACCAGCTCTCCAAAGCTTAAGCTAAATCAAAAAATTGGTGAGCTTAAAGCTTGCCACAGCAAAGACACAAGCCTCTGCTGTAAGCTGCTGAGCTTTGTTAAGCTCTGTTAAGTCTATGTTAATAACATTTTTTTGTTTACAGTAAACCAACTTAATTATCAATGGAGTCAAAATGCGGAAAAAATTTTAAGGAATAAATTTCGTTAATTGCCAATTTTTAGCTGGTTTCTAAAACAAACAAAAAAGAAAGCGCATATATGTTTAAAATACTAAAAAGTCACAAATGGATCAGACCCAAAAATCATCAAAAAATATTTATGTGTGTGTCCTGAACACGCAGCTCATGAGGCTACAGTGTAAATTACACAAATGAATACTCGTTGAATTGATTAAAAAGGAACTTGTAAGTCGTTATGAAGTGTGACCGCATTAAAGTCTGCTGATGAGAATATCTGGAGGCCCTTAAAACAGTAGTGTACAGACAAATAATTTGACCAAATGTAATAATTTTTTGTTGATTTGTGTTGAATTTTGCATTATAATTAACACTTTACTTTGACTTTAAGCTGGCTACGCAAACACTTTGAATAAACTTTTATTCAAAATCTTCTCTGATTACTGTCTCAAAACATATTTGTGGAACATTTTAGGGCGACATATTGTTAATCACTCGCAAAATACAACTATCTTTGCTAATTCTCTTTTTTTAAATGACTTTATTAACTTTTTAGGCATTACATAAAGCAGGGCTCGGCGGAGAACTTACCGATAGTTGCAAAAATCTTTCAAAGCTTATTTTTACTTCTTGCTCGGCCGCTGTCAACACATCAAGTAAAGGCAGAGAATTAAGAGCTTTAAAGCTCGCTGATTAAATGGGATTATTGACAACTTTTTCTACAGACTTACAAATTCACAAAAAGAACTATTTGTCTATATTTAAGCAAATCTCCCTAGAATAGAAATCGCACTTAAATTTTGAGCTTTTAAAGGCAAAGAGCTTTCTAAGTTAATTTCTATCCTAAATCGGGCGCGGCCAACACAGCAAGTAAAGGCAGAGAGACTTTGTAGAGACTTAGTAAAGTTTTTCCAAATTATATCGCCAAAGGACAGATTTTATAAAAGAGTTTATATTTTTTACGCTTTGGGTCTTTTTGGGGTGAGCGTGTAGTATTGCAGCGACTTAAATTAGGCCGATTTATCTGTGGAAAAAGATTGTTCCGTCAGCTTCTGTATTTGCTGAAGTTTTTTGAGTCTTAAAACCGTTTTCCCCCAAACTTTTTTGCTTTATTATCCATGTATACCAGGATTTGCTCAATAAAGTAAATGTGCTTGCAAATATCCACCTTGAAGCTTTCGCTGTTTGGTCTGTGCGTTGAATACCAATCAGTCAGTGAGTTTTTTTATGTTTTTCATATATTTTTAATTGTTTTACGTAAATTAACTTAAATTATGATAATTGTAACATCAGCAGAGAATATATACAAAATGGAAATACTACAAGAAGGAATATGCCTTGACGTGAAAAAATGTGCACTGCACCCCGAAACAAAAGTGAAGGATAATCAATAATTTTGCATTAAGGAGAGAGTCATTGGATTTTGGGGGGCAGAATGAGCATGATCATCATTTCTAGTTGAGTAGCTAAATGGCATTCTGTGTTTGAGTGTTGTAAGAAACGACTTTATCTGCGCCGCAGATGCATCATAGTCTCCAGTGAGCTGGGATCCAAGGTGGCCGCATGTTCCAAATCCTCACTGCTGGCATTCTCCTCGGCCACATTCACAAAGGTGCTGGAAAGTTCACCATTCAGGCGATTGATGCTGGCCGTGGCAATGTCATACATATAAATCTCCTGCTCAGCCGCTGCATCATTGGTGGATCTGTGGAGCAGAAGAAGGGTTAATCTAAATGAAAAAATTAAAAGACTATAAAACTTACTTGGCCACTAGCAAAACCACCGACTGCATTTCCAGATCTGTGCGCGCCTCCTTCTCTAGCCAACGCTTGAAATTGTCCTTGGTGGGTTTCTTCACCAGCGTTTTAATCAAATCACCGCCCAAAAATTTCACCTCTTTGTTATCCGCACTGCGTGCCTCATTGCTATTGCTAGACTGCTGCTGCGCCTCGACAGGAGCCAAAACCACCACACTGACTATTTTCTTATCCAGCAACTCCTCGCTTTCTGGTATGGGAAACTGTGCTCCGCTAATCTTGAGCGGCAGATAACGATTGTACTGCTGACGCTCTCCAAGATCTACTGGTGTGACCACAGTGGCATCTGGACGCACATATTTCTCACTCACACTCTGTCCCTGATCAGCCTCAAAGCGCACCACCTTAACGTCCAGATTCTGTTTCTGTGGCAGCGAATTACTCTGCTTGACACGTTCAATTTGCTTCTCGCTCAAGGCCACCTTATCGCCATTGGGTTTGACCACAGTTAAAACCTTATTGGTTTCGGCTATCTGTGCCCCACCACCGGCACCATAAAAGTGTTGCAAATGCTCAGCGGGCAGATTCTCCAGGGCAATGTCACCCTGTTTGTCATAGTCCAAAATTGAAATGTCGGCATTGTTGAGAATGCCGGAGGAGAAGAGCTGTTGGCGCAGATCGTCGGGCACTTCGTCGGGTAATTGCAGCAGAGTCTGCGAGGCCTTGCCATTGGGTGAGGCCACGGTAGAGGGAGCGGCGGTGGATGAGACGGTTGGCTGTTGCTGCTGCTGTTGCTGCTGCTGCTGCTGCTGCTGTTGATTACGTTGCTCTAGCTCCTTAAACACATCCGAATGATAGGTAGACACACTAAACGGTGAATTATCACCCAAGGGAGCACTTATTTGGCTACTAACCGGTTGCCTCGGTTGCTGAGCAAAATTGGTGCTTGCTTGGGCCTGTAGAGAGCTGACAGCAGGGGGTTGAGGATGCACTTGTATTACCTGCTCATTTGCATTTTGTGAATACTGTGGATAGGTCACATAGTTGGCAGCTGTAGAAGGAGGCACTGGTGTCACCACCATAACCTTTTGACCATGAGTAGACTCTGCATACACGGGCGGTGGAGGTGGTGAGGGAGGTACAGCAGCATTGGCTGTGATGTAGTGACCAGTGAGAGGTTGCTGAGGGGCCAAATTGGGTGCGGGAACATCATGTATGACCTCATTTCGGTTGCTGCTATAAGCATATTGCTGATATTGCTGAGGATGTTGTTGATGCTGCGAAGGATTAATGGGATTCTGGACTGTTTCAGTGATATGTTGCTCAAACTTGGGAATGGATTTGAGTAATTCGGTTTCCTTGGAAGGTTTAATGTCAAAATAGTTTAGATAAGCCTGAGCCTGCTGTTGCTGCTGTTGATGTTGCTGCTGTGCTTGATGATGTTGCTGCTGTGATTGATGATGTTGCTGCTCTGAGTGCTGTTGTTGCTGCTGTGCTTGATGATGTTGCTGCTGTGACTGTGATTGGTGTTGCTGCTGTGAGTGTTGATGTTGCTGTTGTGAGTGTTGATGTTGCTGCTGCTGTTGATGTTGTTGTTGATAATAGTCCGCTGGCGGTGTGGGTAAACGTACCACAAACTGTGGCTGCTGCACAAACTGTGGCTGACGTATAAACTGATAAGGTTGCACTGCCTGCGGCTGTTTCTGCTGTGTGGTATAATGTGACTGTTGCTGCTGTTGTTGTTGTTGGTACTGCACATTGTCCAGTTTAATGGGTAAAGGCAATGGCTTTGCATGGGACGTCGGAGCAGGTGTGGGACGGAACTTCACAGGCTGATATGGCCCAGGAGTCGGTTGTGTTTTTGGCGGTATGGTAGGAAAGAATGGCACCTGTTGCTGTTTGCTAGGAGGTTTCTGGTACTGCTGTTGCTGTGGTGGCTGTGGCAGTGGCTGCTGCTGCTGTGTTGAAAATTGTTGATTGTGATTGATGTAGTATTGGGATTGCTGTAGCAACTTGTTGAAAATGCTTTGCGATGAAGTTGAGGGCAGTTGTTGCTGCGTAATGCTAGGACGTTGCTGATGTGTTTGCTGTTGTGGCTGTTTTGGATAGCTGGGTGGCGGACCCACCAAGGCAGCTGGTGGTCTAAAATAATTATTGTTATGCTGTGTGGGCAACTGCTGTTGACCCTGGAAGTTGTGGTGATAGTTTATGCCGCCGCTACCCGCAAACAACAAGTTGGAAATGGGTCCTGACTGTGGGCTTCTACCAAAACTGCTCTCTCGTCCATAGTCTGCACGTGTATTGACCGAACTACTACCCACTGGCACTGGCAAAGCCACCACCTGTCGCTGTATGCTCTCTGCATCATGTTCTTCCAAAATGTGTCCTGTTTGATGTTTATTCTCTGCCCCAAAGGATACATGTATGCCGCTATTGCTGTGAAACTTTTCCGAATCGGGATGTATAATGGTGCGCAAGGTGGTGGACTTGAGTGGAGGTAAGGGAGTCACTGGATAGTGTACTATTTCCTCCTCCTCCTCTTCTTCCTCCTCTTCATTATCATCATTATTAAGCGAGGCAATGGGTGACTCCAGATGCAATTTGTTGTTCTGATCCTTTTTGTAATTAACATAGAACACATGAACCTTTTCCTTCTTCTTTTTCTTGTGTTTGGTTACAATGGGTTGAGCTGGCTCCTGGGCTAGCGTTTCATTGGCATCTTTGATAATGATTTCTATAATGGGCTCCGGAGCCTCCAAATACTGGGGATAGGGGGCATAGGCAGGACCAAAGTTGCTGGGATATTGAGCTGTTATTAAAGAGAATTCTGACTTTAAAAAAAAAGGACCCTATCAAAACAGTAATCCCTTACCTATGGCATTCTGTCCATTATAGTATCCCGTTTGTGTGGGATAATAAGACCCGTGTGTATTGTCCGTATAGCCAGCCCTGCGACTGGCCACTTCGGGATACAAATAACCCGCATTACCAAAATCATAAAGCGTGCGTTTGCCGCGATTCTCTCCGGGCACCGGCTTCAACGACTTTGATTGCCTTGTGGTAGTCGTCGTACCAGCTGTGGCCAAAGGCGTTGGCTGCTTGGTGGGCTTCTTTTCCGCCTCCTTCTTTGGCTCTTTTGTGGTAGTGGCCTTTGTATCCGGCTTAGCCGCTGTAGTCAATCCAACTGCCAGCAGCGTCAAAGCCAGCTAGAAAAAAATTGAAGAAAAAATGTTGTAAATATTATTTTTTTATTGATTTTTGCGCAAGGTCGAGATCCCCCCACAAAAATAAACACTTTTACCGCAACAGCAGAAAAAAAAGATGGCATAGCAAATTGGTGAATGTCCAAAAAAGGCGAATTAAAGCCGCCATAAAGGCAAACAAACAGCATGATGAGTGAGCGCCAAAGCAAAATGCGAAACGCAAAATTAGCCCAACAAAACTGTGAACGTGTGTTGTCATCTAGGTACGAATAGCTCTCTGCATCATTGGGTCAATGTCAAGTTTGAGATTGAGTTGTTGACTTGATGCAGACAACTTGAGAGGTTAAAGTTAAGGCACGACCTTAGCAATTAATGAGCAACTCAATCATACCGCCTGGCGATCAGCCTATCTGTCTCAGGCATTGAGTCAGCGCTCATCGTGAAAGTTTTTTTATTTTTTTTGCCATAAAGTGCGGTGACGAATTTCAATTGACCAAACCCCAAACAGATCTGTGCCAGGCCCACGCAAAAATATTTTATGCATGGAAAACTCAATTTTCTGTGCAGTGAAATTGTTGTCGGGCATTTCTGTGGATACTTTCCCAAAAAACTGTGACTGACTTGGCTGCAAATGTCAAAGATTTTTAAGTGTGGGCGCCTGACATTTGATTTGTATCTAAATAATCACACATTTTGATGGCCAAACTGAAAGTGTACTTGGATAGGAGCACAAGAGAGCACTGCATTGTACCTTTTGACTGGTTACGTTAAAGCACTGTGGAACATGGCAGAGTTTATATGGCAGTATCATAAAAACTTTATGAAGGTATTATAATCATTTTAACTTCAATGTAATAAATGAAAAGCATTAGGATTTTGTAGATCGCTATAAAATTTAAAGTAGCTTAGTTAACTGGAACAACTTAAATGTTACTTAAAACATAAAAAAGGTTTTTTAATTCTTATTCTATAACTTCTCACTACTCAGACTTATAAACTAATATAAGTCCCAATAAAGACTTCGAATAGTATGCTCTAGAAAAAGTGAATTTACTTTTAAGGTGACGTACTCAGCACAGCTGCTGTGTTTCGGGGGCCTTATTAATTTTTATCTCTTTCTAGCTCATGTCTCTCAGAGCAGCAGTCATCTGTTTCAGAGAGTCAAAAGAACGAGTTGAAAAAAATGATGGCCCCTCACCAAAACGAAGTACGTTACCTTATAGTAAATTCACCTTGCTCTAGAAAAGCTATAGATGACACTGCCTGGCTACTAGATAAGATGACAAAAGTTGAGCGATTTGAAAACGCCTGCTCAAAGCCAAGTAGATTTAATGCGTACGGGTTTCCTTCCACATAATCTAGTAGGCGGTCTGATGCTGGGCACTTTACAAATAAAGTAGTCAAAGTCACAAATTTTTTAAGTCGATTTTTAAGATCACCATTCCAACCTACCAGGGACCGTAATCATAAAAAGTCTTAAATAAAACTTACTTCATAATGATTATTTTTGATTTTTATTTAATGTTTTTATGTAGGTAATATTTTTAAAACTCAACAATAATGTTTATTTTTAAGCAATTATTATTTATTATTAAGACATCACTAAGAATATGCATCAATATATTCAAAATTTATTATGATAAAGCCATAATTTCTTGTCGAGTTTTATTTTTAAGCAAAAATAAAAATAAATCTCCACAATAATCATTATTTTTGGGTTTTATTTGTATTGCTCATAAATAACACAGGCCAACAAAATGACCACATTTGTGAGGTCCAGCCTTATTTGTATTAAATTCTGATCCCGGTTTGTGCACTGATTCTGGTCTCGGTTTTTCTCCATCAGCTCTTGTTTTGAAGATATCGCGGAAAATCAATTTTGCAGGTTTTTTGGCTTTTTAAAAATTTTGGGGGTTACACCGTTCATAAATATCTATATTTATGAGCTCTATGCGACAGTATACATATCAATGCAGCCTAAAAAAATCATGGGAGCAGCATCAGCAAACCCAAAAGCGCCTAAATTGGCCTTTGAAGAGAAGTTTTCATCAAATTATATCAAATTTTTCAAACTTAATCGCCGAGTACCAGCCATTTGGGATGCTTGCATTTTAATGAAAACTACATTAGCATGTAGCCCAATGGTTCTTCTAATTTCACAAATTTTGTTGCATTTAAATCTTCTCGATGGACAAAGTTAGAGGCGGTTAATCCCGGAAAAGTGAATTTAAATTTATGGCAGGATAACTACATTGATACACAAAATGTGTATAGATAATATTAAAAGACTACGTGATCTAACATAGACCTTACATTAATTGTCAAGCAAATGTACTATAACATTCAATCAGTACTAGATTCAGCCAACACATTGAGAACTGGCGTAGACTGCTGAAGATTGAATTGGTATTCATGAAATAACACTATACAGTAAACCAGCCTCCTTTGTGGTGTTGTGCGTGTCTTGTTTTAAAACAGTTATGAATAAAGTCATAAGTTAATGACCTAGAACCATCAAAAAAAGTTCTACGGAAATGGGCTATATAATACAATTTTAATTATCAAATTTATTAGCTCACATTACCAACTTTTGAGAACAGCTCAGTTTAAGTTAATATGCATTTTATCTTTCAGAAGCTGTTCATCTATACTAGCTGTTTGATCAAAAGAACAAACTGAATAAACAAAACTTTAAATTGCTCAGTTGTTCAGCTCTTTAGTTAGGCAAATTTTAGTCACTGAACAAGAAAAACTGTATAAGAGTTACTGAACAAGAGTAACCAAAAATGGATCACTGAACAAGAGTCCTTCGAGTAGAGTCATGGAACAAGACCAATTAAAGAGTAACTGAATAGGGATCACTGAGAAAAAGTCAAAGAGATTTAGTCATCATCTCATTTCGTCCGTTGATTGCCCACAGTTTCTCATCGTTTGCTTAAATCTCACCATACATATAACGCTTGATATGCAAATCCAAGTGATCCAATAAAAAAGAGTCCTTCAACAAATGTAACTGATCAAACAAATGACAAATTGAAGAGTGACTAAAAAGGGTGCACTAAAGAAAAGTCACTGAACAAAAGTTCTTCAAAAAGAGTAACTGAACAAAAAAAATAAAAATTGAAGAGTAACTAAAAAGGAGTCACTGAAAAGGTGTCACTAAATAAGAGTCCTTCAACAAGAACCACTGAACAAGAAAAAAACAAGTGAAGAAGCACATATTTAATTTTATTGCTCATGAACGACCCAACATTACTATTACTAATAAAAACGAGAAAGGCAAGGCTAACTTCGTCCGTGCCGAAGTTTTTATACACTTGACTTCGACTTGACTAGCGACTTCGACCAAACTTCGCAGATCAGCTTAAAAACATTTAATATTACCCATGACCGTGATTGAGAGCGGTAATATTGAGAAAAAACCAGTTTTTCTCATTAAAATCCAGCTGCCATATGGCAGCTACAAGAAGTAGCCATCCGATCCGGTCGGTTCCGACATATTAACAGCGTGCAGACAAAAGAAGACTCTGTGCAAAATTTCAGCTCGCTAGCTTCAAAACTGGGGACTAGTTCGCGTAGAAACAGACAGACGGACAGACGGACGGACAAAGCTTAATCGACTCAGCTCGTCACGCTGATCAAGAATATATGTACTTTATGTGGTCGGAGATGATTCCTTCTATGCGTTGCAAACTTCTGGGCAAAATTATAATACACTTTTCAAGTGTATAAAAAGTTTTAAAGCATTTTTAATAGATGGCGTCACCCGCATAAAAAAGAGTCGGACAATGTTGCAGCCAAATTTATTTTCAAGCATCAACACTTGCTATCTTTTTCAGTATGTCGTTTCGCTAAAATGTAAGCAACATAGTTTTTGTATATATCAACTTATGTGCCAACAAAACACAATTCCCGGGAAAGTTTACTTTTCTGCTTTAATTTGAAGAAAAAAGAGCCTGGGGAAAACATGCTCCAATCGCAGAAAATCGTACGAGCTGCACGCCGAAATCTACGCCAAAGACGAATATTCAAGGTGGCAAGGTCATGCTCTGCATTTGGTGGGAATAAGGCGCGGTGTACCATGAGCTGCTACAACCGGGTAAAATCCTTACAGGGCCACTTAATCGAACTCAATTAAAGCATACTAATGTGTGGTATATAAAAAGGCCTCCCATTAGCCTTTAGAAAAATGAGGTCCTTTTCATGACAGAATGAACAGTAGTCGATTTTTGCTTTCTGTTTGGCTTAATCGCACCAATTGGTTTGTGACCCTACAGCGACATACTTGGCTCTTTTTAGATAAAAAATTAGAAAAAATATTTACATGAAATTATAATTTTTCATTTCTATGCATTGTGTTTGACTCTTTGTTCCACCGTGCATTGTTTTGGAATATGTCAAAGCGGAAGCTGTGCCAAAAAGTTTGGACACCACTTGAGCCAACCTTTTTGTTTTTGCTTTTTTGACGTTGTGTGAGAGATGATTTCTGATGTTGTTATTGCCTTTTGTCTTGGCTTTTTGATTTCTTTCTGTTTTTTGACACATATTTTGACAATTTAATGACAACACTTGTTTGGGCCAACTTTTAATTGCAATAATTAAGTGTAGCCCACCAAAGTTATAAATGTCATAGATGATGTCAGTTGCATTTCGTTACACACTCACTTTTTTAAACAGATTATATGGTACTGGGTCCAAGGGGTTACGCCACGATATGCTAATTATGGAGACATTGTCACAAAACCCACACAAATAAACCGATTATTTAATCTCCAGCCCCAATAGAAACTGTCTCACACACACAAACACAAATTACCATATTAACTGACCTACACCTAAGACCCCCAGAGGGTGTTTTTGGTCACAATGAAAGCTCTCAGTGGTGGTTAACAACAAAACCAAATGTCAAACCAAAATGTTTGCCAAAAATAATAAAAATCCATCGACATCAGCCGAAAACAGTTCATGAAAAGAAAGATGCTAACAATGGGAGAAAGTTAACACGCACACACACCAAGACAAAAGAGTGCCATCGAGCTGAACTCACAGATTAACATAACGAAGATGTTGACAAAACTAATAAATTTTCAGGCCAAAGTTTTTCCTCTTTTGGCCAAAAGAATTATGCAATTTATTTTTTGGCAGGTATTTAGTGAGCATGTGTAAATCAAAGCTAAATCAGCTAAAATGGCGCATCTTTAATTGCTGCTCTCTCGAAATGGTTGTGCAATTTCCAAAATGCCAAACGACAGACTGACCGCAGGACAACTAACTACTTGTGGCATGCGGTGGCAGCGGCAGCGGCAGCGGCAGGTGGTAGCAAAGCAACAAGCAACTCGATTGTTAGGCGTCTGTTTTACCAGCGGCACGTTTTGTGGTTGTTTTTGGTGTTGGCGTGAAGTGAAATCTGCCAAGTTGCTGCTGTGTCTACTGCTGCCAAGACACTTAGTTAGCATATCAACTTGTAGTCGACAAATTGCTCCACAAGTTCTCATGTAAATTCGCATTTATTTTGCAGACAATCAAAAAAATTGTGTTTTTCTATTAGCCAAAACTCATATTCGCATACAGCAAACTATGCAATCTTGCTCTTGATGATGAACAGTTATGATATGTGCCAGACGATCTGCCATTGTTGGCCTGTTGTTGGCATGTGAAAAGATGGCGATTGCCAACCCACCATCAAACAGCAGCAGCAGCGGCAGCATGTGACATGGCACAATTATTCTGCCAACAGTTTGAAAGTCATCTTTAAGCACCCCATTGCTAGATATACAATTAATGAAATACAATCATAATGTTGAACCCAGAACGTCATGGGTTTTGACTACATGCCACAAACTAGGCGGGGCAGACATTCCAAATTGTGTAAGTTTACTTAAATAATGTTGCAATTGTTTGTTTTGAAGAAGGGAAGTAGATTTGGAAATCACTTGGGTATTAATTGTGGATTAAAGTCTCATTTTTAAGCTAGAAATAAATATAGATCTCTCAAAATTAAAAGAAGCTGTATTAAAAAAATATCTCAATAATGAAAAATTTATTTCTACCGAACCCTACCTTATATTATCACAAATTTAGAACCAACCAAAAGCTGCAGTGCTAGAAAGACCAACTGAGGAAATGAGGCTAGCAAGAGCATTAATATTGAACCACAACCTTTACAGATTATAAAAATTAATCTAAGAACTGCGCAAGTTGGGAATAATAAACACACAAATTAAAGAGAAGCAGGAGTATTCTAAACAGACTCAACAACTTATACAAAGATAAACCAACCAAGATCTGTAACCTAGAACCTGCAAAAACCCTGACTTAGGTACAGGAAATATCGCTGCTAGGAGAGTAGTAAATTTAGTAGACCCAGATTGGTCGCGATTCGTCCCAACAAGATTAGTAATGTAACCCTCAAAAATTCCTGACCTTAATAAAGAAAATAGGGCTTCAAGGAGAGTTGTGAACTCAGTGGGCAGGGGCTGCAACAAGTATAAATATCAACAAGTAAGAGTGTTGCGGTCGAGTGCCCCGCCAGCAAAATACCTTGTCCCTAGTAATGTGGTTCCTGTTGCTTTAAATTCCTTCTATTTTAAAATTTATTTCAATAAATGGGCAGGCGCACTTGCATATCTTCGGTGTTTTTGCAAAGATCTCATTGTGGTACACAGAATAGATAGATGTTGGGCCTAACTGAATATATATTAAGTCACTAGTTTCAAACTTAAAAATTGTACCTCTGACAGTTTTTCGCGGTTAGAAGAAGATGGAGGAGGAACTTACCAAACCTGGAGCAAACTTTATTTGGGTACGGTATACTCCTACATATATGCAAAAATTTGTGGCTCTACGTCTTATTTATACATAGTTTATACATAGTGAGTGACAGTTTTTCGCTGCTAAATGACATTGGATGTGGAGTTTTCCAAATCTGAAACAAACTCGATGTGGCTACAGTATACACCGACATACATGCAAACATTTTTCGCTTCATCAATTAAAGTCTCTGAGATCGACGCGCTCATACAGACAGACAGACGGACATGGCTAAATCGACACGGCTGTTGATGCTGATCAAAAATATATATACTTTATAGGTTCGGAAATGCTTCCTTCTCCCTGTTACATACATTTGCACAACTTCGTAATCCCCTTTTTCCCATTTTTAATGGGAACAGGGTATAATAAATACCTGAAAGGCCTCTTCGGACTTGCAACTTAAGTAATTAAGCTAACCTTATTACATACTTCATCAACGTGGAACATACTTAAAAAGAAATGTGGGCCGAAATTTAAAGTTTGTAGTATTTTATAATTCATCATTCGACTAGCAGAGTTTTGAAACCTGTTTGGATATGCTAGTCAAAATAAAAAACTGACCATTTACATCGACTAATCACTGTAGTAAATAACATTTTTTTTGTTGTGTGGTTGCTATTTATTTTAAGCAAGTGGCAACTGTAATTAATCTTCGGCCCAAAAGAAGTTAGTTTCACCTTCTCGTATTTTTTTACTTTGTAATTTAACTTCAGTTGAACGCTGATGTCTTGAAATTATAAGAAGGGCGACGAGACTTGAGGTGGCTACTTATGCAAGAAATATTACAACAAAAAATTTTATTTTATATGCTTGGGTAGGGTTGAGCCCTAAGAATTCCAACAAATAGTCAGAACTGATCCGAAGTGATGCCGGACTTCTATGATTGATGAACCCTGCTTCGTGGTCTTTGGGCTGTCTGAGGTATCTCTGCATATCATTATCTATATAGTAGGTACATTTGAAATAAGATCTTAAGGTTAGTAATCGTTACTATAATGTCTTTAGCGTTCGAAATTTGCACATATCTTAAAAAAGTATGAAAGTCGGTCAAGCCCGACTGTAATATAATCTGTACTTGTGGTAGCAGCGTCGATTCTGAGCAGCGGCAGTGAACTTTCATTTGGTCATAGCTTGACCAATAGATGGTGCCACTATTTGATTTTCTAAACAGATGGCCAAACAGATCTTTGATTGGAACTGACTTTTGATCATATCTTGTGTATTGTTTATCCAATCTTTATTTATTCTTTGGCAAATCGGTAAATATAATTCAAATTACTAACTGTCTCTAAGTAAACTTGATCTGCGTATAAGAAGTATATATCCCATACATGCCAATCCTCCATATCTTACCATATCTATGTTCATTCAGACGGACAGAAGGTGAAAAACAGATTCTATTTGAGAAGTATTTCTCCTAAGAGAATTTGTACAAGTGTAAGTGTGCAGTAAAAATCTCCTTTTGTACTGATATTTTTGGAAGTGTGTAGACCAGACACATGATCCATATTGATGAATAAACAGGACTATAGAGTTCCTTTTGATTAAGTCAAGAAATTCCATTGCTTTATTTGTAATGACCGATCTGAACATGGAAACATAAATTTCAAGTCCCAGTTAAATTTCTGAGAGTAAACCAATAAACAGCTTAAAGTAATTTAATTTTTCCATTAAGTTTGTTATATTAAATAATTCTAGTTTTGTTTGAATAACAAATAAAACTGTCTTGAATCAATTCATCAATTTCTTCCCAAAGCAAGAACTATTCAAACACTTGTTTAACCAAACAAAAATGTTTCCTGAAGTATTTTGCAGAATTCTCATCATGTATTAAGTTTTAAAAAACATTTCAATCTTCCGGGCTTATACCGATTTCGTTTGAGGTAATCGACTTTCCTGAAGTACAAAAATTCTTTCTATACAAATTATACAAAATTTAACGTCAAAATATGCCTGAGAATATTCCAATGTAAACTCCAAAATATCATCAACTTTGCATCAACAGCATTGTAACGAAACCATAGCGGATGTATTTAATGGCCATCACTTTCGCCTTTTGCCAAAATAAAAATTGACTCGTCATTTTAATCCTTATAATTAAACACAAAAAGCTGGCCCTGGTTACGTCACATTGCTAGCGCAGCTGTCGAATTGGAACAACTGTAGCGCGACCGACAGGAATGAAAGGAAGTGAGTGTGAAATTGAGGTGTACAAAAATGTGAGATTTGCGAAAACAAACGAAAGACTCAGACGACAAACGTGGCGTGCGAGCTGAGAGCTAAAAGGCGTAAAAACTTGAAAAAACATTAATCGTTTTTCTACCGTTATTGTCTTTTAAGAAGTGACGTACGACCTGGCACCAAACCAAATCCACAATCACAACACCAACCAAAACGGAAGTAAGCGACACAACAGTACGGGAAAAATTTAGACCACTATAAACACTTCGAGAAACAAAAGGCCAAAAAATATGAATTATTAAATGAAATGAAAAATGAAAGTGTTTTTATGCCCAGAGATGAAGCCTCAACGTGACATGGATTGGCCACAGAGCGAAGCGACCCGATGAGAAAGCCAGCCTCAATGACGGCAACGTGCCGACAAGTAGCAACTTTTCGTGTGCGTGTGCTTTCGGGCCCCCCACCTGCTGGGTGTGGGAAGCTCGACCTGTGCGCCTGTGCGTGCCTTCGAGCTTCGAGCTGATATGCATAATAAGCACTGGAAAATGAAGATGATGCTGCAAAGTCCGTGGCCGGCCATAGAAAATGTAAAAGTTGTCCAACCAGTTGAAAGAATGTCAATTTGTTGTGGTTTTGTATGCAAACTCCTGAATCGATTGTTGATTGCAAACACAAAAATGTGACACCGCGCTCGAAAGACACAAATTGTAATTTACACCAATTGACCAACATTTGCTGCCCATATCTTTAAATCTTTCTTCTTTTTTTTTGCAATGTGTCAATTGCAAATTACTAAGTAATCAGTAAATTGAAATGCAATTGAAGAAATGTTGCGTATGAGCAACGGCAGCAAAAGTAGCACCAGCCGCCACAACAGGTTATGCAAACCGGCGGCAAACAAAACAAATTAAGTGGAAAGGCACGAGTGACCAAACATTGCCTATTTACATGCATACAAACATAAGTGTATTTGCCAGCATGTAACCGTGTATACAATTATTAACAGCAATTGGTTAGTGGCAAATATTGTCACAGAAGGGAAGCCAAACATCGTTTCAATATGGAGGGTAAAACAAAAGACTGAAGCAACGAACTCGTCTTTATTGCTAATGGGAAAATGGTGAAATAATTTTATGAATATTGCAGCACTAAAAATTTATAATGTAGTAGACCCTTAAATTCTGATATGGGGGACTTATGTAAGCAACACTTCGCACGCAGTTTTTCAAATAAAACGCTGACTGGCGGGGTGTAGGTGTAAATACAATTTAAAGTTATTTGCAAAGGATATATAAAAGACATATGTAATAAAAACTCACTTCAATCGAACAACTGGTTAAGTTACCGCCAGGAAGGGAACATTCTAAGTTAATTAGTATTGCGTTGCTACGTTGCTACGACTCCTTAGGCCCATTTTCTCAATGTCCGGTTAGTCAATTTACCGGCAGGTTAGCCGAATTTGAGTGTCTCATGCTGTCTTTGGCAAAAACCAGCCGGCAACTTTAACCGCAGCCTCATGGACAGGGTCAAATTTTCACCTGGCAAACTAACTGCTCGTCGTCTGCGAAATCGAAGGATCAACTAGGTCAATGGCCTTGTGATGTGGCATGCCGATTGTAATCCAACTGCTGATACGTGTGCACTGCAAGCACCAGGAACGGTATCGCTTTTAGACTACATATCATAAATAAAATCTTACAATCATTATTAACCCAATTTTCCTGTCCTGGGATCACCAATTTTTTTGGGGAAATGGACGAGACTCCAACGGTGCTGAGAATGCCACCAGTGCGATAATTTCTCGCTTATCAGTGCCAACTTCTATACCCAACCGTTTCTTAAGACCTCGTACTTTTCCTGTTAGGCTTTCCAAGCTGATCTCCAAGTCTTCGCCAGCCTTCTGTTTCTATGCCGCCGTATTATAATTCTTGTTCTCCAAACCCACCAGCCACAGAAAAGCTTTTCCCTCTTTTTCAACTTCGATGCTTCAACTTGATTCATTATTGCCAGCAATTTAAATCAACTTTTTTTTGCTAAATGATTACCAACAACAGCAATTAAGAAAACGAAAACAAACACAGCTGATTCGTTGACATTGTCTGGTCACACTATGGCAGCGATAGCAATCTATCGATATCTGGCAAACCTGCGGGTAAGTTTCGATGAGAAAACCAAATGACCTAACCGCAACTTTTGAGAAGATGTGCCTAAGTCTTTAAAACACAAACGAAAAAGTAAAGCTTATATTACAATTGACCTCCGACAAACCTTCGTGATAATCTAAACATACTTAAAAATTATGCAAATTACGCGATTTTGAGGACCTTTCGATCATCACCATCTAGCCTACGCTTAATGAAACCTTACAACCTCTTACCTTATGTCAGAAATGTGGTCGTTAAAGCAAAGCTTGTGAAGAATAATACCCTCAGATCCTGAACTGAGGTAATGCGGTCTACCCAGAAAAAATGTTGTAGGTTTTAGTATTATAGGTAATTGAACACCATCTCAACTGACTCGACTGCAGCTTGCGCATTTGGCGTCATAAATCTTACTTGTCTCAAATCTGCCTACCAATAAAATCTTGCATATTGCATTAATGAAACCACTTCTAGTTCCAGAGTTCGAATGATTTTTTTAATTACGGCAACTAAAATTACGCTGCAACTATTAATAGTACTTTTTTAATGGAAACATTTACTGAACCAAAAAATAACTATAAAATATATTTACTTCTTTTATGTACAACGTACTATTTCAATAGTACAAAGCAGCAGCAAAGCACATAAACTGAAATTACGCTAAAGTTACTATTTGTAGGTATGAGTAATTTTACCAAAAAATACAGTCAACAAAACAAGAACAAAATACATGTAACAGCATTTCGCAGTAAAATTTACTGTACAAATTGGTAGATTCAATCAGAGAACATTTTTTTGTGTAGAACAGGTTTAGTGCAATAAAATGACATGAACTCGCATTTACCATGATTAAGACAGAGCATATTAAGGTTGCAGCAAGTTGAAAGATTATAAGGCTCAATTTGAAGACATTAATACGAATCAGGAGAAGATAGCGTCATAGACAGCTTAACATCATTTGCAAATATTAAAACTTGAAGTAACTTAACAACCTGAGCAAGAACATTTAGGGTGTTCAACAGCCCGCGTAAAAGCGTAAAGCAAAAAGCGTAAACTCCAAAAGTTTACGCCACAACAACAAAACACACAAGAAAAAAATTACGCTCTTTTTGCTGCCCTGGGGTATGTGTAAAAAATCAGCGTAAAAGTGTAAAAAGAGTAAAGTTTTGAAGTGTTGTAAAATTATTTAAAATATCGACAAAAAATACTAAATTTCATGTCATTCCGAGATATTTTACACAATTACTTTTTTACGCGGGCTGTTGAACACCTAATTGATAAAAAAAAAAAAATTGGGGAAATCCCAAGCTAGACAACTTATCAACTTATATTATAATCAAAAGCTTTACTACAGTAAGAAAAGATGACAAGAATCTTTAATGGTAGTATTTCACATTCGAAATGACACAGACGATTGAGTTCTGATCTCACTATTATGTTAGCTAAGAGCGATTTGTACTTAAAGTTAGAGATCGTGTTTACATAAAGAATAAAATTATCTTAAATTAAAACTTTTTTTCTTGAATCCAGAATTTTATTTCTATTTTGGAATTTTGAACGGTCGACTTCGAGTTTAAGAACGATTCGTACTTAAAGTAAGAATTTTCAAGCGCGAATTGTACCGAAACCGGATAAAATCAAGTGCGTTTTTGAAGACCAAATCGTTCTATAGCTTATACAAAAATTAAGAAAAAAAAATTGGGTTTGGATTTGATACAATTGATGCCCAAATGCAGATTTAGTTAACTAATAAGATCCCACCAAAAATAACCATAATTATCAAATTCCATTCCCATTTCAGTGGCTGGGCTTTAAAATGCTTTTTTAATTAGTTAACGATAACACATTCACTTAGCAGCGATGACGACTTAAACGATGCGGCAAGGTCGTTGCATAAAATAAATAAAAATCAAATAAATAAAAGTTTTAAAGAAAAAAGTGGGCATAAATTAAACGAGCGTGGCAAAGGGTAGCCGGAACCAGGTTGAACTCTTGAGCAGATATATGATTAGGTAACCTTTCTCTGTTTCTCTCTTTCTCTTTATCTCTCTGTGTGCCTTTCTTAGCTCAGATGTTCATCGAAGATTTAACTAATTAAAAAGCCGCAAACAAGCTTAAGCCCACAATTAGGAGCCAAAACCTAATCGACATTTGGAATATAATTAATATTCATGAGAAATGCGTGCAGTCGCATCAGCGGGAGGAGCAAAAGTTGGTTACTTGTGCAATCATTTAATTAAAATAAAAACATAAAACTAACCGCCACATCATGGCTAGTGGCTTTGACCAGGCCAAAAACCGCATTCCGAAATTCATTTTCATATATTTCGTGTGTCGCCAGGCCGCCGCCGCGTACATTCACATTTGGAAACCTGCTGATGCCAGCAACAACTCGTCTTCAATTGCAAAGTTTTTCCTTTCTGTGCTTTGTTGTGTTTAGTTTGGCTGGACCAGACCAGACCATCTTTCAATTTCAATAAGAAAATAATTGCGTTGGATTGCAGCAGCAGCAGCAGCGCCGCGGCAGCAGAAGTGAAAGGCTTTGTCCAGTCTCAGGGCTGCAGTTAGAGCACCAGATTGCACTTGTCAACGAATTAAAAAAACTTTCTGGCCAGCCAAATATTCGTTACACTCAGTATATAAATCCAATCAACTTTCTACACTCCAAGCAAATGGGCAGTTTGCATGCGTGCAGCATATTAAAATATGCTCGGCCTATTTGGGAGAAACACTCGAGCACGAACTGAAGACAGGTGCTGCCCCCGAGGCAGGGAAGTCAACCAAATTCTTTGTTGGCCAAACAAACAACCAACATGGCAATGACAATTGGCTTTTCCTTTGTCCACACAGAAAATTAGCCATGAAATAGATTTCTATTTGTATGATGTACAATTGACAAAATCATTTTCTGGGTTAACACTTTTGGCATTTGCCAACTTACCAACTTACAAGCTTTTCAAATGAAATTGCGCACACAAACAAAAAAGCAACATTTGTAAAGGTTGCACACACACACACACACACCATATGAACCACATGAACCAAATAGCCAGCCATTAATGATCATTATTGAACATTTTTCGGCTGCAAAACCTTAAAGTCATCTTCGAGGGGGGGGGGCTAGCTAGCAGACTGACTGACTGCCTTTTTGCACAACAAATGAAGATTGGGATTGAAGCCAAAGAGCTTATTTTTTGAAAGGCAGATGCAGATTGGATGGAGGGCAGTTGTTGATTTTGTTGATGAAGATGTTGAATGAGCACAGCAGCCATTTGGGTTCTACAGCAGGTGGCCTCTAAATGAGCTTGGTCATTACAAGCAAACATGATGCTCGGCATATTGCACAAGAAAGCTGAAGGTGGTGATGGGACAAGTTTTGCAAAAGGAGGGGAATCACATGAAATTCAATTGAAATAATTTTTAAGCTTCTAAGACCTCGCGAAGTAATTAACTTATCTGACCTACAGTCAAGCCACCCACTAGACCAAACAAGGGTGAAGTACAACTTGACCTAAAGTCTTACTACAAAGCTAAGCTGCCTTTTTAATGCCCACACGGTGGAGTTGGGTAAGACGCGGATGGCTCACTCTCTGACAAAGTAGCGATGTTACCCTAAAAATATGTTGAGCTAAGTCTTAAATATGCGGATTGCAAACACTTTTTTCGTTCATCAGCAGTCACCATATTTTAAGAAAAAGTATTCAAATAACTTAAAAATCAAAGGCAAAAATGTCTGTCCAAAATTATTTAAAATTTAATTTTAGTTAAGAAAACTTACTTTCATTCTCAATTCAGTCTTACACGGGATTTACACGATGAAGCAAACTTCATGAAGTTATCTCAGTAAGCGAGACATACATAGAGGTACAAATCTAGTGGAATTCCTTAATTTTCAAGCCTACTAAGAAAACTTCATGAAGTTTGCTTAATCAGTAAATGCCGACATAGTCAATTAAATATTGAGAACGAAATTCTAAGAAAAGACACAGCCACATGGAAAAAACAAGGCCACACCCTTGGAGAGGGTATATTAAACAGTCCGGAGTTTTGTAACGCATAGAAGGAAACATCCCCAACCGCATAAAGTTTGTATATATATTCTTGATCAGCATGACGAGCTGAACTGATATAGCCATGTACGTCTGTCCGGCTGTTTGTATGCTCTCTCCTCCGTCAGTTTTAAATCTAGTTAGCTTAACTTTGAACAAAGTCTTTTGGTACAAATACGCTGCACATTTGTCGGAACCAGCCAGATCGGATTACTATAGCATAGAGCTATAATTAACTGAAAAAAAGTTTTAGCGAAAACAACTTGCATATTTTCCATGTAAACGTCTCCATTTTTAAGTTTTCTAAACTTTACAATATTTCAGCAAGATTTATGAAAATCGGAAAAATATATAGTAATGCTGTCATACAAAAGATGGTAATGGAAAAAAGTCTTTGTAAAGCAAACTTTTTGTTGTCAATGCTATCGCTTCCAAATTTGTCACTGATCTATATTATATGCTTCCACACAATTCTGTTAAGCTTACGATCCATCGAAAAAGTATTTCTAGTCAGAAAAATTTTTTGTTTTTAATGGTAGCGTCTTCTATTTTAGCACAATTTTAAAAAGTTTGATCAAAACTGGATAAATATATCGTATAACTACCATATAACAAACTGGCAGGCAGCCAAGAGTCTATAAACTTCGGTCAAGCCGAAGCTAGCTTTCCTCTATAATTGACTTTTACTTTATTGAATAGGTGTTGCTGATTTTAGAGCAGGGTTCCCCAAAAAGAGAGTGCGAAATTGCAATGTGACACTCTCTTACACACAGAGATGTATAACTTCGGCAAGCATTCGGTGTGTATTGGAGAGTAGGAGCTATGGCTGGAGAAATCTCTGTTTACAAGGTTTTCATGTGCTAAACACAAATCTGTTTGCAAAAATGGTCCTTTTCGTCTGAATATTTTGTAATTAGAGCTTAAAGATGCTTCAAAGACCTATACTTCCGTTTTGACTCTCTTCGACATGATCGTAAAGTACTATTTCTTAACTTTAAACTAAACTATCTTAAACAATTCTACGATATTTTAAATGAAGAAGACCGAAATTGTTAATTTTACCCAAATTTTAATATATAAAGTTATATTAAATTAAATCTGAAATATTAAAAAGAAAATGGTCTACCACATCTAAAAGCGATAAGGTACAACTGATTAATTTTTAAACAAAAAATCCCAAAATATTATGCCTATGCTTTTTGTCTTTACCTATGCTCCAGGTTATGATTAGAGCTTAAAAATATACAGTATTCAAACTAGTTCAAAATTTTGGGATTTTTTTTAAAAGATAAGGATTATTAGAATTTAGTCAAAAACTTTGTCCAATAAACGAAAGGTAAACTGATTAATTTGAGTCAACTAGTCTTCCTATAGGAGAGAGCTCAAAAAGACAAGTCCAACGATTTGGGCCATTTTTGAGTCGATTTGTGGAACACGTGGGACTAGCTTTTACTTAACTGCCACCTTCTGAGCTAATGTCGCAATTCGTATGTTTTGATGTGGCATAAAGCAGTCAGGTCGCCTGACTAGGTGTACCTTGCATGTTAAGCGCGCTTCTCGCACTTCAACAAAGAAAAGTCTTTCCTTTAAAAAAGAGACTAAAAGTCTCCAAAGGCCCTTTGGGAAGATCAACATCTACATGCCAGACTCTATTCAAGCGAAACCAAAAGACTAGCAGGCACGAGTCTTAGAACAGGTAAAAGGGAGGCCAATGGGGCGATCTAAGAAGACTATTTAGTGCGGAAGTGCTTTGGACGCTTTTTCGTGGACAACATCCAATCTAAAGCCGTCTTTAATCGTACGGATGGTGTATAAATAGGTTGAACCTAAGCCGATCTTCCGAACGGATCTGTTTATCAAAAATATTACCTAATACTTGGCGTTTTTTCAGTATCTGGAAGATATTGTGCGACAGAATGTGAACATGACCAAGCCGACAATCCCCCTATCCGCGGATGCCTTGCTCTAAATAATTTATGAAGAACGTATTTATAGAAAGATTTTCAGAAGAATTTTTAAAAGGATTATTCATATTTTGGTTTTTGAGAAAATTTGAAAACTTTTTTTCAAAAGAGAAAACCCACGCAAATTAAAACAGTTTTATTCCAAATTTTGTTTAGCTAATGAATAAATATGACAAATCGTCAAATTTAATTAATTTTCATTGCGTTGATGGGGAAAATTCATTAAAAAGTATAATGAGGGGAAAATGTTAAAATCAGGCAATGGCAATGCTAACAAGTGTAGGGCAATGTAAATTGAAAAAACAATGAGACAAACACAGTCAAAAGATCACCCAGATAGGCAGACAATTTCTTCGCGTAACAAGTGCCAAGTTGAGGACGGAGACTTGCACTTTTTCGCAGAGTTGTGCAGGCAGGCGGAAGGCAATTTACACTTGGCTTGCTTCCCCATGTAATGACACAATTTGTCAATGTCAATGAAAGAATACACAACAACAACAACAACAGCTTGAAGCCCTAGCGGAGGTTACAAGCCGCAGGTCAAGCGTTGACAGCATTTGTCCACCATACGTGAGTTTTTGTTTGCGTTGCATAAGTTTACTTACCGTTAAAGGCAAAATTCGCATTTTGGCAGGACACTTTGTAATCCCAATGAAAAAAACTCAAGGCAATGGCTGAAATTTAAAAATTAACAAATTGTTGGAAGTTATGCACAAACAAAAACACTTATAAATTAATTACAATTCGATGTATTTCTCTTTTTTTAGAGTCACACTTCACCCACTTTGTGGCTTTGTATCCTTTCAGACGCGTTTATCTATGTTAAGCCGCGCGGAGCAATTGCTGAGATTGCAACCGAACCGATTCGCTGGCGTATTGTAACTGAAACTTCAGTTCAAGCGCAGCTCACAACTTAGCCAACGCAGCGAGAGAGAAAGAGAGATCGGCTGCGAAAGAAGACACCTCGTCGTGCAGTGTGGTGAGTTTCTTCTCCTCGTCTTCAAGATCGCCCCAATGCCCAAGCCTCAAGCATTCTCAATCATCGAAGCATCGAAAGTGAATCTGAAACAACAAATTACGCCTCATTTTACTTTCAATGGCAAATGCTTTGCAGTGCAAATCGGAGGAAATGAAAGAGAGTAGCGCGAAGTGGTCTGGCCTGGCTCGAACCCAATGTGTGTTAAAAATGCCGGTAAGCGAAATGTCCGGCAAACAAACGAAAAGTGGGCACATTAAAAGCGCCACGCCAAAAATTATGTACAGGAAAAAACCCCAAAAAAAAGCAAAAGAAACAATAGACAATGGCCGAGATAATTAACTTCGCTTAGGGTTATTTTTATTATCCATTGATTATCAACATTTTGGCAGCCCAAACGCACAAACGTTAACAAATAAGTGAAAGGAACGGAAGCAATGTGCGGGAGGGGGGCATGTTTCTGATTAATGAATTATTATTTTTTTTTTTTGAAGTCTAATAAGGTAGGTTGGGTGGCCATTGTGGAAGTGGATGAAACCACTTATGGACTTAGGCCAGACAAGAGTCTTAAGTTAAGTTAAAAAGTATTATTTGTGAGTCTGGTAATGATTCAGGAGGATACTTTTTTGATACTATTTTGGAGTTAGTTTAATCAAACATAGAATGAATAGTTAGTTAGTTAACTAAGAAAAAAAGTTTGTCTGCTGAATACAGCAAAAGTCCTTTGTGCACCAACTGTTATTCGATCATAATACCAATCTGTGTTTAAGAGTAAAGAATTTTATCGCCAAACGAACCGATGATCAACCAACCCAATGAAAAAACTAACGAATCACGGGTCCTTCCTTGGGGAATTTTAGAAGTAGTTTGTTAACCAGAAGGTTTTATAGAAGAGGTAATAGAACTCCGCCCTGAGGCGTTTCGACATGTGCATCTTTCGTCATGTTTGTGGTACCCCACTCGGCTTGAACTCTTCTGCAGCTCAGCAGGTTGTGTATCCAGGAGGCGAATGCTTTGTGTATTGCCAATGCACCAGATATATCGAGGAATGCTCCCAAGGCAAATTCCTGCCTTCTCGATGGTGGCTACTAAGGAGTGTAGCGTGTAGCGCTGTTTTCACCGATTTTTTAAGGTCAGGTTAATGCCTTCTCTTATATAAATTTATAGTAGTGTCATAAATCTGCCGATTGAATCATCAGCAGTCTTGGCCTGCCCTCCACAAATTGGACTCTGCGTTAACCGAGGGGAGTGTATTTCCCCCACTAATACAGTAAGGCTAATATAGTGGGCACACACACAAAGCTTCTGGTGTCGGGCTTTTTCTCGACCATACCTTTGGTATTCCCAAGCGTTTATAGCAACGCTAGCTTGCGACGGCCTCTGCACCCTGCGAAAAATTCTTTGTGAGATTTTCAAAGAGGTCCATAAAACACTCGCAAGCTAAATACCGCGAAAACAAAACCATTCGAAAACTTGCCATCAAGATTAATGCTGATCCGAAAAGTTGGTTAATCACTAAAAGACATTTTGGAGCAGTGAAAAAATTCTGCCTCTAAACTTTTTCTGTGAAATTATTTTACGCATACAGCGCAACAAGTGCATTGGCAAAACCGCAGCCGGCTGCAAAGTCAAAATGTATGCAGTGTATGGCTTGCAGCTCGACTTATGTCTCGCTAATAAGGATCGTTTTTTCTGTTGTAGTTGTTGGACTGCTCCCTTACATAAATTTTGTGCCCACTGCACTAAAAATCATCAACTCGAGAGTCGTAACCAACTTTACTCCTTACAGAAATAACTCTGGCAACACCAAACATCTGTGGATCTGCTCCCAACACTCCAAAAGCTATTTTTCAACAACTGGCGCCGCTTGGGTGCACATGCAATTGCTCTGTAAACATAGCACTAATTACTCTTTAATAGAATACTTTGTAAATGCTCTGTAAAAGAGGGCGGCAAGCTGGAAATGGTTATCAAGTGCTGCCAATTCCAATTCCTATTTAAATTCATAAACATGGCAGCAAAATACTATTACTATACTATGATACTATTAAGGTTAGCTTTGGAATACTTACAGACAAGTCTTCAGCTTATACCCATCGGTACTTCATAAACTGATTATTTTGCACAACTTGTTAACTCCATTAGCATTCCCCTAGGTTGTCTGCGAAAGGTATCAGGGGAAAGATTAGCCAGAGTTTTCCGAATATATTCCGACACCTTCTTTTTGAATACAAGCATTTGCTAGCCATTGGAATCGTTTTGTCTGATGTGATGGCAAAAGAGGTGTTAGAAAAAAAAATTTTGTAAAAGTTAGTCAAATAAATAGTCATCACAAAAACAGTGAGCATCCACCTGTTCTGGTTAGTAAAATATTTCAACTGATTTAAAGTTAACTTTTAACACTTTTATTATCTTCATCAATTTTTGTCGAAACTCAACTGATTTAAGCTAAAAACGAAATCCAATTAACACCTCAAAATCTTAAAATTAATTTGCATTTCAAAATCTGATTTGTAATCCCAAAACCTTTCTTAAAGCTATAACTCTTAATTATTTGGAAACAAAATATGCAGATCTTCTTTTCCATACAATGACTGGGCCATAAAACTGTTTGGCTTAATCAACCAACTACCACCAGCCGTAGCAACACTAGCCATAACTCATTACAACCGCATCAAGTATACGCAGCGTGCAACTGCAAGTGACAACTGTAAGTAAATCCATTCCAAGTGTGCCGATGCCGTTGCAGCAGCAGCCTTTAGAGATGAGTTGTTTGGACTCCTCCAAGCTGGTCATGGCCAGACAATTTGCAGTAACCAAAAATCAATGACCGACCGGTTTTGCATAGGCATACGGTGTTGTCGATGTAACGTAACAACTTTCGCTGAAAAACGTCATTCACAACAACAAAAGCGCCAAATGGCAAAAGCCAGACCAAGACCAGAGCCCGAACAGATAAAGCAACGATATCATCGCCAGATGACGACGACACCGTCGCGACGGTGATGGAGCAGAAGAAATTCAGTTTCAGTGTCGCTTGCCTTGTTGGTTGCCATTAACGCATGGTCTGGACTTGTTTTTTTTTGCTTTTGTGGATCAGGCGAAAATTCGGAAGTGCAGCGTGAAAAGACTTTCCAGTGTGTGGCATGGCATCCATGGAAGAGACTCATTTGAATAATTGAAAACCACTTGCACTACAATTAAGAGCATAAAATGGAAATGTTTGCGTTTCTACACTTTCAATGCGCGTCGATTTCGAGTGCCTGGTCTTAAATTGCCGGAAAATTTCGAATTGGTTTGCAACAAAATGGGTCTTTTGCCAGCCTGACATGCTATACATTTGGGATTGAAGCAGCGGAAGTTGTTAGAAACATGCCAACAAATTCAAATGAACCAGAGAGGTTCAAAGGGAGGGGAAGGCAAACTGGTTCTATTTATATGTGGAGCAAAAAAGGGGAGACCAATTCTGGGGCCAAGTAGTTGGAGATGGCAGAGAAATGAAGCAATGTCCCGCATTCATGACTGCCCCAGAGATTATTGAAGTTAATTGCTGTGTGTGTTTGAGTGTATGACCTGCCCCGGTCATGTTAACACAAAGCTGGGAAACATGAAAAGTGCATGTCAAACGAATTGTACACTGCAAGAAAACGGTTGAACAAACTATATTTTCAACATGACCCGACTAGAAGTGTAGAATGATCTTTGAAAAAATTTCCACAGGACATTTATTTACTGACCCTCTCACTTAGGGCAAATACTACTGATGATAAAACTGGTAGACTCTTAAAAAAATTTCCCTAAATTTCCGACCTTAATTTTTTGTTACAGTGCATAATCGAAACAAAAGTGCTTGCCTTACCAGGATGTGGTCACAGTTTTGTAATGTCCACTGGAAGGCTAGTAATTTTGCTCTGCTGCCTAGGGCAGTTGGATACTCAGCTGTTCAATTTGACTTATCGCTCAGAGTTGGATCAGCAAATGGAGAAACTACTAAGGCTATTGCTCATCAGGCTACGTATTAAGCAGCACTACAATACCCTGCTAATTTATGGTCCAGAATGCATATTTCATTCTGTGTTGCCACATTTGAGCACCTCCAATGTGTTGGCCCAAGCGGGCAGCACGGACTTTGATTGGAATTTCGACAGTTTGACATTGATACTCAGTTGTGGCGTTCAGGCTGAGAAGGAACACAACTATCGTACCCTGTTCAAGTTGCAAACTACCCGTCGTTTAATCTATTTGGATGATGACCAAATGCGACCAGAGATTGTGTGTGGCAAGTATTTTGCCAGGGAACAGTACAACACTGCCTTGCTATCCTTCAAGAGGAACCTGATTTATGCCTGTCGTTACTTTCAATCGCCCAACTATGAAGAGTTGGAACTTTATTCCCTAGCAGACATTTTCATACACCAATTTCGGGACATGAAAGGCAACCCCATTCTCACAGAGGCCGATCAGCAGCCACCACGCTCTATGTTCAATGATGACAATGCCACTGGTAAGGTCCAGATGATTGGCTTTGTGGCCAGTTTGATAAATACTTTCGCCAATAAAGTTAACGCCACTATAAAGCTGCGCTCAGAATCAAAGGAGTTTAATAGGACCACTTTCTTTGGTGACATAGAGAAATGGACGGTAGAGAATCAATTGGACATTGGCACTTCGATGGCCAAGAACACCGTTAAAAAAAAGAACTTTGATTTTGTCACCTATCCCTACGTGTTGACCAGCTACTGTTTTATGGTTCCCATTCCAGCCAGATTGCCCTATAAACAGATCTATACGGTTATAGTGAACCCTCTGGTCTTGGGCATTATCTTTATAATGTTCTGTTTATTCTCTTTGCTGTTGATTTATAGCCAAAAGATGTCCTGGCAAGACCTCAGCCTGTCGAAAATCCTGCTGAATGACCAGAGTTTACGTGGCCTATTGGGTCAGTCGTTTCCCGTGGCAACAAATCCCAGCAGACACCTGAAGTTTATCATTTTTGTTATCTGCTTTGCCAGCATTATGATGACCACCATGTATGTGTCCTACTTGCAGTCCTATTTCACACATCCACCACTAGAGTCATCGGTTCGTTCCTTTGAGGATGTGGATGACTCACGTTTTCTGATTCTAATAACCCAAAAAGAATTGGGATTTCTCATGGAAAGTTTGAACTTAACTTGGAATGATGTGAAAGAGAATCGCTGCAGAATTACCGATAGCTGGACTGAGTTTTCGACAACGCGCGACAGTTTTAATGCGAGTTACATCTATCCTGTTACCAAGGTACGCTGGAAAACCTATCATGAACAGCAGAAACTCTTCAAGGAGCCCATTTTCTACTACTCGGAAGACTTTTGCTTGAATCGCGTTCTTTATTTCGGCATTCCGATCCGCCGGCATTTACCCTATCGTGATCTGTTCGAAGAACATATGCAGCGCATCCAGGAATTTGGCTTAATGTGGTTTTGGATGGAAAGAGGGTTCTTTGACATGGTTCGATTAGGACTAGTGCCATTAGAAGATTTAAGTCCGCCACAAAATGTCAAAGAAGCCCTTACTTTAAGCACTCTCTCCTGGATATTGGAGCTGTATTTAGTAGCTTTGATGCTAAGCTGCTTTTGCTTTGCCTGCGAGCTGTGGGGATGGAAAAGAATGAATCGAATGTTTAAAAGAAAAGAAACCAGTAAATTTTTGGGGCTAAGCCGAAAATAACGACTGTTTAAGCGGGATGAGCTTTCTTATACCCTTAATAAATTAATATTGACAATGCTGATTGTTTGCGTTTCCATACAGACCAACGTAAAGATAAAGTAGAAATTAAAGGGTCTTGGAATCCCCGGTACGAGCAAAGCTCTTTACGAAGAGAAATCTGTGTAAACGTGCGTGTGCGTATCGATACTCCGATACTCGTATCGATACTCAATTCTTGGTTCTCGATACCTAGTCTTTTATAATCAGTACTCCATGCTCAGTACTCGATACTATGGTTGTCGATATTTCTCAAAATATCAATATCGATAATATCAAAAATCAACATTTTCAATATCGATATTTGATATATCGGGTCCAGAAAACATCGATATATCGTTTTATCGTTATTTTCTAAAGCTTAATAAAAGTGAAAAGTTTTTAAGGAACGTCCTTACCGCCAAAGGACTATTTCTAGTCGCCGTTATATCTTCTTTTTCTAATGGGGTAACTTTATGATTTAAGGGACTTAACTTTCTGAAACTAGATTATTAAAGCTAGAGATTATGGCGGATAGCAAAAACGGAATCTACGGAAAATTCTAAGAAAATTTCATCAAGGTCCCTTGGATCCAGAATGAATTCCTAATCAGTGCAAATGGATCTCAAATATTATAGATATTTAAGGAATTTGTCTTTGTTAACGGGACTGGAAAAAGAATTTTTATATATTTTACTTAGAAATCGCACTTCTACGAAGAAAAAAGGTATAAGTGCAGAAAATATCACCAAGAAACCATGGGTCTAAAACGATCAAAAATAAAATGGGTCCTTGCCCGCGCAAATCCACCTCAAATATTAAGGACAAAGATTTTGTCGTTTCCAACAGGACTGAAAACTACTAAAATAGTTTATTAAACTTAGAAATCGCACTTCTACGAAGAAATAACGTATAAGAGAACAAAATCTATGCCGAAATACCGTACCTGGATCAAGCTGAATGGAGGAATTCATTTTAGACCCATGATTTGTGGACGAAATTTTCCGAAGATTTCGATTTTTCTATAAGCTTTGGGTAGAACAAAATCGACAGTCTTGTTATGACAATTTGCTCCTGCAATTACCATAGTATTTTTTTCGATATATCGTTAATAAAAATATCGATAATCGCCTATATCGGTACCAAAAAATATCATATCGGAATAACCCTTATCGTTCACCAAAATATCGATTTATCAATATATCGATAAAATATTGACAACCCTACTCGATATTCAGCACCCGGTTCCTGATACTCAATATTAACTTCTAATTACTTTGTTAATTACTCGATACTCAGTATTCGATATACAGAACTCGATACTTAGTTCCCGCATTTCTGTACTCGATAATCAGTACCCAGTACTGCGTGTTTGTGCGCACCACAAAGATGAAGGGCAATGAGGTTGACTTTGTAAAGACAAGGGCGTACCCAACAGAATCTACCACAAAGATCAATTTTTTTCTAGTTTTAGTCCCCCAGTCAAACGTTTCTAAAAAGAGCTTATGGCTGTCGTATATATTATACAAGCAAATAGCCCGTCACGCTTCGCTGCGCCTTCAACAGTATATAACCAACACACACCCACTTACACCCACGCACATTTCCCGCCCATATCCCCCCTACATCCCACCCACATTCCACCCACTTGCCACCCACATACCAGACACTTCCCGCCCTCTTCCCGTCCACTTCCCGCCCACATCACACCCACTTCCCGCACATTTCCCGCCCATATCCCACCTACATTCCACCCACTTGCCACCGACTTGCCACCCACATCCCACCCACTTCCCATTTAAGTCCCGCCCACTTCCCACTTACATCCCACCCCATCCCTCCCACATCCCTCCCACTTCCCATCTACATCCCACCCACTTCCCACCTACATCCCACCACTTGCCCACATCCCACTTCCCGCCCACATCCCACCTACATCCCACCCACATTCCACCCATTTGCCACCCACATACCACACACTTCCCGCCCGCTTCCCATTAACATCCGACCCACATCCCTCCCAAATCCCACCCACATTCTACCCACTTCCCGCCACATTCCACCCACTTTACATCCACTTACCACCCACTTCCAAAACAACATTCCACCCACATCCCGTTCTTCCCAGTTAGCATCCCGGCGATATTTCCAACATCCGAAAATTAAAAACAAAATAAATTCTCATTTTGACCTTACAATCCGAGTTTCAAGCCAATCGTATGAAACATAGTTTTTGCAAGCAAAATTTTCCGCCCATTTTCCTCGTGTGCAGATTTTCCAAAATCGGGAAAACACGTGTCAAATTATTTTGCTTATTTTAAGTCAATCGGATGAAAAAAAATGTTTACCATACAAACTTTTCCGACGCTTTTCCGACTTTTCCGGGTGGGATTTTCCGGAAAATTTGAACACAACGGTGTTGAATTTTCATATAGATCTTTGAAAATGAGTTTGAATCTGATCAGATAATAAGCAAAAAAAGTTTCATGCAACAGTTTTCCACGAATTTTCCGACTTTGGGAGTTTATAAAAAACCTTTATTTTTTCATTTATTCGTTTTTTACGATTTTGTAAATTGCATTTAAATTTGACAAAAATATTTTTTTCAAACCCACAAATCACGCTTTGGTAGGATTGCCAATATCTAATTTCGGATTATTTTTAATGAAATCAAAAATGTCGAATTTTAAGACCGATCGATTTGATACATATAGAATGACCCACTCATGATTGCCACAGATATTTTTGAAGTTAATTGCTGTGTGTGTGTGTGTGTGACCTGCCCCGGTCTTGTTAACACAAAGCTGGAAAACATGAAAACTGCATGCCAAACAAATAGTACACTGTAAAAAACAAGTTGGACAATGGACAAACTATATCTTTAACTAGACCCGCCTTGAAGTGTAGAATGAAGTTTAAAAATCGTTGCACAGGACATTTATTTTCTGACTCTCTCCATGTTTGCACATAACTATAAATCAAGTCACACCCATTATCACATAGGACAAAGTCTACTGAAGATACAACTGGGAGATTCTTGAAAAAGCTTTAAAGCACATTTTTTTGGGGTATTGTGTGATTATCATGATTAAAAACAAACCGACAATAAAAAAAACTACAAAATTTCACTAAATTTAAGACCTCAAATTCCTGTAGCACTTTTTTTCCAAGTGCATGAGCGAAACAAAACTGCTTGCCTTGCCAGGATGTGGCTACAGTTTAGTGATGTCCACTGGCGGGTTAGTCATCTTACTCTGCTGCTTGGTGCAGTTGGATGCTCAGCTCTTCAATTTGACTAATCATACAGAGTTGGATCAGCAAATGGAGAAACAACTAAGACTGTTGCTTATCAGGCTACGTTTTAAGCAGCACTACAATACCCTGCTAGTTTATGGACCTGAATGCATATTCCATTCAGTGTTGCCACATTTGGGCACCTCCAGTGTGCTGGCCCAAGCAGGCAGCACGGACTTTGATTGGAATTTTGGCAGTTTGACATTGATACTCAGTTGTGGCGTTTATGCTGAAAAGGAACACAACAATCGAACATTGTTCCAGTTGCAAACTACCCGTCGATTAATCTATGTGGATGAAGAACAAATACAACCAGAGATTGTGTGTAACAAGTACTTTTCCCGGGAGCAGTACAACATTGCCTTGCTATATATCAAGAGAAACCTCATTTATGCCTGTCGTTTCTTTCAGTTGCCTAACTATGAAAAGTTAGAACTTTATTCATCAAGCGACATATTCATACACCAATTTCTGGACATGAAGGGTGCCATCATTCGCACAGAGGCCGATGAACAGGCACCACGCTCTATGTTCTATGATGACACAGAGACTGGTAAAGTCCGGATGATTGGCTATGTGGCCAATTTGGTAAATAATTTTGCCAAAAAAGTGAACGCCACTTTAAAGCTGCGCTCAGAATCAAAGGAGTTCAATAGGACCACCTACTTTGGCGACATAGAAAAATGGACGGAAGAAAATCAACTGGACATTGGCACTACGCTGGGCATCACCTTTCTAAAAAAAAATTTTGATCTAATTAGCTATCCCTACGTGATAACTAGCTACTGTTTTATGATTCCCATTCCAGCCAGATTGCCCTATAATCAGATCTATACGGTTATAGTGAATCCACTGGTCTTGGGCATTATCTTTGTAATGTTCTGTTTATTCTCTTTACTGTTGATTTATAGCCAAAAGTTGTCCTGGCAAGACCTTAGCTTGTCGAATGTCCTGCTGAATGACCAGAGCCTACGTGGCCTATTGGGTCAGTCATTTCCCTTGCCCACGAATCCGAGCAAACATCTAAAGCTTATTATATTTGTAATCTGCTTTGCCAGCATTATGATGACCACCATGTATGAGTCCTACTTGCAGGCCTTTTTCACACATCCACCACCAGAGTCGTCGGTTCGTTCCTTTGAGGATGTGGGTGACTCACGTTTTCTGATTCTAATAACCAAAAAAGAGCTCGAAGTACTCATTGCAAGTTTCAATTTAACATGGACTGATGTAAAAAGGGATCGTGGCAGGATTATCGATAGCTGGGCTGAGTTTGCCACAACGCGCGACAATTTCAATGGGAGTTACATCTATCCCGTTACCCAGATACGATGGCTAACCTATCACGAACAGCAGAAACTTTTCAAGGAGCCCATTTTCTACTACTCGGAAGACTTTTGCTTGAGTCGCATACTTTATTTCTGCATTCCGATCCGCCGACATTTACCCTATCGTGATCTGTTCGAGGAACATATGCAGCGCATTCAGGAATTTGGTTTAATGTGGTTTTGGATGGAAAGAGGATTCTTTGATATGGTTCGACTAGGAATTACGCCAATTAACGATTTAAGTCCGCCGAAATATCATGAAGAAGCCATTACTTTGAGCGATCTGTCCTGGATATTGGAACTGTATTTAGTGGCTTTGATGCTAAGCTGCTTTTGCTTTGCCTGTGAGCTCTGGGGATGTAAAAAGATAAATCGAATGTTTAAAAGAACCAAAACCAGTAAATTTTAGGGGCTTAGCTAAATATAATGAATGCTTTGGATTGGATGAATTTTCTTAAAACTTAAATAAATTCAAAACGAAAATCATAAAGCCTATGAAATATGGGCATTTCCACAGAAGGTCCACCAAGATCGAAAAATATTTTTTTAAAAAGATTTTTCTTAACAGACATAAAAACAAAAATGAATAAATAACATAACTTTTAAAACCTTTCGATTCCATACTAAAAGAAAGTGGAACGAAGATAAAATCGTAAGCTTAATAGCGTGATAAAGTGCGTTCCCATAATTCTAAAGCTTATAAAAACAAAGTAATAATAACGATATCATTCAATAAAAAGCTGCATTATTCCCTTTATTTAAGAGTTAACCGCTTTATAATTTTTGTTTATATCCTGATTTAGAATTTTATTGGATGCAGTGAAAACGACTTCATTTTTGTCGCGTGATAAACACATAACTTCAATTTATATTTAATCTACAAAGATGACTATCTTGCACTAAATATCTACCAAAACTCTAAAAAAATAAAAACAGAAAACAAAAACATTTTTTTTTCTTTGCACTTTAAAGCGTAAAAGTGCAGCCAAATAACTCGATAACCGATCATTCTCATTATTTCTTTGGTAAATTAATAAATAGTGCTTATCGCTAACTCTCTCTAGAAGGTACGAACAGGATGGGAGGGAGCGTACCCTTGGTACAGAGTATAAAAATCTTTTGCAATTGTTTCGGGAGATTTATTTTAAAGCTAAAGCACAGTTTTAAACGATATTATGAATAGTGGTCAAAACATATAGCTGAATTACAAAACAAACCTATGCAGGTGAGCAACATACTCTTTCTGCCTGTTTCTAACACTTCCACGACTTAAGTATACCCTATTACTCAACGAGAAAAGGGCATATAGTCTTTACACTCTGACCTTTGTAATAAATATTATTGCTTCTTAATACTTATGGCATTTACGCACGTCCCAAATATTTTTTCGTTCACGTCCTTATCTTTTATTAGCTATTAATTTGTATTTAGAAAATGACAAAATATGATATGTAAATATTTAACTTAGGCTCCAATTTAAGGGTTAGGACAGAAGGACCCATCACCCCCACATACGGCAGAGTACTGATTTGGACACGTCTAAGGCCCAAGACAACCACATAAGTTCTGCCTGTAATTTTGTTAATGCTGTCCCAGTGCGCATTACTTTAATTATTCTGATGCGATTTCGTGTTGAGCAGACCTCGAATGACCACCCCTTCTGTAATTAAATGCCAAGTCACAGCCTTGCGTTATAAAAACAACCCTTTTATATACAAATTATTTTGCTCAGAGAACTAGCTTAACAAAAAGTGTCTCCAGAATAAGTACACAGTTTCGGAATGTCCACAGACGCGCTAGTGTTAGTCATCTTGTTCTGCTGCCTGGGACAGTTGGATGCTCAGCTCTTCAATTTCACAAGTCACTCAGAGTTGGATCAGCAAATGGAGAAACAACTAAGGCTGTTGTTCATCAGGCTACGTTTTAAGCAACCCTACAATACCCTCCTAATTTATGGACCCGAGTGCATATTCCATTCTGTGTTGCCACACTTAAGCACCTCCAGTGTGTTGGCCCAAGCAGGCAGCACGGAATTTGATTGGAATTTCAGCAGTTTGACATTGATACTCAGTTGTGGCGTTCATGCTGAAAAGGAACACAACTATCGTACTCTGTTCAAGTTGCAAGCTACCCGACGTTTAATCTATTTGGATGACGACCATATACGACCAGAGAATGTGTGTAACAAGTACTTTGCCCGGGAGCAGTATAACATTGCCTTGCTATCTACCAAGAGGAAGCTCATGTATGCCTGTCGTTACTTTCAGTCCCCCAACTATGAAGAGTTGGAACTTTATTCATCAAGCGACATTTTCATACATCAATTTCGGGATATGAAGGGAGCCATCATTCGCACAGAAGTCGATGAGCTGCCACCACGCTCTATGTTCTACAAAGACAAACAGACCGGTGAGGTCCGGATGATTGGCTATGTGGCCAATTTGTTAAATAACTTTGCCAAAAAAGTAAACGCCACTTTAAAGCTGCGCTCCGAATTGAAGGGTTTCGATAGGACAGCCTTCTATGGTGACATCGAAAAAGGGGCGGAGGAAAATTTGTTGGATATTGGCACTTCTCTGGGACTTCCCCTTTTTAAGAAGAACCTTGACATTTTCAGCTATCCCTACGTGTTGACCAGCTACTGTTTTATGATACCGGTTCCCGCCAGATTACCCTTAAATCAGATATACACGGTCATAGTGAACCCGTTGGTCTTGGGTATTATCTTTATAATATTCTGTTTATTCTCTTTACTGTTGATATACGCCCAGAAGTTGTCCTGGCAAAAGCTCAGCCTGTCGAATATCCTGCTGAATGACCAGAGCCTACGTGGCCTTTTGGGTCAGTCGTTTCCCTTGTCAACAAATCCCAGCAAAAATCTGAAGTTCATCATTTTCATACTCTGCTTTGCCAGCATTATGATGACCACCATGTACGTGTCCTACTTGCAATCCTATTTTACTCAACCGCCAACAGAGCCGGCGATACACTCCTATGAGGATGTGGGTGACTCACGTTTTCTGATTTTAATCACCAAAGATGAGGTGGAATTACTCTTGTCAACCTGCAGTATAACCAGGAACGATGTGGGACAGGGTCGTGGCAGGATTATCGAAAACTATGCTCAGCTGGTAGCTACTCGCGACAGTCTCAATGCCAGCTACATTTATCCCGTGACCGAGATACGCTGGAGAACCTTTCACGAACAGCAGAAGCTCTTCAAAGAGCCTATTTTCTACTACTCGGAAGACATTTGCTTGAGTAGACTTCTGTTTTTCTGCATCCCGATCCGCCGGCATTTACCCTATCGAGATTTGTTCGAAGACCATATGCTGCGCACACAGGAATTTGGCTTAATGTGGTTGTGGATGGAACGCGGATTCTTTGACATGGTTCGACTAGGAATTACGCCATTAAAGGATTTAAGTCTGCCAAAAAATTACGAAGAAGCCATCACTTTGACTGATCTTTCGTGGATATTGAAACTCTATGTATTAGCTTTGATGCTCAGCTGCGTTTGCTTTGCCTGCGAGCTTTGGGGATGGAAAAGTATGAAAAAACCAATGTAAATTAAGACTACTTTGGAAAATTTCTTTAGCTTGGATAAACTTTTTTAAATCTTCAATAAATTGAATAGAGATTTTGGAAATGCCCAGCGAGTGACAGCCAAAGTTGCAGGAGACTTTATCGACTCTTCAGTTGGTGCTGATTAAGAAAATAAATATTTTATGAGGTCGGAGATGATTCCTTCTGGCTGTTTCATACATTTGCAAATAGGTAATTCTAAAAATATTTCGCTTTCGAGATTATTTAACAATCTGCCGAAGGAATAAAGAATACTCAAGTTATGAGCAAAATAATGTTTTCTGCCGCAGCGCATCAGCAGTGCTGCTATTAAAGTCGGGCTTGACCGACATTCTTATTTTTTTTTTTTGTTATAACTTCAAGTCACATTCAAGTCTCGTTCGAGTCTTCAGTCTGATTAAAATAGTCATAAATGCGATCGTTTTCTGATCATAAATAATACTTTTGTCGGGAGAAAATGGTACCCTAGTTTCCTCTTGGATGGGTGTGAAGTTCGTTTGGTATTATTACAGTTTTTAACCTCTTTTGTCAGTCACGGAACGCGGTTTGAAACATTCTTTTCGATTTTGTCTATATTCTTTACCATCGATTAATTATGGCATATATGTATATCGCAGTTCAATATTCTCATATGAAAATCCGTTCTTAAGCACTTGACGGTTTTGATACCATGGAGATCCCATCTTGTTGTATACAAACCCTGGATGTGTTAAGATTGTTCATAGTGTTCTCAGTGTGATTTACCTTCAAAACATGATTCATTTAAACGAGAGAGAATAATTTTTTGCAGTGTTCAAAAACTGCCATAAGTTTCATTTCGTCCGCTATTGCTTCTGCTTTTTGCAAAAAACGAAAGCGCCAGCAGCAGCCAACAGCAGAATGCGATGTTTGTCCAAAAGCAAGCAGCGACTGCAGTCGTCGCTTCATAAATTTTCATTTTGATTTTGCTTCTGATTCCGTTCCGTTCATAAGTCAAAGCAAAAGCTCGTGAACGCTTTGAAAAGTCGACAGCAGCAGAAGCACCGCAGAAGTTCTTGCGTCTCTTTCATTCGTTTGCTTTTTGTATTTTGTCCGGCGCGTTATTTCTCTCAAGTCACACAACAAATCGCTGGCGCCACGACATATTTCTTGGAATTAAGAAGTACCAAAACTTAGCACAGAGCAACAACAACATAGATTTTTTTTAGCGCGTTGTTGTTGTTGCCTTCAACCGAGCCGAGACGAGTAACGGTAAATGCTTTGTTGTGTGTGCAAAATGCAAAATGCAAAAGCAGAAAATAGATGCAAGAGACTTCTGTGGTACTTTTGCTGCTGTCGACTTTTAAAAGCGATCATGAGTTTTTGCTTCGACTTATGAACGAAACGGAATCAAAAGCAAAATCAAAATGAAAATTCATGAAGCGACGACTGCAGTCGCTGCTTGCTTTTGGACAAACATCGCTTTCTGCTGTTGGCTGCTGCTGGCGCTTTCGTATTTTGCAAAAGCAGAAGCAGAAGCAAGAGTTCATATTGAAAAGTTGAAAACAGTCGAAGCTGTGAAAAGTAAAAATTTTGTGACTTATAATTTTGACTAATTCGACAGAAGCAAAATTTACTGATTTTTTGTTTAGTGTGTACTCGTGCGGGGCTCTGATATACATTTAGAAATTGACACAAGATTTTATGAACATTCTTTATTCAAAGTTAATTTTATGGATACCCACATATGAGAACAATGACAGACACAGTGCCCTCAAAATCCATCAAGTACTGATTTGGACTCGACTAAAGCAATCAAAACCAAACAATCAGACAATATTCATTTCTGCGGGCTATTTTTGCTGTCCCAGTGCGCATTAAATCGTACTTTAATCATTCTGATGTGATTTCGTGTTAAACGAGTGATTTAGCACCTCCCCCACTTAAGTTCAAAGTGAAATTTCACAACCTTGCATATTAAAAAACAAAAAGGGTTTGTTCATTCAGAATATATCCACAGTTCCGTAATGTCTACAGACCGGTTAATATTACTCAACTTGCTCTGCTGCCTGGGGCAGTTGGATGCTCAGCTCTTCAATTTGACAAATCATAAAGACTTCGATCAGCAAATGGAGAAACAAATAATTCTGTTGCTCATCAGGCTGCGTTTTAAGCAGCCTTACAATACCCTCCTAATTTATGGACCCGAGTGCATATTCCATTCTGTGTTGCCACATTTGAGCATCTCCAGTGTTTTGGCCCAAGGGGGCAACACGGACTTTGATTGGAATTTCGGCAGTTTGACATTGATACTCAGTTGTGGCGTTCATGCTGAAAAGGAACACAACAATCGAACCCTGTTCAAGTTGCAAGCTACCCGACGTTTAATCTATTTGGATGACGACCACATACGACCAGAGATTGTGTGTAACCATTACTTTTCCCGGGAGCAGTACAACATTGCCTTGCTATCTACCAAGAGGAACCTCATTTATGCCTGTCGATATTTTCAGTCGCCCAACTATGAAGAGTTGGAAATTTATTCCCCAGCGGACATTTTCATACACCAATTTCTGGACATGAAGGGAGCCATCATTCGCACAGAGGTGGATGAGCTGCCACCACGCTCTATGTTCTATGAAAACAAAGAGACTGGTGAGATCCGGATGATTGGCTATGTAGCCAATTTGTTGAATAACTTTGCCAAAAAAGTTAACGCCACTTTAAGACTGCGCTCAGAATTGAAGGATTTCGATAGAACCGCCTACTATGGTGACATAGAAAAAGGAACGGAAGAAAATTGGTTGGATATTGGTACTTCTCTAGGCCTTCCCTTTTTTAGAAAGAACCTTGACATTTTCAGTTATCCTTACGTGCTGACCAGCTACTGTTTAATGATACCAGTTCCCGCCAGATTGCCCTTAAATCAGATCTATACGGTTATAGTGCACCCACTTGTCTTGGGAATTATCTTTATAATATTCTGTTTATTTTCTATGTTGTTGATATACGCCCAGAAAATGTCTTGGAAAGACCTCAGCCTGTCGAATGTCCTGATGAATGACCAGAGCCTACGTGGGCTATTGGGTCAGCCGTTTCCTTTGTCTACGAATTCCAGCAAATATCTGAAGTTTATTATTTTTTTAATCTGCTTTGCCAGCATCATGATGACCACCATGTATATGTCCTTCTTACAGTCCTTTCTCACTCATCCACCTTCAAAACCGGCGATACGTTCTTACGAGGATGTGGGTAATTCACGTTTTCTGATTTTAATCACCAAAAAAGAGGTGGACTTACTCTTGTCAATTTCCGCAATAACTAGAAACGATGTGAATCAGGATCGTTTCCGAATTATCGAAAGCTATGCTGAGCTTATAACTATTCGCTACAGCCTCAATGTCAGCTACATTTATCCCGTTACTCAAGTACGCTGGAAAACCTTTCACGAACAGCAGAAACTTTTCAAAGAGCCCATTTTCTACTACTCGGAAGACTTTTGCCTGAATAGCCTTCTGTATTTCTGCATTCCGATACGCCGGCATTTACCCTATCGAGATTTGTTCGAAGACCATATGCTGCGCACCCAGGAATTCGGCTTAATGTGGTTGTGGATTGAACGGGGATTCTTTGATATGGTTCGTCTGGGACTTACGCCATTAAAAGATTTAAGTCGGCCACAAAATGACAAAGAAGCTATTACTTTGAGTGATCTGTCCTGGATATTGAAACTGTATTTAGTTGCTTTGATGCTGAGCTGCTTTTGCTTTGCCTGTGAGCTCTGGGGATGGAAAAGTATAAAAAATACCAATATAAGTTAAGACTTCTTTGGAGAAACGTAACTTAAAAACTCTTTAACGTAAATAAATTGAATAGTGTTGTTACTTACAAACTTAATAAAGTTTTCATAGTCTGCTAGAAAAGCAAGTTAATTCTACTAGATTTAAGGAAAATATATTGAGTCGCTCATGTGTCACTCGCCTACTGAGATAACATGATCAATATCGATGATCTATTGCTGTGAGCAGTTGAGTGCAAGAAAAGTGTTATTTTTGTGATTTAATCAAAATAAATTTTCGTTTCGAAGTAGAAAAAATTAAAATAATTTTTTTGGATTTTGTTATATTTTATGTAAAAAAAATTCGATTTTTTTTTAAATATTTTTGATCATTAAAGTCATAACATTCTATGCGATAATTAGTAATCAAATTAGCTTTCAAGTCATATCTTGATTGACTCCATCTGACGATTATGAAGTAAGATATGGCGTAAAATGTAAGTGCACTTAACGAAAAAATTAAAAAAAAGATGTCTTATAAAATTTTTAAAATGGGTCATTTAAATTTTTCATATTTGTAAACTAGTGTAGCAGTAGCCTTTGGCTGCTTGCATTGCGGTGAGTCCCCTTGTGGGAGATCGTAATGGATGTGCCTATAATTAAACCTAAGTGTCCCAGTGCGCATTACTCTATACTTTAATAGAACTGATGAGTGTTCGTGATAAACGCATGTTTAATTACCACCCCTTCTGCAGTTTAAAATACAGTTTTGCAGCCTTGCGACTAAAAACAAGCTAAACAAAAAGGGTTTGCATTTTCAGAATATGTCCACAGTCGCGTAATGTCTACAGGCGGGTTAGTGTTAGCCATCTTGCTCTGCTGCCTGGGGCATTTGGATGCTCAGTTCTTCGATTTGACAAATCAGTCAGACTTCGATCAACAAATGGAGAATCAACTAAGGCTGTTGCTCATCAGGCTACGCTTTAAGCAGCCCTACGATACCCTGCTAATTTATGGACCCGAGTGCATATTCCATTCAGTATTGCCACATTTGAGCACCTCCAGTGTGTTGGCCCAAGCAGGCAGCACGGACTTTGATTGGAATTTCGGCAGTTTGGCATTAATACTCAGTTGTGGCATTCATGCTGAAAAAGAAAACAACTATCGTACTCTGTTCAAGTTGCAAGCTACCCGTCGTTTAATCTATTTTGATGATGACCAAATACGACCAGAGATTGTGTGTAATAAGTATTTTGCCAAAGATCAGTACAACATTGCCTTGCTTTCTACCAACAGGAACCTCATGTATGCCTGTCGTTACTTTCAGTCGCCCAACTATGAAGAGTTGGAATTTTATTCCCCTGTGGACATATTCATACACCAATTTCGGGACATGAAGGGAGCCATCATTCGCACAGAGATCGCTGAGCTGCCACCACGCTCTATGTTCTATGAAGACAAAAAAACTGGTGAGGTTCGGATGATTGGCTATGTGGCGAATTTGGTAAATAATTTTGCCAAAAAAGTTAACGCCACTTTAAAACTGCGCTCAGAATCAGAGGAGTTCGATAGGACCGGTTTCTACATAGAAAAAGGGACGGAGGAAAATCTGTTGGATATTGGCACTGCAATGGGCATCGCCTCTTTTAGCAAGAACCTCGATGTTTTTAGCTATCCCTATGTTTTGACCAGCTACTGTTTTATGATACCGGTTCCAGCTAGATTACCTTTGAATCAGATTTATACGGTCATAGTGCACCCACTGGTCTTGGGAATTATCTTTATAATATTCTGTTTATTCTCTTTACTGTTGGTATACACCCAGAAAATGTCCTGGCAAGACCTCAGCCTGACAAATATCCTGCTGAATGACCAGAGCCTACGTGGCCTATTGGGCCAGTCGTATCCCTCGACACCGAATCCCAGCAAACATCTGAAGTTCATCATATTTGTAATCTGCTTTGCCAGTATTATGATGACCACCATGTATGTGTCCTTCTTACAGTCCTTTCTCACTCTTCCGCCCTCACAACCGGCGATACGTTCCTATGAGGATGTGGGTACCTCACGTTTTTTAATTTTGATCACGCAAGTAGAGGTGGAAATACTATTGTCAATCTTCAGTAGGACTGGAAACGATGTGAACCAGGATTGTGTCAGAATTATCGACAACTTTGCTGAGCTTGCAACTGCTCGTGACAGCCTCAATGCCAGCTACATTTACCCTGTGACCGAGATACGCTGGAAAACCTTTCACGAACAGCAGAAGCTCTTCAAAGAGCCCATTTTCTACTACTCAGAAGACTTTTGCCTAAACAGCCTTCTTTTCTTTTGTATTCCGATCCGCCGGCATTTACCCTATCGTGATTTGTTCGAAGACCATATGATGCGCACCCAGGAATTTGGCTTAATGTGGTTGTGGATTGAACGGGGATTCTTTGATATGGTTCGCCTAGGACTTACGCCATTAAAAGACTTAAGTCTGCCTAAACGTGACGAAGAAGCCATTACTTTGAGTGATCTGTCCTGGATATTAGAACTGTATTTAGTTGCTTTGATGCTGAGCTGCTTTTGCTTTGCCTGCGAGCTCTGGGGATGGAAAAGGATGCATCGAATATTTTAAAAAAATAAAAACCAGTGTAAATTAAGATTTTAAAACTTTAAATGAGACTGTAAATCTTTTGGAAACCTTAAATAAATTGAATAGTGTTGCTACTTAGTCTGGACTTACACGATAAAGCAAACTTAACGAAGTGTTCATACTTTTCATACATTACATTTCACTATTTTATGTTTTCTTTTGTTTATTGATTTTCAATCTGATTTATTGTACTTATAGTAATGAAATTTTTAGCGTTCTGTCTTAAAAGTAAGAAACTTTATATTATGAAATGTGTTAAAGGGTACTGTACGCCCTCAGGTTTACCAAAAATTTTTAAATTTGCAACATTATTGATGTAATGGCATTGGCCACTCATATAATGTGTAGACAACCGACAAATCGACTTCAAATATTTATCTTACATTTTCCCAAAAAACAAATTAGAAAGTCGGTGAAGCCCGACTATAACATACTATGTATCCCCCAGAGTTTGCATTTATTTAATAAATTTTTGGATAGAAGCCACACAAGAAAAAGCCATAAAGTGAGTCAAATGCTGCCCATTAACGTTAAACTAGCGCTACCCCCCAACATTTTTCGTTTTCCTTATAACTCGACTATCGTTCATCTGATCCTTATAATTTCTTTGGCGAATCGACAAATTTATCTGCCTGCAAATACAAGAAGTCCCATCAGATGACCCATACTTGTCAAACCTCTATCTCTTACCATGTCAGAGATCTGTACTTTTACAGGTATATAGACAAGCAGTTGGACATGGCTATCTCCGGTATTTTTATTTTTTTTTTTAGCTTATGACTTTTCGACAGAGGTTCTTAACAAAAAGGTGAAAAGTATTATTCGAATTTTGTTTGCCGGGAAATGTGCCTGACAATATCGGCCGAGATAGCGGTGATAATTGGTCGGGCCTAAAAAGTATTATCTATCCTGCTACATTAAATAATAACTTTAAGAGCTTCGCACTAGAACTAAATTGTCTACCGATTGTTCCTATTACAGCTATACGCTATAGTCTTCCGATCCGGCCGGTTCCGACGGACAAATGTGAATGTGCAGCGTATTTGTACCAAAAGACTTAGTGCAAAGTTTGGTTAAGATTGCTTTAAAACTGATGGAGCAGACATCATAGAAGTAAATGGACATGGCTATATCATGAATATATATAATATATTTTATGAGGTCGAAGCAAGCATCTGTAAACAGAGCTTCTCTCAATTCTTTTTTTCTTGTTTTCGCACAAGCGCAGGGGACCCATAATTCTAAATCCATAATAAAATGACTGTTTTAATGCTGTCCCAGTGCGCATTCCTTATACTTTAATTAAACTAATGTGATTCGTGTTAAACGCAAGTTTAATTACCACCCCTTCTGCAGTTAAAAGTGAAGTTTTTCAGCCTTGTATCACAAAACAAGCTCAACAAAAAGGATTTGCCTTTTCAGAATATGTCCACAGTCGCGTTATGTCTACAGGCGGGTTAGTGTTGGTCATCTTGCTCTGCTACCTGGGGCAGTTGGATGCTCAGCACTCCAATTTGACAAATCACTTGCAATTCGATCAGCAAATGGAGAAACAATTAATTCTGTTGCTCATCAGGCTGCGTTTTGAGCAGCCCTACAATACCCTGCTAATTTATGGACCCGAGTGCATATTCCATACAGTATTGCCACACTTAAGCACCTCCAGTGTGTTGGCCCAAGCAGGCAGTACGGACTTTGATTGGAATTTCAGCAGTTTGACATTGATACTCAGTTGTGGCGTTCATGCTGAAAAGGAACACAACTATCGTACCCTCTTCAAGTTGCAAGCTACCCGTCGTTTAATCTATTTGGATGATGACCAAATACGACCAGAGATTGTGTGTAATAAGTATTTTGCCAAAGATCAGTACAACATTGCATTGCTATCTATCAAGAGAAACCTCATTTATGCCTGTCGCTACTTTCTGACTCCCAACTATGAAGAGTTGGAACTTTATTCCCAAGCGGACATTTTTATACACCAATTTCGGGACATGAAAGGAGCCATCATTCGCACACAGGCCGAAGAGATACCACCACGCTCTATGCTCTTTGAAGACAAAGAGACTGGTGAGGTCCGGATGATTGGCTATGTGGCCAATTTGGTAAATAATTTTGTCAAAAAAGTTAACGCCACTTTAAAGCTGCGCTTTGAACCGAAGGAGTTAGATAGATCTGCGTTCTATGGTGACATAGAGAAAGGAACGGAGGAGAATGAGTTGGATATTGGCACTGCGGTGGGCGTTACGATTTTTAGTGAGAACTATGATCTTAATAGCTATCCCTACGTTATGACCAGCTGCTGTCTTATGACACCGATTCCCTCCAGATTACCGTATAATCAGATCTATACGGTCATAGTGGGTCCACTGGTCTTGGGAATCATCTTTATAATTTTCTGTTTATTCTCTGTGTTGTTAATATACACCCAGAAAATGTCCTGGCAAGACCTCAGCCTGTCGAATATCCTGCTGAATGACCAGAGCCTACGTGGCCTATTAGGCCAGTCGTATCCCTTGACACCGAATCCCAGCAAACTTCTGAAGTTCATAATTTCCATACTCTGCTTTGCCAGCATTATGATGTCCACCATGTATGTGTCCTACTTGCAATCCTACTTCACTCAACCACCTTCAGAGCCAGCAATACGTTCCTTTGAGGATTTGGATAAATCACGTTTTCTGATATTAATCACCAAAAGAGAGGTGGAATTATTCTTGTTAAGCTCCGTTTCAACTAGGGACGAAGTAAAAGAGGATCGTTATAGGATTATCGAAAGCTGGACTGAGTTGGAAGCTACACGCGACGGCTTTAATGCCAGCTACCTGTATTATGTGACCCAACTACTCTGGAAAACCATTCGCGAACAGCAGAAATTGTTTAAAGAGCCTGTTTTCTACTACTCAGAAGACCTTTGCCTGAATCGCTTTTTGCATTTCTGCATTCCGATGCGCCGGCATTTACCCTATCGGGATCTGTTCGAAGACCATATGCTGCGCACACAGGAATTTGGCTTAATGTGGTTTTGGATTGAAAGGGGATTCTTTGATATGGTTCGACTAGGACTAACGCCATTGGAAGACTTAAGTCGGCCACAAAATAACAAAGAAGCCATTACTTTGAGTGATCTGTCCTGGATATTAGAACTGTATCTATTAGCTTTGATGCTGAGCTGCTTTTGCTTTGCCTGCGAGCTCTGGGGATGGAAAAGGATGCATCGAATATTTAAAAAAATAAAAAGTGTAAACTAAGACTAAAAAACTTTTATTAAGACCAGAGAATAAAACCGAAACCGTTAACCGTAACCGCTAAAAACACTTTAATATTTCAAACCGAAACCGTAACCGGAAAAAAATTTGTTTATAACCGAAACAGTATAACCTTTATTTACATAACCGATTGGTTATCAGTATATCAGTTATAGTATTTCCTCATTTAATAAAATTTTCGATCAGATGTATCTGGCAAAGAAAATATTGTTGAGGTTGACCTTTATACTTATGTCATTAATTGATTAAGCTGCTAAGACGCGGATAATTTTGTCGGAGCGGAAAATGACCAGAAAACAGCCAACAAAGTTTGCAGCTGGGTTTAAAAAATTGGCGGTATAATTCAAATAAAATAGTTACGCTTATAATATTAATAATGGAAATCAATAGGGAAAATTTAGAGGTGGTGCCCTGGGCCATTATATTTTTTAAAAAGAAAATACCAAAACCTTGAAATTTTTATCGAATACTGGTATAAAAGTAAGCTTTCAATATAGTGGACGATCAGCTGCTTAGGTTAGAAAATATTATTCAAAATGTGTTTATTGGGTTGGCATAAGTATTTTGACAACATTTCAAAATTGGTTTATTCTCAACGCAGGACCTCAAATGCTTAAAAAAGAATGATTGTTTCTAGACAAGTTTTTCACGCTGAACCCGAATCTGGCTTTAGAAATTCCATATATCTAATGGAATAACTGTATAATGGACATAAAAATGCAGAAAACGACTTATTTACCCATTTTCTAAGAACCCTACTACTGGTTACTTTTTAAAACAATTTTAAATGTCAAGTTATTGTGTTGTAATGGTAATTGTCTTCTTTTAATTACATAAAAGTTGTAACCGTGGTGGTTATTACATGTTGCTTTACCCAAAGTGGGGTAATGACGGTACCGGAAGGTTCCTGAAACAGCTGTACGCTCGACCAGACTTCATTGTCCTGTTTTGTACAAACATAACATGACTTCGTGCAGTCTAAATCTTGCTGTTTGATTATTGAACAAATTGTAATGGTAATTTCGATTTACAGCCCTGCTGAAGAATTTTAATGGAATATTTCTTTTGTTGACTCAACCTGTCAAATATGCTAGCTTAACTGACCTTTCTGTTAAAACTGTGGATGGTTCACTTTCTTATTTTTACAATCGATCATCACCGATTGTTCCTATTACAGCTATACGCTAAATATAGTCTTCCGATCCGGCTGGTTCCGACAAATGTGCAGCGCACAAAGACTTCGTGCAAAGTTTGGTTAAGATAGCTTTAAAACTGACGGAGCAGATAGCATAGAAGTCGACGGACATGGCTATATCTTGAATATATATTTTATGAGGTCGAAGCAAGCATCTGGAAACAGAGCTTTTCTCAATCCTTTGGCGTGTATTTTTCTTGTTTTCGCACAAGCGCAAGGGACCCATAATTCTAGATCCATAATAAATGACTTTTTTAATGCAGTCCCAGTGCGCATTTTCTTATACTTTAATTAAACTAATGTGATTCGTGTTAAACGCAAGTTTATTTACCACCCCTTCTGTAGTTTAAAGTAAAAATTTACAGCCTTGTATCACAAAAAAAAATATGCTCGACAAAAGGGTTTGCCTTTTCAGAATATGTCCACAGTCGCGTTATGTCTACAGGCGGGTTAGTGTTGGTCATCTTGCTCTGCTGCCTCGGGCAGTTGGATGCTCAGCACTTCAATTTGACAAATCACTTGCAGTTCGATCAGCAAATGGAGAAACAAATAATTCTGTTGCTCATCAGGCTGCGTCTTAAGCAGCCCTTCAATACCCTCCTAATTTATGGACCCGAGTGCATATTCCATTCTGTATTGCCACACTTAAGCACCTCCAGTGTGTTGGCCCAAGCAGGCAGTACGGACTTTGATTGGAATTTCAGCAGTTTAACATTGATACTCAGTTGTGGCGTTCATGCTGAAAAGGAACACAACTATCGTACCCTGTTTAAGTTGCAAGCTACCCGTCGTTTAATTTATTTGGATGATGACAAAATACGACCAGAGATTGTGTGTAACAAGTACTTTGCCAAAGATCAGTACAACATTGCATTGCTATCTACCAAGAGGAACCTTCTTTATACCTGTCGTTACTTTCAGTCCCCCAACTATGAAGAGTTGGAACTTTATTCACCAGCGGACATTTTTATACACCAATTTCGGGACATGAAGGGAGCCATAATTCGCACACAGGTCGAAGAGATACCACCACGCTCTATGCTCTATGAAGACAAAGAGACTGGTGAGGTCCAAATGATTGGCTATGTGGCGGATTTGATAAATAATTTTGTCAATAAAGTTAACGCAACTTTAAAGCTGCGCTTTGAACCGAAGGAGTTGGATAGATCTGCGTTCTATGGTGACATAGAAAGGGGAACAGAGGAGAATGAGTTGGATATTGGCACTGCGCTGGACGTTACGATTTTTAATGAGAACTATGATCTTCTTAGCTATCCCTACATTACGAGCAGCCTCTGTTTTATTACACCGCTTCCCGCTAGATTACCGTATAATCAGATCTATACGGTCATAGTGGGTCCAGTGGTCTTGGGAATCATCTTTATAATTTTCTGTTTATTCTCTTTGTTGTTAATATACACCCAGAAAATGTCCTGGCAAGACCTCAGCCTGTCGAATATCCTGCTGAATGACCAGAGCCTACGTGGTCTATTGGGCCAGTCGTATCCCTTGACGCCGAGTCCCAGCAAACTTCTGAAGTTCATAATTTCCATACTCTGCTTTGCCAGCATTATGATGACCACCATGTATGTGTCCTACTTGCAATCCTACTTCACTCAACCACCTTCAGAGCCAGCAATACGTTCCTTTGAGGATTTGGATAAATCACGTTTTCTGATTTTAATCACCAAAAGGGAGGTGGAATTATTCTTGTTGAACTCTGTTTTAACTAGGGACGAAGTAAAAGAGGATCGTTTTAGGATTATCGAAAGCTGGACTGAGTTTGAAGCTACACGCGACAGCTTCAATGCCAGCTACCTGTATTATGTGACCCAAATACGCTGGAAAACCATTAACGAACAGCAGAAATTGTTTAAAGAGCCTGTTTTCTACTACTCAGAAGACCTTTGCCTGAATCGCTTTATTCATTTCTGCATTCCGATACGCCGGCATTTACCCTATCGGGATCTGTTCGAAGATCATATGCTGCGCACACAGGAATTTGGCTTAATGTGGTTTTGGATTGAAAGGGGATTCTTTGATATGGTTCGACTAGGACTAACGACATTAGAAGATTTAAGTCATCCACAAAATGACAAAGAAGCCATTACTTTGAGTGATCTGTCCTGGATATTAAGACTGTATCTATTAGCTTTGATGCTGAGCTGCTTTTGCTTTGCCTGCGAGCGCTGGGGATGGAAAAGGATGCATCGAATGTTAAAAAAAAAACAGAACCAGTGTAAATTAAGTCTAAAAAACTTTCATTAAGACTATAAGTCGTTTGTAAACCTTAAATAAATGAAATAGTGTTGTTACCTAGTCTGGACTTACACGATAAATCAAACTTAATGAAGTGTTTATACTTTTCATGCATCACATTTCACTTCTTTTTGTTTCCATTTCTTTATTGATTTTCAATCTAATTTATTGTAATCTTGGTAATAAAATTTTCAGCGTACTGTCTTAAAATTAGGAAATGTGTTAAAGGGTACTGTAAGCCCTCAGGTATCACTTTTTTAAGGTTTACCAAAAATCTGTAAATTTAATGTAAGATTGGCTTATTCTCAATCTTTTCTCGTGTGTGCTTATATTTATCGCACAATGGCTAGTGACTTTAGAGCTTTGTTTTTTTTTCTATTTCGGTCTATTTTTATCTCTAGTTTATGGACTCTATAATAGGTGCTGTCATATGAGGTATCGACGGTTTTTCGATGCATGATACCATCTCTTAAGTACACATTTAATTGGTTAGTATCTCAATATTGTTAAAATCTTAAAATAATTCTTTCGATTGGTTTTCAATTTATTCCATTTTACAAGTTAGACCTCTATAGGCGGGGTACTAACCGCTTGTCCATTGGAGGAGGAAATTTGGTAAAACAATTGTGGTGACTGGCTCTGTGAAATTAGACCGCGTGAATTTAGACCGCGGTGCATTTTGTATGGCGGCCTAATATTATTCTGCAAAATGAATTTAGACCGCCAGCTCAAAATGAATTTAGACCGCCATGACAAAATGAAAATAGACCGCGCGGCCTTATTTCATTTTGCAAAATGAATTTAGACCGCCATCACAAAATGAAGCTAGCCCGCGCGGCCTTATTTCATTTTCCAAAATTAATTTAGGCCGCGATCACAAAATGAAATTAGACAGCGGGCATGATCTTAGCTAAGTATTTGACTTTTGTACAGATGTGCAAAAATATGTTGATAAATTAATTGATTGTGCAAATTTTCATTATTTTATTTGAAAAATTGAATCGATGTTAGCGCCGCAGGCGAAAATTTGATACAAAAAAATCGCACGATTTTTTTGTATCAAATTTTTATTAGTTTTTAATGTTATATTTAGATAATTTTTTTTACTAGAAATCCAAAAATACATTTTATTTGTAATGGCGGTCTAAATTCATATTGCAAAATGAAACTAGACCGCCGACGGCGGTCTAATTTCCATCACCCGTGGTGACTCCCTTCATCTTTGGCGAGTTTTCCAAAATTTAAGCTCTCGTCTTGCTTTAACCAGCAATAGAAGTTGTAGCTTTGTGTTCCTAGTATAAATGTGCCCATTAAACGCGAACTTGACGTGCTGAAGAAAAACTGGGTATGAGGTGTTGCTCCCTGATGCCAATAGACTTACAATTTATTGGTTCCAATCCCAGGCTACTTTGAGTGTTCCACTGTGTTATATTTGCGGATCTGCTTGATAGTTTTAGAATATGTTTATAACACCCTGATGAAATGTTTAGGCAAAAAAAAAATAATAATTTCAAAAGGTATACAGGACTCCCAACTCTCGTAGACGCACATACTTACTTTTAAACCTTAGTTTACTCATACAGGCCAAGCCTTCCCTTTCTTTTGTTCGAACAACTTTGTTTTGTCTCATAATAAATGAAAAGGGTTAATATGTTAAATAATGATAGTTAAAAATCTTGCCATTACATAATTTTGTTTTTACTAGGCTAACTAAAGAGCTAATTGGTTGGGCCTTCAAAATATTTTCTATCCAGCTCCATGGAATAGTTACTTCAAGAGCTTCAAACTAAGTTTTCTCACTAGAACTAATATGTCTTCTGATTTATGTGGTCGGAGATGCTTCCTCCTCTGCGTTACAAACATCATCTTCAAGGGAATAAAACGGAAATAAAGGTTTTTTTTTCATCAGATTAATGGGCATAAAAAACGAAAACCAAATAACTAAGATTCATTCTTTTAAATTAAAAAAACCAACAACAAATAATTTTAAGTTTTGCTAAGCGCAAAATACTGAAACGCATGTTTTTACCATTTTTTGACTAATAAACAAATATTTTTTTTCAAGAATTAATACAAGTTAGAGGTAGGTGTAGGTATGCCTCTGCCAAGAACAAACAAACCACCGTAGAACAATATTGCCAACATATTTTAAAGCTTGAACCTGTATTCTATTATTCCGTTAACAAACATTTGGATTTTGGACGACTTTAAATTTCAGTCCTTGGTTTAAAAATTTTCGGATTAGCCTATATACTTTATGAGGCCGAAGCAAGCATCTGGACAAAACAGAGCTTCTCTCAATCCAAAGGAACTCATAATACTAAATCCATAAAAAAAATGACTTTTTAATGCTGTCCCAGTGCGCATTTCCTTACACTTTAATTTAACTGATGTGATTCGTGTTAAACGCAAGTTTAATTACCGCCCCTTCTGCAGTATCACAAAACAAGCTCAACAAAAACGGTTTGCCTTTTCAGAATATGTTCACAGTCGCGTAATGTCTACAGGCGTGTTAGTGTTGGTCATTTTGCTCTGCTGCCTCGGGCAGTTGGATGCTCAGCACTCCAATTTGACAAATCACTTGCAGTTCGATGAGCAAATGGAGAAACAAATAATTCTGTTGCTCATCAGGCTGCGTTTTGAGCAGCCCTACAATACCCTCCTAATTTATGGACCCGAGTGCATATTTCATTCTGTGTTGCCACACCTAAGCACCTCCAGTGTGTTGGCCCAAGCAGGCAGTACGGACTTTGATTGGAATTTCAGCAGTTTGACATTGATACTCAGCTGTGATGCTCATGCTGAAATGGAACACAACTATCGTACCCTCTTCAAGTTGCAAGCTACCCGTCGTTTAATCTATTTGGATGATGACCAAACACGACCAGAGATTGTGTGTAATAAGTACTTTGCCAAAGATCAGTACAACATTGCCTTGCTATCTACTAAAAGAAACCTCATTTATGCCTGTCGTTACTTTCAGACGCCCAACTATGAAGAGTTGGAACTTTATTCACCAGCAGACATTTTTACACATCAATTTCGGGACATGAAAGGCGCCATCATTCGCACACAGGTCGAAGAGATACCACCACGCTCTATGCTCTATGAAGACAAAGAGACTGGTGAGGTCCGGATGATTGGCTTCGTTGCCAATTTGGTGAAAAATTTTGTCAAAAAAGTTAACGCCACTTTAAAGCTGCGCTTTGAACCGAAGGAGTTAGATAGATCTGCGTTCTATGGTGACATAGAGAAAGGAACGGAGGAGAATCAGTTGGATATTGGCACTTCGCAGGGTGTTACTATTTTTAGTGAGAACTTTGATCTTCTTAGCTATCCCTTCTTTACGAGCAGCTCCTGTTTTATGACACCGCTTCCCGCTAGATTACCGTATAATCAGATCTATACGGTCATAGTGGGTCCACTGGTCTTGGGAGTCATCTTTATAATTTTCTGTTTATTCTCTTTGTTGTTGATATACACCCAGAAAATGTCCTGGCAAGACCTCAGCCTGTCAAATATCCTGCTGAATGACCAGAGCCTACGTGGCCTATTGGGCCAGTCCTATCCCTTGACACCGAGTCCCAGCAAACTTCTGAAGTTCATAATTTCCATACTCTGCTTTGCCAGCATTATGATGACCACCATGTATGTGTCCTACTTGCAATCCTACTTCACTCAACCACCATCAGAGCCAGCAATACGTTCCTTTGAGGATTTGGATAAATCACGTTTTCTAATATTAATCACCAAAAAAGAGGTGGAACTATTCTTGTTGGGCTCTGTTTTAACTAGGGACGATGTAAAAGAGGATCGTTTTAGGATTATCGAAAGCTGGACTGAGTTTGAAGCTACACGCGACAGCTTCAATGCCAGCTACCTGTATTATGTGACCCAAATACGCTGGAAAGCCTTTAACGAACAGCAGAAATTGTTTAAAGAGCCTGTTTTCTACTACTCGGAAGACCTTTGCCTGAATCGCTTTTTTTATATCTGCATTCCGATGCGCAGGCATTTACCGTATCGGGATCTGTTCGAAGACCATATACTGCGCACACAGGAATTTGGCTTAATGTTGTTTTGGATTGAAAGGGGATTCTTTGATATGGTTCGACTGGGACTAACGCCATTAGAAGATTTAAGTCGGCCACAAAATGACAAAGAAGCCATTACTTTGAGTGATCTGTCCTGGATATTGAAACTGTATCTATTAGCTTTGATGCTGAGCTGTTTTTGCTTTGCCTGCGAGCTCTGGGTATGGAAAAGGATGCATCGAATGTTTAAAAAAAGAGAAATTGGTGTATTTTAAGGAAAGACTTCTTTTGGCAAAATGATTAACCTTGGATAAACTTTTGCAAAATACCCTGAATTAATATATATATAGTGGTATTCCTGAAAGTGATTTGCTTTTGATTTGTTTTCGATATGATTTCGTGAAACAGCTGATGATAGCTGCTCCATAAAAAATGAGCAGTGTGCCCAGAAAATGCAAGGAAATTAAGGTCATACTAATTGATTTGGTAAAATCAGCTTCGAAGCTGATTTCGATTTGCTTTCGTTTTAGTGAGACATTTCTCTTAGAGAACTGCTTGACTTGGTCAAAGATGTTCATGGTTACTACAATGTAAGCTACAAATTCTCTCTTTGGATCTGTCAAATTGTATATGTGTGTAAAATGTATGAAAGCAAATCAAAATGAAATCAGGGTCGTTCCACCAACTGCTTTGCTTTTGCTTTCACGAAAGCAAATCAAAAGCAAATCAACTTTCAGGAATCCCACTATTATTTCGTGTGGCTGGACTTGATTCTCATAACTTTAAATTTAAATATATTTCAAATAAATGTGGCGGCGCAAATGCTTAACTTTGGTGTTTTTGCTCGGATCTTATTGTGGCTTTCAGAATAGATAGATAGCCTTGTCCGTCTGTTTGTATGAACACTTAGATCTCAGAGACAAGAAGAGCTAGGGCAACCAAATGTGACATGTACACTTCTATTCTCTGCACGCAGATCAAGTTTGTTTCAAAATTTGCCCAAAGTATATTTTCTAGGCAGCTTCATGAAAAGAAATTACGTTTATAAGACAGACAGTTCACTACTTATTGCACTGATTTTTAGTCCTATTTGCATCGAGTCAAAACTAAAAGCGAGACCCTGATCGATGCTTTTCATTTTACTTTATTAAACTATTTGTTCGGTTCCATAATCAATTTCTTTGGTTTAAGTTCGCACACCAAGCTTTATTGGTTTCGGTTTCTATCGATTCAAAACGGAATTCACTGAGCAGTCTCTTAAGATTACATACGACAAAATAAAAAGCGATTGCCTGTGCGCGCGGTAAGTATCAAAAATGTACCTCGGTTTGCTTGTGTAATAATTACTGTGGGCAAAACTCGTTTATAAATCAATACATTTTAGTATATTCTTGTTAATTCATTACATCCCCCTCAAAGTAGCCTCTTCGGATGCAATACATTTCAGCCAATTTGTTTTCCAAATTTCAAACCATGCCGCAATGTCATCCTCCGGTATAGCCTTCAATTCCTCCTTCGCTTTGGTTTATATCCTGAATGTCTGAATCTCTGACTGAATCTCTTGGCGTGTGTGCATATAGTTTACACTTCCATAGCCATTTTTTAATACAGTCCCACTGCGCATTCCAGCTTATTTTAATTATTCTGATTTCGTGTGAAACACCAGTTTAACCCCCAATCCCTTCTGCATTAAAAAGTGAAGTTTCGCCGCTCTGTTTAATAAAAACTACATTTTTTCGCAGTAAGCAGGTGGAACAAAAAGGATTTCCTCATTCAAAAAATTACCTCAGTTCATAATGTCTACAAGCGGGTTAGTGTTAGTCATCTTGCTTTGCTGCCTGTGGCAGTTGAATGCTCAGCTCTTCAATTTGACAAATCACTCAGAGTTGGATCAGCAAATGGAGAAACAACTGAGGCTGTTGCTTATCAGGCTGCAATTTAAGCAGCCCTTCAATACCCTGCTAATTTATGGACCCGAATGCATTTTCCATTCTGTGTTGCCTCATTTGAGCACCTCCAGTGTGTTGGCCCAAGCGGGTAGCACGGATTACGATTGGAATTTTGGCAGTTTGACATTGATACTCAGTTGTGGCTCTAATGGTGAAATGGAGCTGAACAATCGCACCTTCTTACAGTTGCAAACCACCCGACGCCTAATCTATTTGGATGAAGAGAAGCAACCAGAAGTAGTGTGTGCCAACTATTTTGCCAGGGAACAGTTCAACGTTGCCTTGCTGTTTAGCGGAAGAAGTCTCATTTATGCCTGTCGCTACTTTCATTCGCCCAACTATGTCGAGTTGGAACTTCATTCCTCTGAGGATATTTTCATACATCAGTTTTTGAACATGAAGGGAGCCATCATACGCACGGAGGCTGATGAGCTGCCACCTCGCACCATATTCTATAATGACGAAAATACGGGTCAGCTCAGAATGATTGGTTATGTGCCCAACTTGGTAAATAATTTTGCCCGAAAAGTTAACGCAACGTTACAGCTCCGCTCGGAAGTGACGAATTCCGCCAGGATCACTTACTTTGCCGACATAGAGAAATTGACGGAAGAGAATCAATTGGATATTGGGGCTTCCTTGGGTCCGACATTTAAGAAAACTAATATGGATCTTCTCACCTATCCCTATCTATTGACCAGCTACTGTTATATGATACCCATTCCCTCCAAATTACCTTATAATCAGATCTATACGGTCATAGTGGGTCCTCTTATCCTGGGAATCATATTTATAATATTTTGTTTATTCTCTTTGTTGTTGATATACACCCAGAAAATGTCCTGGCGAGACCTCAGCCTGTCAAATATCCTGCTGAATGACCTAAGTATACGTGGCCTTTTGGGTCAGTCGTTCCCCTTGTCCACGAATCCCAGTAAACTTTTAAAGTTTATCATTTTTATTATCTGCTTTGCCAGCATTATGATGACCACCATGTATGTGTCCTACTTGCAGTCCTATTTCACTCAACCGCCAACAGAGCCGGCGATAAATTCCTTTGAGGATGTTGGTGACTCACGCTTTTTAATTTTGACCACCCGAAAAGAGCTGAACCTAGTACGAACCACCCTCAACTTCCCTTGGAAAGCCGATCGCGCAGATTGTCTCAAAATCATCGACGATTATAAGGAATTTACAAACACGCGCGACAGCTTCAATACCAGCTTCATTTATCCCGTGATCCAGATACGCTGGAAAACTTATCAGGAACAGCAGAAGCTCTTCACAGAGCCAATTTTCTACTACTCGGAAGATTTGTGCCTCAATCGCTTTCTGTTTCTCTGTATACTGGTCCGCCGGCATTTACCCTATCGTGATCTGCTTGAGGAGCATATTCTGCGCACTCAGGAATTTGGTCTAATGTGGTTTTGGATTGAACGAGGATTCTTTGATATGGTACGATATAAAATAATACCTCTTGAGGACTTAAGCCACCCGAATCCACGCGAAGAGTCCATTACTTTAAACGATCTGTCCTGGATATTTAAGCTGTATCTATTGGCATTGATGTTTAGCTGCTTGTGCTTTGCCTGTGAGCGTTGGGCATGGAAAACCATCCCTCAAATTTTTAAACGAACCAATTTTAGGAGGTTTAAAAAGTTAGATCGTATATGAAGGGATCGTTGGAAAAATGTGTTATCTTAAAAAAATTTTGCACATATTGTTTCAATTGTAATTCAAAAGTTATTAATCAAAACTATCCAGACAAAATCACCAGGACAAATCGATGACAAAAAATCTATGGATCTAGTTCAATTGTTCTGGTAAACGAATGTGATGTGAATTCATCATTGTGATGGAAAATAGAAACATTCTAATTGTCATATAAAAATAAAACGATAACTGTCGACCATTCTATTATTTTACTAATAATGTTTCCAAAGTCGCTCAGCAGAAGCCAATCAACCTATTTTGTGATGGAAAATGTTTGATGTACGATTTTTGATGTATGCTGGTGAACAAGGCCATTGTTTCATTTCACATATAACATTATAAATAAACAAAATATTTGCAATTTATCTGGCTACCTTTCTCATGTTGAAATGGTGAGTTTAATTGGCTCTAGGTCCGAAAAATTTGCGATTGTTCACAACTGTAAACAACTTATGCATTATGCACCAGTATGATCGCTAATTTTGATCATCTTATGAAGTCGAGCTTCTGCATTTTGTATAGCAATCCCACGCTAATAAAATTAATCATTTATGTACAATGTTATTTTACGTGTGTATTGCCTGCTTACCCACATTGTTTGGACTAACGTATGAAATTATCGGTTAATTTTATCGGTGCGTACCGGTATACCAAATCGGTAAGGAACCGAATACCGGGTGACACGTCTATAAAACACACAGTCATTTCACCCAACAACACAATTCAACAATCCGTCAATTCAACACAAACAAATTCAACACAAAACAAAGTCTTCACAAAAAAATTTCAATACACGTCAATACAACACTAAGTCATTTCACCAAACACAACAATTCAACACACGTTAATTGAACACAAAACAATTTCAACACGTCAATTCAACACAAAACAAAATAATTAATTTATTATTAAATTTAAATTTGAAATGACTTATAGACGTGTGTTGACTCTTTTTTGTGAAGACTGTTTTGTGTTGAATTGACGTGAGTTGAATTGACGTGTGTTGAATTGACGTGTTGAAATTGTTTTGTGTTGAATAGACGTGGAACCCAATACCGATATAAAATAGAACCAAAACGGTAGTTTCGGTACATACCAGAACCGGAACCGAAAACCGATACGGTTTGATTCCCTGGATGTGTGTACCCTCTTCAAAGGGATAATAAATATTTAGCTTCACACAGATCAAAAAGCCAGAAGCCTAGATTTTCTCAATGTCTTGCCGTGTGTTAAAATCAATTTTTTTAATGCTGTCCCTCTGCGCATTACTTCAAACTTCCATTATTTTGATGTGATTTCGTGTTAAGCGCAAGTTGCTTAATTAAAAAAACATTTTTCTTTCAGTGAGCAAGCTAAACAAATAGGATTTGTCTAGTCAGAATATGACCACGGTTGTGTAATGTCTACAGGCGGGTTAGTGTTAGTCATCTTGCTCTGCTGCTTTGGGCAGTTGGATGCTCAGCTCTCCACTTTGACAAATCACAGAGAGGTTGATCAACCAATGGTGAACCAACTGAGGCAGTTGCTCATCATGCTGCGTTTTAAACAGCCCTTTAATAACCTGCTAATTTATGGACCCGAATGCATATTCCATTCTGTGTTGCCTCATTTGAGCACCTCCAGTGTGTTGGCCCAAGCGGGTAGCACGGATTACGATTGGAATTTTGGCAGTTTGACATTAATACTCAGTTGTGGCTCTAATGGTGAAATGGAGCTGAACAATCGCACCTTCTTACAGTTGCAAACCACCCGACGCCTAATCTATTTGGATGAGGAGAAGGAACCAGAAATAGTGTGTGCCAACTATTTTGCCAGGGAACAGTTCAACGTTGCCTTGCTGTTTGGCGGAAGAAGTCTCATATATGCCTGTCGCTACTTTCAATCGCCCAACTATGAAGAGCTGGAACTTAATTCCTCTGCGGATATTTTTATACAACAATTTTTGAATATGAAGGGTGCCATCATACGCACCGAGGCTGATGAGCTGCCACCTCGCTCCATATTCTATAATGATGAAAATACGGGTCAGCTCAAAATGATTGGTTATGTGGCAAATTTGGTAAATAATTTTGCCCGAAAAGTTAACGCTACGTTACAACTACGATCGGAAGTGATGAATTCCTCTAGGACCACTTACTTTCCCGACATAGAGAAATGGACGGAGGAGGATCAATTGGATATTGGGGCTTCACTGGGTCCTACTTTTAAGAAAACTAATATGGACCTTCTCACCTATCCCTATTTAATGACTAGTTACTGTTTTATGGTGCCCATTCCCTCCAAATTACCTTATAATCAGATCTATACGGTCATAGTGGGTCCTCTTATCCTAGGAATCATCTTTATAATACTATGTTTATTCTCTTTGTTATTGATATACACCCAGAAAATGTCCTGGCAAGACCTCAGTCTGTCAAATATCCTACTGAATGACCAGAGTATACGAGGCCTTTTAGGTCAGTCGTTTCCCTTGTCCACGAATCCCAGTAAACTTTTAAAGTTTATCGTTTTTATTATCTGCTTTGCCAGCATTATGATGACCACCATGTATGTGTCCTACTTGCAATCCTATTTCACTCAACCTCCATCAGAGCCGGCGATACGTTCCTATGAGGATGTGGGGGACTCACGCTATTTGATTTTGACCACCCGAAGAGAGCTAAACTTAATGCTGACCTCCGTCAACGTCACTTGGAAAGCTGATCGCCCAGATCGCGGCAAAATCATAGAAGACTGGAATGAATTTACAAACACGCGCGACAGCTTCAACAGCAGCTACATTTATCCTGTGACTCTGGTACGCTGGAAAACTTATCAGGAACAGCAGAAGCTGTTCACAGAGCCAGTTTTTTACTACTCGGAAGACATTTGCCTGAATCGATTTCTGTTTCTCTGTATTCTGGTCCGACGACATTTACCCTATCGTGATCTGCTTGAGGAACATATTCTGCGCACGCAGGAATTTGGTTTAATGTGGTTTTGGATTGAACGGGGATTCTTTGAAATGGTACGATTTAAAATAATACCACTTGAGGACTTAAGCCACCCGAAACCACGCGAAGAGTCTATTACTTTAAGTGATCTGTCCTGGATATTTGAACTGTATCTATTAGCTTTGATGTTTAGCTGCTTGTGCTTTATCTGTGAGCGCTGGGGATGGAAGTGGATGCATCGCATTTTTAACCAAAATAATTTTAGGAGATTTAAAAAGTTAGACCGAATATGAAGGATCTTAGGAAAAATGTATTATCTTGGAAAATTTTTAAAGGGCAGTTAATGAATTAAGAAATGTACCGGAAAACTGCCCACTTTGTTTCAACTGTAATTCAAAAGTTATTAATCAAAAGTAATTGGAATTGTTCACCAGCACAAATCGATGACAAAAAAAAATGAATGGAACGAATTCTATTGTGCTGGTGAACGAATGTGATGTGCATTTATGATTGTGAGTTTTTGTGATAGTGATGGATAATAAAATAGAAACATGTGTCGAACAATGCGAAGGCAGCCTACTTTGATAATTTCTTATTTGACAGCTATACGATATATTCATCAGATTTTGATCAAACTCGTCCTAAATGTGATGAAACATACGCTACCATCTAGTTTTTCAACCAATAGTTCCTATCTTTTTCTTCCTCTGCGATTTACGCTCTCCATTCGCTTCTGTTCTGTGCGAGCTGCCACCAGTTGGTCACACCAAGCTCGGCAATGGCTTCCCGCACCTGGTCTTCCCATCTTAGTGGTGGTCTTCCCTTCTTGCAGCCTCCATAGTCAACCGCCTTCGATTTATACGCCTTTTTTGCTGGAGCTTCTTCGTTCATCCTGGCGATATGTCCTAGCCAGCGCAGCCGCTGCTGCTTCGTCGTTTCTTCGAATGCGGAAATCATCGCCGACTTTTTTCTTGAACTCCCTACTTAGCCTATAGTAGCATCGGTTCGCAAGAGTGATTCTTCGTCGGATTTCCAGACTGATGTTGTTCTTGCCGGTTCCTATAGTTTCTTAAATTAACGGAACATTTTAAACGCTAGTCCAAACAAAGTGGATAAGCAAGCTATACATGTTAAATATACATGTTATTTGTACAATCAAAGAAAATAAATAATAAACTAGTTACAAAGAAGGTAAAATTATTATTACTTCTTATAAGCATAATAGCGGTCAATGTATTTCCGTGCATCTGATTTCTTAGCGGTGCCGAATTGCGTACAAATCCCCCAAAAATAATTGCTCATTTTGCAGTCTGGTTGTTTCACTCAGAGCCGAAACTGTACCGGTACCAATGTTTAGCTTCTTTTCAGTCATTTGGGTTCCAAAAATATCGGTTCTCGGATACCGGAATACAAATAATTACAAATATCGGTTCCGGTTCTGAGTTTGAATCGGTTCTTTTCGGTATACGGTTCCGGTTCCAGTTCCAGTTTGATTCCCTGTGTAACACTGAAATTTAGGTTAAAGAGATTTAGATTACCAAATATAGAAATGGTATAAAAGCGTTAACTAAATAGTAATTTTTTGTGACCTACGGTTTTTTTTAAACAAATTTTAAACATTTGCTATGATGAACGGATGATCTGAATTCAAAACTGAAGATGGGGTTTTGTTAAGAATTGATGTAATTCTAACAAATATTTTGGATCAGGATTTATAAGTCGAAATAAAAAAAAAAAAAAAAAATTTTTCTAAAGATAAACCCTTAATATAGCACCAATAAAAATTTTTAAATCCAAAATTGTTTGTTTTTGCTAACAATTGTAAAATAAACAATATAAAAGTCATTTAAAATCAACTTTTAACACTTTTGATTTCTGCTTCGAAAATTTCAATTGCGCATTTTAAAGTAGGTACTGGATAATGGAATTCAATCTTGAGGCTTACAAGAAAGCAACTATTCGGTATTGTTTTTGTCAGATTCAATGCAAGTTGCATTTTAGGTGTCTTGACGTCATTCCAACTGTGTTTTCAGTTCAAGGGCCCCGAGTACGAATTCTTCCAGGAGTACAGTGTATGTATATAAATTAACGGATAAAAATCAAAGACGGAAATTGTTGAAAAATTTATATTTTACCAACGTTTATTGTTGCTTTTTGTGAACCCTGTGCGCAAAAATCCAAAAGCCCAGCTTTTTCCCAAGTCTTGGCGCTTGTGGTGTTTGCACAATCTAAAGGGACCTACACTTTAAAACCCAATTTTTTTAATGCCGTCCCACTGCGCATTACTGAATACTTAAACTAATTTGATTGATTTCGTGTTAAACGCAAGTTTAATTACCACCCCTTCTGTAGTTAAGCCTTGCCTATTAAAACAACCATTTTTTCTCAGTGTGCCAGCCAAACAAATAGAGTTTGCCTATTCAGAATATGGCCACAGTTGCGTAATGCCTACAGGCGGGTTAGTGTTAGTCATCTTGCTCTGCTGCCTGTGGCAGTTGGATGCTCAGCTCTTCAATTTGACAAATCACTCAGAATTGGATCAGCAAATGGAAAAACATATAAGGCTGTTGCTCATCAGGCTACGTTTTAAGCAGCCCATTAATACCCTGCTTATTTATGGGCCCGAATGCATATTCCATTCTGTGTTGCCACATTTGAAAGTGTCCAGTGTATTGGCCCAAGCGGGTAGCACGGATTACGATTGGAATTTTGGCAGTTTGACATTGATACTCAGTTGTGGCTCTAATGGTGAAATGGAGCTGAACAATCGTACCTTCTTACAGTTGCAAGCCACCCGACGCTTAATTTATTTGGATGAAGAGACGCAACCAGAAGTAGTGTGTGCCAACTATTTTGCCAGGGAACAGTTCAATGTTGCCTTGCTGTTTAGTGGTAGAAGTGTCATTTATGCCTGTCGCTACTTTCAATCGCCCAACTATGTCGAGTTGGAACTTAATTCCTCAGCGGATATTTTTATACAACAATTTTTGGACATGAAGGGAGCCATCATACGCACAGAGGCCGATGAGCTACCACCTCGCTCCATATTCTATAAAGACCAAAATACGGGTCAGGTCAAAATAATTGGTTATGTGGCAAATTTGGTAAATAATTTTGCCCGAAAAGTTAACGCAACGTTACAGCTGCGCTCGGAAGTGACGAATTCCACTAGGACCACTTACTATCCCGACATTGAGAAATGGACGGAGGAGGATCAATTGGATGTTGCCGCTTCACTGGGTCCGACATTAAAGAAAACTAATTTGGACCTTCTCACCTATCCCTATTTAATCACCAGCTACTGTTATATGATTCCCATTCCTGCCGAATTACCCTATAATCAGATCTACATGGTCATAGTGGGTCCTGTAGTCTTGGGAATTATCTTTATAATATTCTGTTTATTCTCTTTGTTATTGATATACACCCAGAAAAAGTCCTGGCAAGATCTCAGCATTTCAAATATCCTGCTGAATGACCAGAGTATACGAGGCCTTTTAGGTCAGTCGTTTCCCTTGTCCACGAATCCCAGCAAACTTTTAAAGTTTATCACATTTGTAATCTGCTTTGCCAGCATTATGATGACCACCATGTATGTGTCCTACTTGCAATCCTATTTCACTCAACCGCCATCAGAGCCTGCGATACGTTCCTATGAGGATGTGGGTGACTCACGCTATTTGATTTTGGCCACTCAAAGCGAGCTGAACTTATTGTTGAGCCCCGTCAACTTCACCTGGAAAGCTGATCGCGCAGATCGCGGTAAAATCATCGAAGATTGGAATGAATTTACAAACACGCGCGACAGCTTCAATAGGAGCTATATTTATCCTGTGACTCTGGTACGCTGGAAAACTTATCAGGAACAGCAGAAGCTCTTCACAGAGCCCATTTTTTACTACTCGGAAGATATTTGCCTGAATCGCTTACTCTTTCTCTGTATTCTGGTCCGCCGACATTTACCCTATCGTGATCTGCTTGAGGAACATATTCTGCGCACGCAGGAATTTGGTTTAATGTGGTTTTGGATTGAACGGGGATTCTTTGAAATGGTTCGATTTAAAATAATACCACTTGAGGATTTAAGCCACCCGAAACCGCACAAACAGTCCATTAGTTTAAATGATCTATCCTGGATATTTGAACTGTATCTATCAGCTTTGATGTTTAGTTGCTTGTGCTTTGCCTGTGAGCGCTGGGGATGGAAAATTATGCATCGAATTTTTAAACGAACCCATATAAGGAGTTTTAAAAAGTTAGATCGAATATGAAGATTAAGTTGGAAAATTTTCTTAAAACGCTTTAATAAATTTAATATCTTAACTACTTTGAAACTCCACAGTATTTCATCTGATTAATACGGGTAATTGCTATATAATATTGCCAAAGAGAAGCCTACAAAGGTTTTAAAAGATTATGCAGGCGCTGAGCTCTGGCAGATGCATGGGAAATAAACGGAAAGAATCTGAAAGTGCTCAACTAACATCGTTATTTGGGCAAGACTTTCATAAGCACCTTAAACGTAAACTTGGTGACTCCATGGAAAAGAGCTGCTTAGAAAAAGGAATGTATACCACAGCTCCAAAACCGTCCTGTTTAAAGCCACTTTGGGAGAAATTAAGTGCTATTCTTCTCAAATTTGTGAACGAAGAAAAACTCATTGGTTTTTGTTATCAAACGAGTGTTCCACCTACCCCAGTAACCTAGACCATGCGAATTTCATGTCACAATGTATATACTTGACAGCAAAAGTTTTTCGCCCTTGGGAGTCCATGGCACTGGAACACAACATCGAAGTCTATCTGATCGATTGCAACCCGTGGAGCGTTTGACAAAGCCAACTTCTACGTAGTACTGACAATAGAGAGAGGACCAAACCAAACTGATGGGTTTGGACTATACCAGTACCATACCCAGCCATTACGTACTTTTCAATACAGGATAGGGAGAGGACACTGAACACTATCTTGCCCAGTATCCCATGCTAAAAGAACTGGACCAGACAGACAAAGAAGAACGAAGACAGACGCTGGGTTTGTATGGAAAGTAATAGGACTGATTTTCTTCCGCCGCGACTGTACTTCGGAGCGTGCGCGCACCGAATGGATTCGGTAGAGGGCGTTCCTAGCTAACGAACGAGGCTAGACAGCTGTCTCCGCGCACCTGGAGAGTCAGGACTGGCATTTTCGCGCGACGTGTTTCTGTGAGAGGTGCAAGACCCCCTCCCTCCCTCTTCTTGCGCTCTGCACTCTTTCCCGTCCCCCTCATTCCTCTCCCTCCTCCCTCTTCCTTAGCTCTCCAAAAAAATTTGAATGATATCTCACAGTTAATTACAGCTTTGAAAATAGTAAATGCTCCATTTGGAATCTCATTTATTCAATAAACGGACTAAGCTCAAATTTCTTACACAAAATTGTTTCCTTTGTTTTCACCCATTTGAAAGCTTGACATAAGTTTTAACGAAGAGACTCCAACACAAAATTAGATAAATATACATTGGTCAACGTATACTATTTGTCGCTATGTACCTTCATATAACAAATGGTTATTCTCAGAAATGGCATCTTAATCGAGATTGTAATTACATCGAAATATCCTAATAGCAAATAGAGTTTGACTGTCCAAGCGTGTCCTGCAAGTCGTCATTATAAATTTTCACTCTCAACATTTACTTGTGCGGGCGGGTCTGCTAGCACAACTTTGGATAACTCAAAAAGATATAGAAATATTGCTGTTTTCTTCCCCACCATTCCGATATGTCTACCTTCCTTTGTCTTAAAAAACATATGAAATGAAAAAGTGAGACTGTAAATTGGAACTGATTAATTTTATTAATATTCCCTAGATAATTCCATCCGATGGCAATGGCCTTCGCACTTGAGATCGGGAATTCAAAAACGCCCGTGTCGAAATTAAACACAAAGGTTATGTGTTTTTGCTAAAAAAAAAATCAGCAGTGCACTACCAGTACACAGAAGCATTTTATTTTACAAACATTTCCGCCTCCAGTCCATGGACCTGGCTGTGGACGAAAAACCGAAATTAACACATATATTTGTTTCGAATACGGTACTGATAACCGGTTATGTAAATAAAGGTTATACGGTTACGGTTATAAAAAAGAAAATGTTTTTTGCGGTTACGGGTTACGGTTTCGGTTACGGTTTTCATCTCTGTTCATAAGTATTTACACTCTATTCTATACGTTGTTCGTTAGGTGGAATAGGTCCAAGGTACGATTCCCAGTCAAGCCCAAAAAAAGGTTTCTGTGTTTTTCTGAATGACTTAAATGAACCAAGTCGGGTGAAGTAGTAGTTGATCGTAAAAGTTTTTTGTTCAGCCATGTTCCCAATCCAAAGTCCGCAGCGTGCCTATCTTCTGTGCAACCACAACGAGCCTTGCTAAACACGCAACTCTGCTCTAATCCTATGGAATATGGGCGGCGCATACACAGTGCTTGTGAATAATAGTACCTCCCTTCCTTTACTTTCCTTCGAAGTTCCAAAAAGTTAAAATCTGCTTATAACCTCATCTAAAGTCAATGAAATTTTTTCAGTATAGTTGAAAAAGGGAGAAATATTAACTCAAATTATATTTTTGCGTTCTAAGCAGGGCTCAATACCGGAACCGAAACCGGAACCGTTAACCGAAATAAACCGTTTCAAGTCACGTACCGGAACCGGAACCGAAACCGAAACCGATACAAATTTTTTTTTGAAAACCGAATACCGTTTACCGTTATTATTGGAACCGATCTAACCGGAACGAAACCGAAACGTTGATACCGGTACAGTTTCGGTTTTTTTGCATCATCTGCTCCAATTTTGCGGCTCCAAATAACAACTTTCTTATGCATCAGAAGGTATGGGACTCAGTTTGCAAAATTGTGTGCATGAGGTGGCACATTTCAATCGGAAAATTTAGTTTCGGGTAATTTTTATTCCAACAACTTGTCATCTAGTGCAATTGCTTGTTCACGAGGTAGAAAAGCAAGAAAAAACCATTTTTGAAACAATGTCGAAGTTTCCCATTACAAACTTCCTTACAAAGAAGTTCTCTATATAAGGAATTCGTTTCTGAACACTGCAGTTTTGTACTAAGTATTGTATCCCCTTGAAATTCGCTATAAAGAAGTTTGACTGAATATGTGACATATTTTTGGACCCTAAATAAAACGTAACGCTAAGTACTGAGTCAGTAGCTGAGCAATCATTGCTTTATGTTGAATGCAGTTTTCATCAGGGATGCAAACCACTTGAAAATAAGGACTGGTTCGGTTCAGTGGTTCACACAGTTTTTGAACCGCCGGTTCGGTTCATTACGTGGTTTTTGGGGCTTACTGAACCGCGGTTACGGTTTGGTTCGGTTCGGTTCGCTCTTTATTCATTTAATTAACTAAAGATATTTTTGCAACAGGTATTCGGGTTATTCATTAACAAAGACTTAGGTTTTCAGTTAATCGGATTTTTACAGAACCTTGACGGCAATTCCCGTATAAAAGTTCTCATTTCGTTTTGAAATCATACAACTTTACATATCAAGTGACGAAAACATCTATGGTCACTTCATATTGTTTAGAAACTTTGACGGTTTGAAATCGACTACTGAAAGCCAAGCGGATCAAAATAGTCAAATAATTGCAATTTTCTTTTGACCTGATCAAGTAATCTCTGACATATTTGGCACATATAAACTTAAACAATTTTAACTCGAAATCGATATGCGATATGTGAAACACTCCCTATTATACAATAAAAGGGCCATAGCAGAATAAACATACAAAATATGCCCCCGCTCCGATCAGCACCAAATTTAAATATGTTGTTACTATCAATGAGAAACTCACTCTCCTAAATTTGTAGTCTTCTAATCGCTATTGGAGTGGAGTTATGAGGGCGGAAAGATAAATCAAAAAACTCGTTTATCTTAAGAACCGCTTAACCGATTTGGATGGGCTTAATATATGCTGTAAGTGTCCAGAGCACAATTCAAAAAATTATTTTTGCACATTGCACATGAGCTTTAAGTGAGTGAACCCCACGGATAATACAATCAAGACTTGGCTTATTACAATTTTGGGTCCTTAGCAAATTTAATAAGGCTTATGTTCTTAGCTTTTTTTCAACAACTCTGCTTTTCCAAGTATTTTCGCAGTATTTTATAGCTAGTTGCTGATTTTGCTTACTATTCGCCAGTAACTCAATACCTTGCTGAAGTGAACCGAACCGAACCATTTTATTTTTCGGTTTTCGGTTCGGTTCAGCATTTTAGAAAACACACCGGTTCGGTTTACGGTTCGGTTCACGAGCGAAAAAAGCGGTTCGGTTCGGTTCAAAACCGGTTCGGTTCAGAACCGGTTTGCATCCCTGGTTTTCATACTATTTTATCTGAAAGCGCCGACGAAATTGATATGACAGGAAAAGAAACTTGTTCGAAACAATGAAAAAGTTTCTAACTTGAGGTCAGAATCCTTCACAAAGTTGCCAGAGTTGTATGAGATTTTTTTTTTTTTTTTTTTTTTTTTGGAGTCAAAATCCTTAAATGTAAGGACGACCTCACCCTCAAGTGGGTCACCAGCGTCGTTGCAGACATGGGAAGCCCATGGGAGGGTGCCCAGCTGGAAGTAGTTGACAGAACTTGTATTCCGTCAGTGCCGAAAGCGAAAGTACTCTTCCCAAGGGTTGTACCAAAGGAGCAGGCGCTGAAACTATTAAGGTGGCAAAACCCAGACGTGCCAACAGCTGACTGGAAGGTACTGCATGTTGCTAAGCCCGACAAGAACGGGCAGCACATGGTCCTCCAGATCAACAAGGAGGCCGATGATTTGCTCTACCCTAAATTCGGGAAGATGGCGTGGGAGTAGGAAGCGTGCACCTACGACTCAAAAAGCGCCATCCCGAAGACAAGAACGAGCACACGCTAGAGGCTGGAGAGGTCGAGAAAGACCTGGGCATCGACGAGATGGTCGATAAAGCCAGCAGCCTCGATATAACGGAGGTAGAGACCGAAAGGGATGAGGAATCAGCCACAGCAGCTGACCCACCCAGTATGGAGGACGATGAGGATGTGGACGCAACCATGGTAGTTGACCCATCCAGGCCTGGGGACGCCGACAACGACCATGCAGTTGAAGGTCCTCCAGGTCAACTTGCATAAAAGCAAGCTTGCGTCGGCGGAGCTCCTATTAACCCTTGAGACAGGGCCTGCCGAAGTGGCCTTAGTTCAGGAACCTTGGATTGCGGCAGGGAACAAGGTCTCAGGGCTAAGGTCACAAAACTACAACGTTTTCTATCCCACCGCAGTAAGTAAGGCAAGGACGGCCATTCTGGTAAGAAAAGGCATCTATGCTTACCTTATGTCTAATTACAGCACGGATGACCTCACAGTTGTGGCCCTGGAAGGTCGCGATGATGAGCCAATACTATTGGCATCCTGCTATATGGCACACGAGCGAGAGTCGCCACCGCCCGAGCTCGAACACTTAACGGCTGAGGCGAGCAGGAGAAAACAACCACTCGTCGTCGGAACGGACGCCAACGCACATCACACCGTGTGGGGTAGTCCAGACATCAATGACAGAGGTGAGTCACTCTTAAGCTTTATCCTACAAACTAACCTTAAAATAGAAAACGTTGGAGATGTGCCCACATATGTGGGACCAACATCGGCCAATGTCCTAGACCTAACTCTGACCTTAGGGAATAGTACACAGGCATCAGAATGGAGAGTCCTTGATAGAAACTCCTTCTCAGACCACAAGTACATCCAATTTAAGATCGAGTTCAACCACAACTAAACCAGAAACGCCTATAGGAACCCCGGAACACAGACTGGGTGAAGTACCTTAGAACGGTAGAATCAAAACTACCAAAGCCAACGAGTATCTGCTCGGTAGGCGACATTGAGAGGTCCGTGGAGACGCTCACAGCCAACCTAACCGAAGCATACAAAACCTCCTGCAAACTCACAGTTAGCAAAAGGAGAACCAGACCCCCCTGGTGGACCCCAGCGCTGAAAGAGCAGAGGAAGGACGTGCAAGAATGCTTCAAACTCGCCAAACAAGCGGATGAGCAAATAATCTGGGAGGAATACAAGATTAGACTTCGCGTCTTCAAAAAGAAGTACGGAAGGCAAAACAGAACTCTTGGAGAAACTTCTGCTCCAGCATAGAGAAGGTCTCCGAAACAGCTAGACTCAGGAAACTGCTTTCAAAGCAGCCACCCATGCAGAGTCAGCTAAAAACGAACGACGGACACTGGACAGAAAGCAGCAGGGAAGCGACATGTGCTCTACTTGATGCGCACTTTCCAGGCTGCACTCCAGTCACTGAGGCAGATACGCCTCAAGACCTACACACGCAACAAGTCAGCATCCCAGACAATATCATCACTCCAGAAAAGATCCGATGGGCGATCGACTCGTTCGCGAGTTATAAATCCCCAGGGCTAGATGGAATATTCCCAGCCATGCTAAAAACGATCAAATGCGCAATCGTCCCATGGCTACGATCCATTTTATAGCATGCATGAGGTGGAGCTATGTACCTGTGGCCTGGAGGACAGCACGCGTTGTATTCCTGCCCAAAGCAGGGAAATGCAGTCACGTGCAACCAAAAGACTACAGGCCCATCAGCCTCACATCATTCCTGCTCAAAACAATGGAGAAGCTACTGGACCTTCACATAAGAGAAGGCATGAACCTGACCTTGGAGGGAAACCAGCACGCCTACACGAAAGGGAAATCGGTGGAAACAGCGCTACACTCCCTAGTAGCCACCATCGAGAAGGCACTGTACCATCAAGAATTTGCCCTGGGAGCATTCCTTGACATTTCGGGTGCATTCAACAACGTCACTACAGAAGCAATAATGCGAAGCCTAAGAGCCCTAGCAATACACACGGCATTGGACTCCTGGATATATAACCTGCTGAGCTGCAGAAGAGTACAAGCCGAGTGGGGTACCACAACCATTACAAGAGAGGCACACGGCGGAACGCCCCAGGGCGGAGTCCTGTCACCTCTTCTATGGAACCTTGTGGTCAACGAATTACTTAAAAAATTTCGCAGGAAAGCACCCAAGATAACCGCATATGCCGACGACATAAGCATAATTATTATGGGGAAATGTCCATCGACTGTCAGCTCAATCATGGACTCTACTCTCAGAGAGATACTAAAGTGGGCCACAGAAGCCGGACTTAGCATCAATGCGGAGAAGACGGACCTCATTCTCTTCACCAAGAGATACAAGGTACCGCAATGGACTCCACCCACGATAAATGGAACACCGCTAACGCCAAAAAACAACGTAAAATACCTTGGAGTAGTAATCGATAGTAAACTATCCTGGAGACTCAATGTGGAGGAAAGGGTGAAAAGGCAACCAATGCGCTATATGCATCCCAGAAGATGCTAAGCAGCACTTGGGGCCTATCACCAAGACTAACACACTGGCTCTTCATATCAGTTATACGACCGATACTACTACACGGTATATTGGTATGGTGGCAAGCCACAGAGAAGTCCACATATCTAAAGCTGATGGAAAAGGCCCAGCGGCAGGCACTGGTCTGCATAACGGGGGCGCTACGGTCTACTCCAACAAAAGCACTGGAACACATCCTAGGTGTCAACCCCTGGACATCCAAGCACGCCTCACTGCACACAGGACGGCCCAACGTCTTTGCGCGGCTGGCACCATGGCTCTACAAAGCTATGGACACAGCACAGTGGGCAGAGAGATCAACAGTAGCACGGACTACATGATCCCAAAAACCAACTTTACAGGCGCATCAGCATTACTGGGACCAGAAGACTGGCGTACAGGGCTGGCTCAGGAAGCAATGCACCTTTTCACGGACGGCTCAAAGATGGCCTCAGGAGTCGGAGCCGCCGTGTACTGCAAGGAACCGGAATTGAAACTCTCCTACAAACTGCCAAACCACTGCACTATATTCCAGGCGGAAGTTTTCGCCATAAGGAAAGCAGCCGAATTGGCAGAATTACACGCACCAAACGATCAAATCAACATATACGTAGACAGTCAAGCGGCAATCAAAGCAATGCAGAGTCACGCCATCAACTCCAAAAATGTTCTGGCAAGCAGAGAAGCATTAGATTCCCTCAGCACCTCCAGCAAGGTGCAAATCTACTGGATTCCCAGCCACCAGGGCATCGATGGAAACGAAATGGCGGACACTCTTTGCAAAAGCCGGGGTCGCACTAAGCCGAGAAGCAACACTAAATATACCTATCTCCCTACAGACGCTATACAGCAAGATGGAGGAGATAGCGGAGAAAGAAGCAGAGGAAAAGTGGAAGAACACGACCGGCTGTAGAATCTCTAAAATTATGTGCAATAAGAGAGACAAAAAACTCACGCACTATACGCTGCAGCTCCAAAGAAGAGACTGCAGACTGCTTATAGGCATATTAACTGGTCACTGCCTAGCAGCCGCTCACGCGATAAAGCTAGGCATCACGACAGCAGACACCTGCAGGAAATGCAAGGAACCTGGAGTAGCAGAAACTCTAGAACACCTCATCTGCAGCTGCCCAGCAATCGCCACGACAAGATTAAAACATCTGCACTCCCCAAGCTTCACCACTCTGGAAGAGGCAGCCAAGAGCTCCCCCAAACAACTATTGGCATTTGCCAAAACGTCAAGAATCCTACAGGATTTCTAAAGGAAATGGTACCACAAAAGCACCCGGCCTCACTAAGGACCGTAAGGTCTATGTGTGGCCCCCCCCTACATGGGGCCAGCCGGTAATACCTACCTACCTGTATGAGATTTTAAAAGTAGGCTTTTTTCCAGCTACGCAGATTACGTTAATCTCATGACCTGGGTCTAGTATGGTGATGTGAAATTATTTTTAAACAGATTTCTTAACAACCAAATATTGTGAAAACCCTAAATTTAATATAATATGCAAGTATAGTATAGTATAGTAATAAGAAATATAAAATAGTTTTTCTAATTTTACTTTGACTGTGAAACCAAACATTTTGTGTTGCATTTTTACACTGAAATAAAATGATTCAGATTTATCTCAGAATTTATTTTTTCCAATATTAAAAAAAACGAGAAGGCCAAGCTAACTTCGTCTTTGCCGAAGTTTAAATACCCTTGCAAATGTTTTAATACCACAGAGTTTACGAACGTCAGCATTAAAACAAACCATTTTTCTGATAAAACCCACTTTTTGACCGATAGTTTCTATTGCAGCTATAAGATATAGTCATCCGATTTTGACAAAAACTTCCAAATCTGTGTAAAAGCGTATAAAACTAATAATTGGCGAAGCGGAAGGCGTTTACATTAAAAACAAAAAAGTTTTCTCACAAAAACCCACTTTTCGACCGATAGTTCCTATGGCAGCTATAAGATATACAGGCATGTTCCGGTTTTCACTTTCGACAAAAATTGTCGAATTCGAATTGGTTAAATGTGCTCTTGTATCAAATTTATTTGGTTAATCAGATTACAACGTTTTAATTTGAGTCCGTCGAGTGAAGAGTAATTAGAAACTAAAGGTTAGATATGGATTTCCTTAGTTGTTTAATAGAAAAGAGAACATATTAAAGATTCGAATTCACTTTAGTGAAAACCGGAACATGGCGGATAGTCATCCGATCCGGTCGGTTCCGACATATTAGCAGTGTGCAGTAAAAAGAAGACTCTGTGCAAAGTTTCAGCTCGATAGCTTTAAAACTGAGAGACTAGTTTGCGTACACTGAGAAAAAAATCAATCTAAAATTAAGATTATAATCTTGAATCAAAGAGAAACGGTGTCAAAATTCGACTAAGACCAGATAATCTTAACCCAGTATTATATGCTCAATTTTCTCAATTTTAATCTTAATCCATCAATCTTGGATAAACATTGTTTATACTCGACTTTAAGATGAAACAATCTCATTTTTTAAATATGAAAAGAAAAAACGAAAAAATTATATTAAGCTGTTATTATTTTAATGTTTTGTTTTTTTTGTTGTGTTTGATTTAGTTATTAACAATTTGTTGTTTCTGAAAAACTTATATAAATGTTAATTATTAATTCGCTGGTACTGGGACTTGAACTGAGTACCTCGGGGTGTTTGACCACACTGCATCGGCACTCAGCCATCTCGGCTGTTCAGCCTCATTGTTGGATCGTCACTAATCGTTGTTTAAGAACTCAGCAAGACAATACCAGCTGAGTTCTTACACTGCAACTGGTCGCGCGAAAAAAATTCCTTCAATAGCAGAGACGGTAAAGAGGAAGTCAAAAGCTTTATTGGAACGAGTAGGTTGTGGTTCGAGTCCCAGTAGAGCCGAGTTGTTTTTTTCATTTTTTTTTTTAATTTTTTTTTTTAATTTTTTTTTTTAACAAAATAAATTTATTTATATATATCATAAAGGTTTTTAACTAAAGCTTTACTTAAAACTGTAGGACGGTTGATACATTTCGAGATGATAAATCTTGTTTTTAAGATTTTGAATCTCATTTCAAGGTTTTTTTATCTTGCTATTACAAAATTAAAAGATTCTCGAAAAAAAATTTTCAATCTAGATTTTAGATTGAATTTTTTTTCTCAGTGTAGAAACAGACAGACGGACAGACAGACGGACGGACAAAGCTCAATCGACTCAGCTCGTCGCCCTGATCAAGAATATATATAGTTTATAGGGTCGGAAATGAATATTTCTATGCGTTGCAAACTTCTGGGCAAAATTATAATACCCTTTGCAAGGGTATAAAAACGATGTTTTTTGAAGATAAATAAATGTGATATCAAATTACACATTTCAAACTTAGCCCTCCCTAAAAGTTACAGCGACAATAACGCAAGCGCCATAAAAAAGTGAATTTCGCCTGAAAGCAACTTGAAAATGTATTAATTATTTTTATGAGATTTAATGTGGACAGAGAGATAATGTTTTCAAAACCCGCTCTGCATGTTCGAAAAAAAATGGAAAAACTCTATCCTGTAAAATTTGCAATTTGGCGCTTAGGTTATTTTGAGGTTATTTTTAATGGGTACACTGAGAAAAAAATTCAATCTAAAATCTAGATTGAAAAATTTTTTTTGAGAATCTTTTAATTTTGTAGTAGCAAGATAAAAAAACCTTGAAATGAGATTCAAAATCTTAAAAACAAGATTTATCATCTCGAAATGTATCAACCGTCCTACAGTTTTAAGTAAAGCTTTAGTTAAAAACCTTTATGATATATATAAATAAATTTATTTTGTTAAAAAAAAAATTAAAAAAAAAATGAAAAAAAAACAACTCGGCTCTACTGGGACTCGAACCACAACCTACTCGTTCCAATAAAGCTTTTGACTTCCTCTTTACCGTCTCTGCTATTAAAGGAATTTTTTCCGCGCGACCAGTTGCAGTGTAAGAACTCAGCTGGTATTGTCTTGCTGAGTTCTTAAACAACGATTAGTGACGATCCAACAATGAGGCTGAACAGCCGAGATGGCTGAGTGCCGATGCAGTGTGGTCAATCAACCCGAGGTACTCAGTTCAAGTCCCAGTACCAGCGAATTATTAATTAACATTTATATAAGTTTTCCAGAAACAACAAATTGTTAATAACTAAATCAAACACAACAAAAAAAAACAAAACATAAAAATAATAACAGCTTAATATAATTTTTTTCGTTTTTTCTTTTCATATTTAAAAATGAGATTGTTTCATCTTAAAGTCGAGTATAAACAATGTTTATCCAAGATTGATGGATTAAGATTAAAATTGAGAAAATTGAGCATATAATACTGAGTTAAGATTACGTCTTAGTCAATTTTAACACCGTTTCCCTCGATTCAAGATTATAATCTTATTTTTAGATTGATTTTTTCTCTCAGTGTACCCATTGCAAGGGTATAAAACCTTTGGTCTGTAGATTGGTAATGTGGATTCAGTATCGGTTTTCAGCCTTGGGGACTTTTTACTTTATAAAAAAGGTTTGACAGCAGCGGGTGGTGAGATTCAGTGAATCAAGTTGAACCAGTTAACATCTAAACCTGAGTCAATATGTATCAAAATCTACATTTTTTGTTTTATATATTTTGTTAACCCAAAATCCAACCATTCTCTGCAAAGGGTATGCAAAAAGTAGCTTTTGTTCAAGACAAAATACCACACACACACACATAGATTCAAATCCATTTGCATTGTGAGTAGCCACCTCCGCACAATGGAATGATGGCGGATATGGTTGCTCTTGTTGTTGTTGTTATTCAAATTGCCTTAATAAAAAAAAAAAAAAATGCCAGCCACAAAGGTTGCCAACATCCCCCATAATACAATCAATGGACAATTTTGTCAGTTTTGTACGATATGCGATATTGATTTTGATGCGGTTTTAAGAGACATTCGGATGGTTATGAAAAATACCCAAAACAAGACATTGGCTGCATTCCAATCGATGACAGATAAAGTTAGTTGAAAATTTGATCAGATGACTTACATAAAAGCAATGAACAATGCGGGTGTCTCAGCGACTGCAGGGAGATTATGCAAAATCAAAGAAACAACAACAACAAAAACTGGCTGGCTACCATCATAAAACCGCTAATAACTTGGCTTTTTCTGGGCCGGCAGACATTAATGATGACTACCACAAGCATATTTCGAATCACTTTTGGCGCCACATTTGACGCGTGCTTTCCGAGAGATTAGGCAACCTTGACAGTGTGTGTGTGTTTGTGATTTGCCTTGTCATCGGGTTTAAAACTGTTGCACAAAATTTTCCAATCATAAATCATAGTTTAAACTGAGTCAAAATATTGTAGTTAAGTTCCCAGACTCATCTTTCTTTTGTAGTGCAGTTGCTTAACTGAAACGAAAGCTCTTGCCTAATCTTAATCCACAAAATCGATGGCTTTTCAATTCCCGAATTCTATTATCTAGTCTTTGTTTGATACGGTTTGTTTTGTATATTGATGGATGATGATGGTTATCCATTTGTTTCTGTAACAGTTCGTCTCTGAATGACTCTTGGCCTCGTCAGGGTCATTTAGATTTAAATTGGGATTTTTGTGGCTTAGGCCATTATATGGTTAGCTCTTAAACCACAGTCGTTTGCTCATATGGAACAATAGCCTTAAGTGTTTTACGTTATTTGTTTTTCTGCTTTTCAATCGAGTAATTTTTGTTTAAATAAATTGTTATTGTTTCAACAATTTGAAGTTGATCATAAAGCTTTAACTAATTTGACCTCAAAGCATTAAGAAATTTGGCTTAAGTGTTAAAAATGCATAATTTGATGGGTGTTAATTTTTGGTCTAATCTGTTTCAATGCCTTTGAATGTTGCATATTTACAACAACCAAACCAAACCAAACTAAAAAAAAAGCTGAAAAACTTGTCTTCAAAGGTCGCTTCCTTGTTTTTGTCGCTGAAAGCTATTAAAGAGTTTTAGCTTCCCACCAAAAATTCCAATTACCACAAGTTGAAAGCCATTTGAACCCCTTCTTTTTTGTGGGTTTCTATCTTCATCTTCATTTGCAGCCGCCGCCCCCCTGGGGCGGGCCTGTAGCCAGAGGCTACCGCAGCGACACCTTTGCGTATACGTAACATATTAATTATGCGCCCCAACAAAACCGTTTGCCATTAGCCAAATTAATCACAAACTCGTTGACACCAAATAGAAATAACTTAAACAAAATGAAAGTAGACCAAACTCAAAGCCCCCTTGCTGTTTCATTAGAATTAAAATGAAATTGAAATAACGAAAGCAGGCGCAAAACGCTGTTGCATGTCAACAATAACAATTTTTTAATAGGAAATCCATTTTGTTGTGTTTGAACAGCAAATGAACATGCAATTTGTGCATTAAGTGGCAAACCAAAGTGTCAAGTGTGTGACAGTTTTGAGTCCAAGTTCCCAGTTTACAGTGCCTTTCGTTTTGTTTTTTTCTTTGAAGTGGAGGAAGTTTGACTGCTTGGGAATTGATGGATATTTCCGCAATTTGTTCAACATAATTATGTGCTATGACAAAGGGGACGGCAGAACTTGGTCATAGGTGGACTTGAGCTGTGGGTAAAAGGATGACTAGGGAAAGGGAAAAAAATTGAGAACAAATGTTCCTGGAATCAGTAAAGCTGGTCTTTATCGGACAATATTTGCTTTAAGCAACAACAAAACTGGTTTTCAACAGAAATATACCAAAGAGAGAGCGAGTTGGTTTTTTTTTTATCTCTCTCTCTTGATAGCTCAACCAAGCATAAGTAGCCCAGTAGATGAGAATCTGCAAAAATGTGCATGGGCTGAATGTGCTGCCGAGTCATTTCATACGTTAAGGTGCATAAGGGCAGGACCGAACTTTTTCGGCGTTTGTCTGAAAAACCTAAGGGGGTATTCCTTAGCAAACTTTTTTTTTTCGATTTTTTTATACACTTGAAAAGTGTATTATAATTTTGCCTAGAAGTTTGCAACGCATTGAAGGAATCATCTTCGACCACATAAAGTATATATATTCTTGATCAGCGTGACAAGCTGAGTCGATTAAGCTTTGTCCGTCCGTCTGTCTGTTTCTACGCGAACTTTTCCCTCAGTTTTAAAGCTAGCGAGCTGAAACTTTGCACAGAGTCTTCTTTTGTCTGCACGCTGCTAGTATGTCGGAACCGACCGGATGGGATGACTACTTCTTGTAGCTGCCATACACATGATCGGTCAGAAAATGGGCTTTAGTCAGAAAAACAGTTTTTTTCTCAATATATTACCGCTCTCATTCACGGTCATGGGTAATATTACATGTTTTTTAAGCTGATCTGCGAAGTTAGGTCGATGTCGCTAACCGTATAGACAAGCATTTTCAAGTGTATCAAAATTTCAGCACAAACGAAGTTAGCCTTGCCTTTCTCGTTTTAGGTTAAGTCTATTGAGAACTTCAAAAGTGTTTTTCTCAAAATGGATTATTTTGATTTATGCCAGTATTGAAGTAAGTAAGTGAAATGTTCCTAAAATAAGTAAAGTTATTCTCAATCGGATAATATTTGCTTTAAGCATCAACAAAATCGGTTTTTAACGGAGAGTTAAACAAATGAGAGAGCGAGTGAGAGCAAATTGGCTCTCTTTTTGATCTCCCTCTTGTAAGCTCAACCAAGCATAAGTAGCCCTATAGATGTGAATCTGCAAAATATCTAACGGCTAAATGTGCTGGCGCGTCATTCCATACGTTAAGTGCATAAGGTGCCGGGTTCAATTCCTAGTCAAGTCCGAAAATTTTTTCCGAAAAAACTTAAATGAAACGAGTCAGGTGGAGTAGGGTTGTTTAAGCGAAGTTTCTGATATCCAGGAGTCTTGCCTCCTTTTACTTCCAATCAAAAGACGTATGTTCCCGTCCCTATTCCCCACCAAAATGTGAGGAATATGCTCACAGCTGGTCTAAATTTATTACCATTCTGTTATCAATTAAGTTAAAAATGTTCTTGCAAACAAAACCATTTTAACTCAAATCAAGTTCTTAAAAATGGAGCAATATCAACTCAATTTGAGTTTGTGAGAACATTGTACTACAAATAAGAAAACCCATTCAAGCACTGTTTTTGGTTACGTTGTGCTCGTTTTGAGTCAAATGTTCTCTGTTTTTTCCTCTGTATGGGAAGGGCAATAGTGTTTCAGCTTAAAAAGCGTTTTCTTAACCTTTGCTTTCTGCGAGATCTGCTGCATCTTTCCCTTTTTAATTAAATGCTTCTTTAATCCTGCTTCCGTTTCTATCTTCTCCTCGACTTCTGACTTTGCCTTTAATTCTGCCTCTTCGTTCTGTTTACTTAATTTTGCCTCTTCTTTTTGTTTCTTCTGTCTTTCATCTGTTGCTTCCTAGGTTGTCCCTGCTGTTTTTTGGCTTTAATTCTGATTCTTGTCCTTTCTTCTTTTATAGCTTCTGTTTCAGAGTTTGCTTGCTTTTAGTTCTGCCTCTTCAATCTGGGTCTGAACCACAGCTACAGTTCAACACTATTCCACCTGTGGGCAGACAATTTCTTCTTCAACTGCTCGACCTTTAAATCCTAAAACTTCACCAACTTTAATCCCACTTCTGACACCCATATTACGAATTTAAAGGTTCATTCAGAATTGGGAAACTGAAAGTGTGTTTTGTTACTAAATAAGAAGGGGTTTCTTTTTGTTTTAAATATTTGCTCTCGTCAAAATCGTAGAATAGAGCCGGTATGTTAGGATGATGGGCCTTCTTGGTTCGTCATACGTGTAAAAATAGCTTTGAAAATACTTAACAATTGATCAGCCGAAAAGTATGTTTCATTTGATAATTCAAATTTTCATAATTGCATTTCAAATCTCCCGCCTTACATTTTAGTTTTACAACACTGTCACATCGATAGTTTCTGATAGTCAATTAGGGCGACCACATTCGACTATTTTTGACATTAATGTGACCACTTTCGACATGCAGCCACAGGTATTTCAGTTGTTGTTGCTCGCCTATAGATTACAAAAAAAAATTGTTTTGCGGACCATGGACGGCGCGGGACGGGGCTGCCTCTATGTCTAAATTAATCTTTAGTCTAGTCTAAGCCACAACAGAAGTAAGCGGAGCACTTTGGCTGGCAGCTGTCTGGAAAAAAACTGAAATTTGAATAGGCTTCGCAGCCGCAGACACACACACACATACATACATGCGGATAAATCAAAACATATGCACATATGTATTGTGTGTCTTTTTATTTTTGCGAGCCGTGACAAATGAATGAAGTGAAGCTAAAGCTGGTAGTGTAGGCTTAGGAAACGAGTCGTCAACGTAGACGAGACACGTTGTGTGTAGTGCCCAACCCACTAACCAGTCAACCCAGCCCAGTGACCAGTGCTACCTCAAGTGGGGAAAACCCAAAATCCTAAAAGCCATGCTGCCTCGGTTTCGTTCCTTTTATGGCAAGCTGCTCATATTCGTGCTCGTCGCTTTGTGCTTCATTCTGTACAGCAAAGTGCAAACAGGCAGCGGAAATGAGGATACACTGCCAGCTCCCGCTAGACAAGCAGGTGCCCTCCGTGGACACGGGCGGGATAAGTTCTACCACCACTACGCTGACGATGAGAACGAAATAGTCAAATCAGCCAAAACAGCCCCTAAATCACCCTACGAAGTGAGCATTGAATTGGATTTGCTAAAGCAACAGCCGGGCCTGGGCGAGCAAGGTGTGGCTGTTCACCTTACGGGGGAGGCCAAGGAGCGTGGTGACAAGATTTACAAGAAGATTGCCCTCAATGAGGAGCTAAGCGAGCAGTTGTCCTACAATCGTAGTGTGGGGGACCATCGCAATCCTTTGTGCGCCAGCCAGCAATACGATGGCAGCACTCTGCCCAGTGCCAGCGTGGTCATCATTTTCTTCAACGAACCCTACTCCGTGCTGCTGCGCACTGTCCACAGCACGCTAAACACTTGCAATGAGAAGGCCCTCAAGGAGATTATCCTGGTGGACGATGGCAGCGACAATGCGGAATTGGGTGGCAAACTGGATCAGTACATACGCGCACACTTGCCCAGCGGCAAGGTGACGGTGCTGCGTCTAAAGAACCGGTGAGTAAGCAAGGGAAAGAGAGCGGGCGTGCGGCTTGCCCCACTTTACACATAATTTAGGAAAAGTTTGATTTAACCTAATCGAATCATGGCTCATGGCTTTGTCTTGATTTGAATAACTCGTTTGCGGCGGTTCAGTGTCAGAGACTCGATGGAGCTTCTTCTTTGGCAGAACCGAAAAAAAGCTTACACAAAAAAACTAAAAAAGAAACCGTAAAACCAGTTCGTCAAGTAACGATTATGTGTTGTGCTTCTTTTGGGCTGTGCAGCTCCGCATATTAACACTGGGCAACAAGAATGAAACGATAGAGACTTGTGGAACGGGTTTATATTTAAATTTATTTAATTAAAACTGCGTTTTTATAAAGATAAACAATTTCAATGTTTATACACAAGGCTAGTTTTGTGATTTAATTAATTAATAATTCAGCGTACTTAGCTTCAAATGTTACTAAAGGGCAGGAGGTAATATTTTTGAGTTTGTAGTTCTGATCAGCATTTTCAAAGAAATTATTAATGTGATTAGACTTAACCGCGATGACCAAGCTTAAAAATGCGGTTCCAATCAGGCAGCAAACCTCACAAGATTCAGGAGAGCTTCAGAAGTTCATTAAACCTAGATTCAGGAATAATTTGGTTTTTCGCTAATAAAAGAAAGCATTTATATAAATTGGAATAGCTAAAAATGAAGAACAACAAATACACTTTAAAATTTACAATGAATTTTTCAAAAAACATTTAAATTTCGAGGAATATTTTGAATTCCGGCGGCAAAACGTTGTCTTGAATCGATGAATGGAAGAACTGCTATTGAATTAAAAATGTGAGAACCTTTTTCTTAGCACTATTTAAATAAATGCAAACATTCAACAAGAGGTCAAAAAAATAGCCTTTATGTTTACATTTAAGCATATTGGAAAACGTCAAAATTGGTGACCTGACATAAACCCAAGCAAATAAAGATCATGAAAGAAAATTTGATCAGTCTTTGATTATAACTTAGAACTTTTCTCAAGGCCACAGTTCAAGTTACGCACATATTCAGAGTATCTCCAACATTTTTGGAAGATTCTAGGCTTTATCTTTAAAAAAAAGTTACATATTTTTGAATTCAAGATTCTCCCCAATGCTAGTTTGAATATTCCTATTTTCTGACTGAACAGCATTTCGCATTGATATAACTGCATATGTATCTTGTGTAAGCAGTGACCTGCATAAAAAAAAAATAAACGGTGTAGAAAGTGCTGGGCTAGAATGGTTTCGCTGAAGTCGATAATACCAAATGGGTTTCCTGGAAGTACCTGCTGTTCCTCGACTTATCCATTACCTTCCGCTGTCTGGCATCTTCTAGGAAACACCATTTGTGTTATTTTGTTTTATTTAGAAAGATGTTTATTTCCCCTGTGTCGTCTACAAAATCTGGGCAATATGACTGAATTCTATAAGGACTTATCGCCCATATCAAATTTGTGTAATATTTCAATGTGGAATACGACAGGTTTTTATATAACTATACGTGCTTTAGGTTGGACCCCCATGAGTATTAAATTCTTAAGGTCAAGCTCTCACCCCTCTCAATTATACTTTTTGATGTATAATTAGCGTAAAAAAATAAACAAAAGTAAAAAAAAGTCAAGTTTTAACGGGAGCGAATAGCTTCTAAAGTTTTTGTATATAACTCATACGCAGTGTAGCCTAAATAAGTATAAATAGTCGTCGTTGATTTTATTTAAAAACTATTCGAATGAACAATAGTACAAGAGAGCTACTATGAATTATTTCAAAAGATGACAGCAATTGAAATGAACAAATAATTTCGTTCTTAAAATTTTTATTAAACGAACGTGTCGTTTGAGTAATTTTTTTCAAAACTTTAAGGCTCTATCGCGCCTATTTAAAATTAAAATAAAACTTTTTGATTTTCACAATTATTTATTATAAACCAAATATTAGCCTTGGGAATGCTGAGACCTGTTTGTTTTTATTTTGACGTTTTGGGGTCCGGCCTAATGGGCATATGGACTTTTTGTCCGTGAGCTTCAAAGCTGAGACTTCTAAAATTTTCAAAGCAGAAGCCTTAGCCAAATCAGCTTTATCCAATTTACAATTTAACGACATTTCCTGTTATAAGTAAAACAATTTAAACTCTGCTTCGACCTATATTTCTATTCAATAATTTTTGTAAACTTTTAAAGTTTTGAATCTCACTTTTATATTTTTTTTTATTGCCCTCTGAAACTCTATCCAACAACTCTCCTCTTACTTGTAATTTATTCATTTTTTTGTATACCACCTTTCCTTTCTGTTGTTTCTAAACTCATCTCAGCAACTCAGTTTCGCTTTTATACATGTCTGAGAAACTCGAGAAGAAAGAATACAAAAACAGTATAAAGCGAAATGAATAAAGAAGTCGTCTTGGCAAGTAAAATGCAAGCTGAAAGAACTAAAAAAAAAAACAATCGAAAGTACAAATTGCAAGCAATGTGGAGAGGTGATCTGATGCTTTTTAAGATGAAATTTATTTGTTTAGTTTTTATAAAAATTGATTTGACACAAAAAATAGCCAAAATTCGATAACAAATGTATCTCGTCAAACAGAAATTGGCAACGCCAGGACTGTAGTTCAATACATGCTACTCAGCTGAGTGCGCATGTCAAGTCTGGGTATTTTCATGTCTATTCAGACGTCTTTTTACACAGTTTGACAGCAACTCAGTCGAAAACTCTGTGGAGCTTTGGAATCAGCTCGTGTAAATAAATCATTAATTCTTCTATTTTTTGCTGCCATCTAAACAATTTCATTCAGTTTGTCTACGTGTCAGATAAATTTTGGAATTTCAATCTTTCCCCCAAAATTAGTTTGTTTAGACTACGATGTTCGACCCTCACGGATTTATGTACCCCCTGGGGATGAGTTGTCATAATGTTTACCTGCCAACAGTTTGGGTTCCTTTCCCTTTATTCCGTGACCAGGTTTTCAAAATTCTGTCTGATCCTTTATTTCGTTTTCATTAATACCATCTCACCCAGCTTTTGGAAGATCATTTTAACATAAATTATCTTGGTGAGTCTTTTTCGAGCCCTTTTGATGATTGAAAAGTTATTAGTTTCATGTCCGAAAATTACTCATGTATTTGCTCGAAATAGGATTTATTAAAAAACGACTCAAAATAGACTCGCAACTGAGTCGAAAATGAGTCGAAACTGATTAGAAAAATGGGTTGTACCATTTTCTCCCGACCGAAGTATCATTTATGATCAGAAAAACGAGCGCAATTTTGACTATTTTAATCAGACAGAGGACTCGAAAATGACTCGAATGTGATCAAAAATTTCATAAAATGTTGGCTGGGATGGTGGCACATAAACCTATAGAATTATACAATGTTTACGAAGTGCAATACTAGAACTTATGGACAAATTAAAGACTTTAGAGTTAATCAAATATATATATTTTTTTTATTCCTTTTTCTAAAATATGCACGAAAACTGACATTAGAAAACGGGAACTGACCTGCTTTTAAATAAAATTAAAGTCCTTAATTCTTTCGCTCAAGTTGGATTTTCAATACTTTGTTTGTCCTGATTTTACCTACTGTTCATTTCTTTCTCCTTCATAAATAATTTTTGTTTTGTTTAATGATGTTAGGACAATGATACATAGAACTTAGTCCTTTTACAAATAGTTAACAAGAAGGAATAAATACTACTCGAAAATATTTTCTACTACATATTTACAATTCTTATGAATTTTTATGTTTCACACTTTTTTCGATTCTCCTGAAACCTTTTCTGTGTTCTTTTCTTTTCAAAATTTATAACTTATCTCTTTATTTTTACTTTCTAGAACGTATTTATCTTCCTTAATACTTCCTTTTATATTTCTAGGATGAATTTTAAAATTTTCTCTGTGACCGTTGCCTATTTTTAGTGCTGTTTCGGTTCTTTTTCTTCTAGCAAAATGCCCATTCTTTCAATACTTTGCTGTCCAGTGTAATCTCCACTCAACATGTATCTTTTGGCATTTTTCGAAGGTTGTCGTTTGACCCAATAACTTGATGCTTGTATTTTTCACTGCATACTCCAACCATCGATTAGCTCTAAAGAAAGTTTTTTTTTTATTATTTTCCTTTCTCTTTACCTTCAGCTTGGGCCTTATCCGTGCCCGCTTGGCTGGAGCTCGCATTGCCACCGGCGATGTGTTGATTTTCCTTGATGCCCATTGCGAGGGCAATGTGGGCTGGTGTGAGCCACTGTTGCATCGCATCAAGGAGTCACGTACCAGTGTTTTGGTGCCCATCATAGATGTGATTGATGCCAATGATTTTCAGTATAGCACCAATGGTTACAAGTCCTTCCAGGTGGGTGGCTTTCAGTGGAATGGTCACTTTGATTGGGTCAATCTGCCGGAACGCGAGAAGCAGCGTCAACGACGCGAATGTAGTCAACCACGTGAGATTTGTCCCGCCTATAGTCCAACCATGGCCGGTGGGCTATTTGCCATGGATCGTCGCTACTTCTGGGAAGTGGGCAGTTATGATGAGCAAATGGATGGCTGGGGTGGTGAGAATCTGGAAATGTCTTTCAGAATCTGGCAGTGTGGCGGTACCATTGAGACCATACCGTGCTCTCGAGTTGGACACATCTTTCGTGACTTCCATCCCTATAAGTATGTCTTAAATCTTTTGCCTTGGATCAATAATTAATCTTCTAAAATCAACAGATTCCCCAATGATCGCGATACCCATGGCATCAATACGGCACGCATGGCTCTGGTGTGGATGGACGAGTACATCAATATCTTCTTTCTCAATCGTCCCGATCTCAAGTTCCATGCCGACATAGGCGATGTCACGCATCGTGTCATGCTGCGCAAGAAGCTACGCTGCAAGACCTTCGACTGGTATCTGAAGCACATCTACCCGGAGAAATTTGTGCCCAACAAAAAGGTTCAGGCCTGGGGCAAAGTGAAGTCAATCACCGGCAACCTTTGCCTGGACGATCTGTTGCAAAACAACGAGAAACCCTTCAATCTGGGTCTCTATCCCTGTGGCAAAACATTGCAAAAGTCCCAACTCTTCTCCTTCACCAACACCCAGGTATTGCGCAACGAACTGGGCTGTGCCACCGTACAACATAGTGAATCTCCGCCACATCGCGTGGTTATGGTACCCTGTCTGGAGAACGACGAGTACAACGAGCAATGGAAATATGAGCACCAGCAGCTTAAACACAGCAATACGGGCATGTGCATTGATCATCAAGGTCTCAAGAGTCTGGACGATGTCCTGGTGGCTCCCTGTGATCTGTCCAAGGAAACGCAGCGTTGGGCGTTCGAACAGAACTGAAATGGGGGCATCCGGGGCGCAGACGGAGAGAGGACCAAGAAAATACAGACTAACGCTGACTGACGCTTTTAGACAACAGACTCGAATTAGTGCAACAAACTTTGTAAATATTACCCCAAACGAAGGTTAGACTTTTATATATAAATATATTTTCTAAAATATTTAAAAACAAGAGTGTAAGTTGTAGTTAGGGCAAATCAAATCAAAAGTCAAACGAGAATGCTAAAAACATTTACCTATGTGTTGTGTGTATAAATAATGTATGAATAGAGAAGAGAAGCAAATTGTAAAAACTAGAATTATATCAATGTGATCACAAACTAAATGCATTCCCCTTTGTCTCAGCAAACACTACGTAAATGTCAAACTGTAAGCATTTATCTACTAGTACTAACCGAATATTTTTTGCCATTTGTTTTCATAAATAATAAAAAAAAAACACAAAACAAAAACAACAAACCCACAGACTGTTGATCTTTTATGGCCTCGTCAAAATGGAACCCAATGTATATGCCAGCGGGTCAGGGGAGTTCAAGGTGATGCCCCAAGCAAACAAAACTCCCATTCCATTTAATATGCATTGCATGTTTGTATTTGTATAATTTATAGATATAAGTACATATTCTTTTTCTGTTCTTGTTGTTGTTGTTGAAATTTTTGCTGATTACGCGTTAAAATTCGAGTAAAATAAGTGTTAATTACATAAATTGTATTTTTTTAGTTTGAAGTTTGAGTTTGAGTAGAGACTCACAATTTACCAACTACAAGTGAAGAGTGAACTTAATTTCGATTATCTTTACACTGGAAAAAAACTTTTCTATCAACAACTATTTAGGTTTATTTCTCTGTGTGTGTGTGAATGTGTATTGTTGTGATGTGAGTGTGTGTTGTACGATAAAAGCAATAGTTTGCCATGATTATTATTTTATAGTTTTTTTGTAACTTTTAGTTAATTTAATTGCATTTTGGGTTTCGAGCTACGATTATGTGTGTACGTACAGTGGGTCCAAAATGTCTGCTTACAGCAAGGACTAAAGATCAGCTAAATTTTCAAAATTACTGCTAGAAAAACCGGATCGCACCCTAGGCGGGCCTGAAGTTATTTTGAAACTTGAAACCGGGGACAGTTTCCTGAAGTACACACCAGAACAGCAAAACATTCCTCTAACCAAGTGAAGTTGAGTTTTTCTATCTGATGGGGAAATTGATATTGATTGGTTGATAACAATCTAGATCGTAGCACGGTGACTCTGCTGAACCAAATCCATCACTCTCTTCTAAGTACTCAAGCAACGAGGGAACGAACAAATGCGCAAAAAACAGCTGCAGCACACACTGATAGAAGTACTACTCAAATACAGAACTAAGGCAGACTGTCACATAAACATAACTCCCTGCCCAAGATAGATGCCCGAACGAGCTTTCTAAGCTGAACATAAAATGCTTCGGGAGGGACTACGATAGAAGTCTTAACGGAAACGAGGGCACCCACGATGCGAGTGCTCTGCACTTCTAAGAAAGTAAACCTAGGTCGCAAATTTACGGTGATTAAATCGGTTAATGTTTACTATAAGGTAGCTTTCTCCGAAAATTCTGGAATTATTTTTCCTCGATGGACCGCGAATTTTGAAGAATTTAGAAATTTTGTTTTGGTAAACAATTACCATTAAATCTTCAGATTATTACCTTTTTATACACTTGAAAAGTGTATTATAATCTTGCCCAGAAGTTTGCAACGCATTGAAGGAATCATCTCCGACCACATAAAGTATATATATTCTTGATCAGCTTGACGATCGATTAGCTTTGTCCGTCCGTCTGTCTGTTTCTACGCGAACTAGTCCCTCAGTTTTGAAGCTATCGAGTTGAAATTTTGCACAGAGTCTTTTTTTGTCTGCACGCTGCTTATATGTCGGAACTGCCCGGATCGGATGACTACCTCTTGTAGCTGCCATACAAATGATCGGTCGGAAAATTGGTTTTTTCTCAATATTACCGCTCCCAATCACGGTCATGGGTAATATTAATTGTTTTTAAGCTGATCTGCGAAGTTTGGTCACAGTCGCTAACCGTTAAGACAAGCGTTTTCAAGTGTATCAAAACTTCGGCACAGACGAAGTTAGCCTTGCCTTTTTCGTTTTCAAGTAAGTCCGGCAGAATGTACCCTTAACAGTCCATTACAGCGATTGGAAAGCAGGAAAATCAGGCCTTCGATTTCTCTAAGTCAACACGTGCTGCAGCTTCAACTTAGGTCACTGAACAAAATCAAAATGAATACGACAAATCGCAAAAGCAGAAGTCGAATCAAAAGCAGACGAAATGAGATTTAGTGAAGTTAAAGGGGGTGCAGCAGGCACCTCGCAGTTACAATTCGACTTTTACTCGTTTGTCGATCTCCATTTTGGGCTAATATTTGATTTTCGAAAGGTATTTTCGCTTTACAAAGCCCCCATCGACTATTCCAGGGTGCAATTACAATTTTTTTTTGTCATTTGCTTTCAATGAGCGCGTGTTTGTTGTACAGTCTATTGCGTTGTGTGTTGAAAGAAATAATAGGTCGGGTGACGCGATCGTCACCAATCAAATCAACCATTTTAAATAAAAATGTAAAACTTTTACTTTTATGAGCATATACCTTAAGTATTGGCTTTACTTTTGCTCATTTAGGCACCATATATTATATTTTTACGTAAATTTTCACTGTGTTTGAAGACACAAGCGCACTCGAGGGCAACAATAGTTACTTCGCTCACTTGATTCTAAGAAATGGATCGTTTTGTAATTTCTTGAAAATCATTAGAAATCCGATTTTTTGTGAAAAATTCTAAACGTCTTTCGAAAAAAATACTTTACCTTATAAAAAAATGTAAAATTAGCTATACAGCTCCTCCAACGGGGCCAAGCCAAGCTTCTCTCAATCTCTTGGCGTGTGTGCTTTAAATTTTTCGCTCAAGAGAAAGGGACCTACAGTTTAACACCGGATCCGAACGGCAAAGTTTGAGAATTTGCTTTTTCATGGCTAGATACTTTACAGCTGGCGCCAATAGCTGGTGAAGGTGACCGTATGTGTAAAAGCTATTTTCTAAAGAAAGAAATAAACTTGTATTAGTAGATGTTCAGAGGCGGGATCGAACCCACGACCTCCCGCCCAGCAGTCCAGCACACAAACCACTGGCCCACATACGGCCACTTTACCTTATAAGCTTTCAAAAAATTACGGTCCATAAAAAAGAAAATAAAAGAAAAATGACATGAAAATAACTCACAAAATTTAGGACACCAAATTCCTTTGCTTTCTGAGTTCTTTTAATATGGAGTTTTTTGTCTTGGCAGTTGCTTTGTTGAGGTGTATACTAAGCTCTGCACAAGGTTTCACTCAGCATAAAAGCTTACAAAACTAAGAAGATGTACAGTAAAATGGGGTTCGATAAGATCCTTAGAACTTGTATTAGATATAGTCAAGTCCTTGGTTTTAATGGGTCTTCCATTTTAAACGGTATTTCGAATTAAAAACTAAGTTGCTAATACGAAACCGAAATTAAGTAAAACCTAATAAGATTTTTAGGTTGGATTCCCAGGTTCTCAAAAACTATTGTGCAAATGAACTCTGAAGCAAATTTTAAGCCAAACCAATGTGTTTTAAATAATAAAACTAAACGCTGACATCGTTAGCGTAAAGGTTTTGACTTCTTATCAATGTAAACCAGAGTCCGGCAAAACACACACGCTTATTTTGCCTTTGCATGTGCGCGTTCAGAAAGCACATGTTTGTTATTGCAAAAGAGATCAGTGTACGCTCGTATAGAGTCTGTGTATCGACGCCGCTGCTACAGAGGATGGACGTCGCTACTTGTATACACAGAAAATTGAACGGTGCCGGACACTGATGTAAACTATTCTACGCTATATAGCTTTAACTGTCTTATCAATTGCCTTCGAATGAAGTCTCATTTAAGATTCTAAACTTCAATTTGAATATTAATCACATAAATAACAGTTCTATTTGATTTGGGTATCACTTGGGCCGAATCAAGTTCGAACGAAAAGCTTAACCCAAAAATATTGAAATTGATTGGGTTTTCAGGCCTATCACATCCCAGACTATAACCATTTGCTGTGCGTAGACATTCTCGACCCACTGTCTGATTTTGTGGCGAGGACTTTGCTAATAACATTTATTTTGTTGACAGTGCTAAAAGCTCTAAAAGTGCGCAAATTTTACGAATATCGTTTAAACTCTGTTGTTAAGGACTAGCTTTATATTTTTGTTTTAGTTTCTGATCTAAATGCCGTAATTGTATGTTTATTAATATGTGTGTGTGTGTGTGAATTGCCTTTGCAAATTATATTTAAGTACGCGTTTAATTTTCTTCGCAATTTCTAAAGGTACAATGAAAGTTTGCCAGCATTATTGCTCTGATCTCTACCCTTAATGGCTAAAATTTCTACATTTCAATTTGTATGCCGCGGCATTTACTAAACTGATTCTCAACTATATTTTACACTTAAAGCCCACACGATGCAAGCTAATTTTGTGGTCAAGCTCGGGTTGTATGTGGTTTCTGCGCTTATTAAATGCATACAATTTCGATTAAGGGGTATGTACATCCAATTGAGAGAATTGAAATGCGTCTAACGAGTGGCACACACACATCGTAAGTGTTAATGTATATATATATATTGTAGGTCTTTGTTTTTGTAATTTTTCAAATTTGTTGGACGTATTTTCAAGTATATTTGGTTAGTAGTTGTTGTTGTTGGTTTTTATATGCAAGTAGAAAACACAGTTCGAAAATATATATACCTAATATATATATGTATATGTTTGTATGTATGTATATACTGGCTGAATGGCTGTAGTTTCCTCCAGTTATTATGGATTTTGTTGACGCATTTTCTTCGGTTGTTGTTGTTATTATTGTTTTTGGGCTTTTTGTAAATTGCAATTGTATCTCAGACTCAGAGTTTTTGGAGTGTCTCTTGGATGTTGTTGGTTGTTCTTTGTTTTGGATGGATGGTTACGTACAAACGTTCTTGCTCTTGCATTTCATTTATCGTTTCATTTCAAATGTGGTATTAGATTATATCTTAAACATAAAATTGAATATTTAACGCAATTATTGCTTCGATTTGGTTTTGGACAATAAACACAAGCTGCTTCCTTGCAGTGTTACACTTATAAACGACGCTTCACAACAAACATAGTCACACAACCTTCAACATTGACCTAGAATACGAACTGAAAACGAATAACGAAATCAAAACTAATAATAATAATAAAATCAATTTTATTTATACAATTCGTTTGGTTTGTATATATAAAAAAGGGGCAAATTATAAATACATCACATCAAATAATACAATTTACACATATTTTTTAAATAGAATATGTTGCTTCCTTGTTTTATAACTAATATTGTAAATTGGTATATAAATGCGCCTAATATATAGAAAACAAGGGTTGGGGGAGGGAAATAAAATATTGCATGTCTCGTTGATCTTAAGGTATAAACATAGATAAGTATATACAAATGATTCACATACATATACATATATTTGATGTATCAAGGATAAACAATTGAACTAAACTAAAGGCAAAACAAGCAATCAATACAAAAATATATATATATCATCATCTGTAATCAAAAGCAAACACAATGGAATCAATGGAGTTGTTAGTTGCCATCGCCCTAAACTACTTGGAGAAGCGTGAGAGAAGCATTTGAGTGGCGAGTAGTAGGTTAAGTAAGCTAGCATATGATTGGCATGGGGATTATGCTGCGCATTTTGTTCGTTGCATCCTCAGTAATGGGGTGTCGGGCCTTAGAAGGCCGTCGAGCGTCGATGGGCATAGCACTTTTTGCCATGACTGTTCGCATCTGCAGCGCTGCTGGTTGCACGCATTCGGTGGCAGGTCGCAGCAGGCGTGGCGGTCGGCTGGACCAGCGTCGATTGCCTGCAATTAGTCCAGCGCTGCATTTGATGCGAACACTTTGGGTATAATCATTTGCGCGCCGACACATTTAGCGATTCGCCGCGGCTCTTGGAACGCGTCATTGAGCTGGTCATTTCTGAAAGAGATTTGAAATTAAAATCAATGAGAAAACACACTAAAAAACTCACCTTTGTTAATGCTATTGCTCTTCTCGGCGGCCTTATAGGCACGCATTGCTTTGCCCCGCTTATCCATTTGCAGTTTGTCAGCTCTGACAAAGATGCCGTGCTTGGGTTTGCACTGGAAATACTGTATACCCTGGACGGTGCCATCGTTTTTACCAGTGGGTGCGTCCAGTTCAACGCCTATCCAGACGCCCGGTTGGAAATGTGTGGTGCCCACAAAACTAATGACACCGCTGGTGCTATACGGTCGAATGAGCACCGATTCGCCCACCACAATCCAGTCGGCCACCGTTAAATCCAAGTCCTTGCCCTCATCTGGTAGAGAAAGGAGAAAAGAAATTAGTTGAAATGTTTTAAGATATGCTGGCCAGCGACTGAAAGTCTGTTTGCTTTCTTTACTCAAGCCTCGAATAGGAAATTGATTTTGTAAGGAAGAGTGAGCCAACAAGTGACAGTGAGATAAAGCCACAGAAACCAGCTCTGACCTACAGGGTGGTCCATCTAGTGTTTGGAATTTGAACTATTCATAATTTGTCATTCGGAAACGACTAATATTTAGTGAAAACTTTGACATTTACGAAACTATATTAAAAACATATTTCCAAAGTGTTGAGTCCTCGATTCAAACAAACAAAAAATATGTCCCGAAAACTCAATTTTTGCATCAGTTCGTAAAACGAGTTCGTGAAACCGGAATGTAGGTGGATAAAACAACCTGTGAAAATGTGCGTGAACAACCATCGACGTCAGTTCGCCATCGATCTCAACAATTCGACATTTAGCGCACTTTTTTGATGTGTATTTTGATTAAAGACCTTGGCATAAAGCCATACAAAGTTCAATTGGTGCAGCAGCTTAAGCCAATTGACCATCCGAATCCGTCTACAGTTCGCAAATTGAGCGGAAGATCGTTTGGCCGAAGATGGTGAAATTTACTGATATATCATCTTTTCGGATGATGTACATTTCCGCCTCGGTAGGTTATGTTTATCAACAAAATTGTCGCATCTGGGGCACAGAAAATCCGCATATCGTTGGACGATGTTTGGTTTCAACAAGACGGCGCTACCTGCCACACAGCGCACGCCACAATCGATCTTCTGCGCCCTGTCTTTGAAAATCCAATAATTAGCAAAAATCTGGATTGACCGCCAAGAATTTGTGATCTGACACCGACAAATGTTATGCAAACAATGCTAAAACAATTGATGAGTTGTAAAACGAGATTCAAGCATGATACAACTATGACAGGTAAGGTGCTCTCTGAGTGTGCTCTCTTTTCGGGAATCCAATGTTCCATTGTGTGGCTGTCATTTGATTGAAAAAGTTGTGTGCGCACGAAGTTTTTTTGATTGAAAATGTCGAGCCAATACTGGTTCGTATGTTGACGAAAGCAGTGCCGGCCCATACCTACCGGGAATGGAAGTCAGTCCTGGATTTATGCAAACGCGAGAAGAACTCTTTATTGTATCAATCGGTGAACACTGAATTGCAAGTAAGGCTCCTGTGGTCTGGAGCAAAGGGGTTGAAATAGAGAGGACAAAAAAGTGCGCTTGTGTTAGTGAACAAGAGAGCTCTCTCCAGACTACAGTAGTTTAACGTACAATGAAGTGTTCATTGATTCACACGACCATAAATTCGGCTCACGTTTGCTTAAGAACACGACTAATTTGGGCTCGTGTGAGCTTTGGATTGTAGCCTCTGGTTTGAAGAGAGCTCTCTTGTCCTCTCCATTTGGTCGGCACTGAAGTAAAGAAGGGTTCCCCAAGAAGAGAGCGCGAATTTGTGACTGAGTGTTTCTCTTGCTATATTATTAAGGCACTGCATTTAGGGCTAAAACCGGCTAGCAAGTCATTTGAGGGCGGGATCTTAACCCCGGACCGCACCGCGAGCAATCACTACAAATTCAAATCTTCACTAGCTAAAACGGCCACAAATTCAAAAAAGCAAACAGTTATTGGCCAAACAATCAAAATTCAGACCAAATCTGTAACAAACAAACAGCGCTATTAGACGGCTAGAGTGTTTTTACCGGCAACCCTCCCAAGCAGCGATTTGCTGCCTTAACATAGGAGCCAGACGGTCTTCTCACTCTAGGCCTTGGCTACTTCTCTTCTCTCCCATTCAAATACACTCTCTCACAGTGAAGCATGACTTGGGCAAGCATTCGGTGTGAATTGACGAGTATGTTCGTGCCCAATACAGAGACTTTTATTCAACAGAAGGCTATAAAAATAATCGCAGACTTCTTTGAAAAGTGCCAAGCAAATACTTATCAAATTTGTAAATGTAAATGTTGGCTATACACCTCCTACAACGGGGCCAAGCCAAGCTTCTCACGATCTCTTTTTCGCACAAGAGAAAGGGACCTACAGTTTAACGCCGGATCCGAACGGCATAGTTTGAGAATTTGCTTTTTCATGGCTAGTTACTTCACAGCTGGCGCCAATAGCTGGTGAAGGTGACCGTATGTGTAAAAGCTATTTTCTAAAGAAAGAAAACAACTTTTGTTATTAGATGTCCAGAGGCGGGATCGAACCCACGACCTCCCGCCCAGCAGTCCAGCACACTAACCACTGGGCTACATACAGCCCCAAGGAGAGAGCGCTAAAACGTGACTGTGTCTCTCTCTAACATAGGGTTCCCCACGAAGAGAGCGCTAAAACGTGACTGAGTCTCTCTCTAACACACAAAGAAGTATGAGTTCGGCAAGCATTCGGCAAGTAAGTTCGTGCCCCCGGGGCTATCGCTGGGGAACTCTGCTCTAACATGAGAGACTTCGGGAAGCATTCAGCAAGTAAGTTCGTGCTGCAGGGCTATCGCTGGGGAACTCTGTACTATGTGTTTGTAAATCTGAGGGGGCTTTGCTTTTTGTTTATGTTTGTTTATGTCCAATTTATATGTTTATGTTTTTATAGCAAATTTAAATTCCTATTTTTAAATGGACCACCTTGTACTTCATCAAATAATGGCCAGACACTGAAAAGCTGTTTGCTTGTTTGGACACTTGGACACAGTTTTATTCCCTAAACTCCACTATAAAAAACTTACCCTCCACCTCTGTGCTGCTGGACATAATGTTGGCATCCATATAGGCGGCGGCCAAGCCTTCCATTTTAGCCACGGAGGCGCGTTGATTGCTGCGTGTCATTGGTTGGCTGGCGTTGGGTATAATGCCATTGTTGTTGTTTGAAGGCGGCTGCGTATTGGACTTTTTACGTCTGACCACTTTGCCAGCGGGCAACTGTTCACTAACAATGCCATCGCCCTCAAGCATTTGTCTCTCGGAAGTGTTTTCAGTGATCTCGTCCAGCGATTTGTTGCCATTCTGATTGTCTGTGGCAAGCTCTGGTTCCGGTTCGGTTTCCGTCTCCTGTTCTTTCGGCAAGTCCTTAAGACTGTCATTGTTGTTGTTGTTGTTATTTCTGCTAGGCAGCTCTTCCTCTACATCCTCCTCCTCATCGCTTTGTGCATTTTCCTTGGACAACTCCAAGGGGTGACTGAAAGTTTCCTGCAGCTTCTTGAGCGGCTGTGTTTCTTGTACCTTGGTTTTCGGCATGTCCTTGAGGAAGGGATTGACTCTAGCTTGACGATTTGGTGGCGAGTTGGAATTGATGCGATCGAAATCTAAATTTAAAATAATTGTTACTAAAATTTCAGTTGAGATTTGCCCCCCTTCACTTACCAGGCGTCTCATCTATGCTCATGGAACGCATGGAGGCTATATCCTCATTGCTTAGATTATTGCAGGACACCGCCTGAGAGCCATAACCGCTGCTGGTCGATGAACTCATGCTGAGTGTGGCCAGACCGGTCAAATGTTTCATATTCGCATTGGCGCTTGAGGTGTAACTCAAGTAGCTCTGATTCGAGTGGCTGCTGACATCCATGAACGAGTCCATGGTCTTGGAGGCCGTTAGGCGTGATCGCGTGGCCAAACTCTTGTTCTGCTGACGTTCCTGTTCATACTCGGCAGCATATTCCGAATCACTGTAGCTGTCCTCGGGCTCTTCGTCCAGCGAACGATGACCACCCAGCGGCTCCTCGTGTAAGGTGGTCATGCGCATGCCCAGCAACTTGCTGGTGGCTGGCGATGCTGTGGAAATAGTACAAGAATTGAATTAAATTGGGATTTTCACAGATTGACCTTTCGTTCCATCCTCAGCTTAGAGCTAGACAAACCACATACGTTTTGTTGGCGCGATTCTCAAAGTGTTCAAGTTCAAATTGAGATTCAAGAATGTTGGACGCGCTGCATTCCACATTTCGGGGCGGGGCAAGGAAGATAGTGATTATGTTTTATGGTTAGTTACAATGCAAATAAACAGCGACGCATGATTAATGATTAAACTGGGGCCGCAGCTGCAACTACCTTGCAGCTGGGGCAACACAACGAAACTAAGGGGCTAGTAGGAACAAGGCGCGGCTCGTGCGGTTGTGTGGCGGAGATAATGGTGCGCCAGATTGTATGCTCTGGGAGTGGAATGAGATGGACCAACTGTACAGTTATGAGTGGGCGGGTGGTATGAGATGAGACGAGACAGAACTAACACAAAGACTACATTTAAATTTACTATAGCTAGGACTAAAGACAACACGCTCCCTTAGTTCCCACCCTCTGTTTTGGATACAACACAAGAGATTTGGAGTCGAGTAGGGTATGTGTGTGTTTTTGTGTGTGATGTGTTGTGAGAGAGACAGACAAACGTAAACTCAACTAACAATGAATGCACTTTTGGAGAGGATTATTGTTAATAGGCCTTTACCTGACAGCAGAGCAATGGAGCCTGTCATTGAATTCGAGTTGGAAACACAGAAAAGAGTTGTGAGACGAAATACATACGAGAGAAAATAGAGTTGTGTGGCGGAGTCGGAAATTGATTTCAATTGATGATGGTAAATTTATATGATAGGCATGAAATGCATGAAACAAACGAAGTGCAGCTCGAATCATCAGTTCAGATCGAGTGAATGTTGCGTTTGAGAAGTTGTTGCAGTTGCGTTGGAAGCAAAGCAAAACAAAATTAAAACAGGAATTTGTTGCTGAAAGCCGAAGCATAATAAAAATATTGTTGTAAAGGATTTATCTTGTTGCCCTTGTTTTGGATCTAAAATACAAGTTAATAATTGTTAATACATATAAGAACTACGAGAGATATGTTCGATTACAAAGAAAAGCATTAATGAACGCTAATTTATTGCCAAGATTCAAATAATAAGAGTTGGTTTATAAAGGTTTTGGAGTTTAATGTAAATATCTAGCTCGATGTCGGTTAATGCGACTATTATTATTACAATTTTGGTCTATTGTGTCCCCTACTGAATTTACAACTCCCCTAGCAGCCCTAATTCCTGTACAAAAGCCATGATTTTTGTGGGTTCTAAGTTACTGATATTGCTTGGGTGTATAATGTGTTTCCGGAATCTGCTGAGTAGGGCATCGCAGTGTGCTAGTATATGCTCAGAGGACTCTTCCTTCTCTTCACAGTATCTGGGTGTTTGTTATTCCCAACTTGTACATGTGGCTCCTCAGTCTGCAGTGACCCGTGTAGAGCCCTGTCAGAATCCTGAGGGCATTCTTTCCTTGTTGGACTAACTTTTGGTTCACTATTAGTGCTTTAGTTTGTCTCATTCCCCTGGTGTTTACCCAGGAGGCTGTTCTAAGCGCATTCTCTTCCTTTCTTAGAAGTTATTTTATTGTGTGTTGGCCTACGCCGCATTAGGGTTCTGGCCCTACCATTGCGGTGGCTGCACTCCAGCGTGCCAGTTCATAGGCCAATTCTTTTCCGGGGATGTTGTTGTGTCCCGGTATCCAGCCTAGTTGGTCCAATTTGTTCTTTGTCTCTAAGACTAGCTTAGAGGTGAACTTACGGTCTGCACAACGGGAGATGGCACATACTTCAGCAAATTCTCAAACCTTGCCGTTCGGATCCGGCGTTAAACTGTAGGTCCCTTTCTCTTGTGCGAAAAATTTAAAGCACACACGCCAAGAGATTGAGAGAAGCTTGGCTGGCCCCGTTGCAGGAGCTGTATAAAGTGATACTCGGCCACCATTTCGTCCCTGAGTTGGAGGATTAAAGGGATTTCCTTTTCCAGCTTTTCAGAGTCTCTGAGGCTTACTATGTGGTTTCTTCCCACTCCTTCTGCTGTTAATCTACGGTTGATGCGACACATCCCTCTAATTCTTCTTTATTCTTCAAAGAATAACGAAGGTCTAATATGATAAATCTCAGATTGGGAAGAACAAAGAATCACAGAAGGACGAAAACATTAAGCATAGAAGATGTTGCTACCAATACGATCTGGCAACGCGCACTCACGGCAGCTGTTTTCTCTCTCAGCAAAACACAGCGGCAGAGAGCAAACTTAAAGAAGCGGAAAATAGAGTCCAAGAGACATCTCAATGTTGAGAATGACTACTGCGTATTCAAAGACGATCCACGAGTGCAGTCACTATTCTCTTTTCATAATATAAACCTAGACGGCAAAATGGGGCTTAAATGATCAGGTGGCTGTTGCAATAAGTGCTCCAATTGGAAACGCTTAGAACTGGTGTCAAGCTGGCACTCTCCGTAATAAACACAAAGTTGCTCTTGCCTTTGTAGATGTCGTAATTCTGAAGTGCCCACATCTGACTGGTAGGCTCCGTACATTAGCAACACGCTTTTTGGAAATAGAACTATCCTTTCTATCTAGACGGCTTTGGGCTTAATTCGTACGAGTTCAATTCCAAGTGCTCCAAAATTCGCAACTTTTTGTCACCGATTCTGTTTCATGCCCAATTCATTCTGCAAAACTTCACGTAGCAGAAGCAGCTGTATTCAAAAGCTATTTTGGTGCATGTGCAATTTGGAATGGGAGGGATGTGAAAAAAATTGTTGAAGACAAGAGTTTAATCCAAATTCAAAAAGACCAATCTAAAATCTGACAGAATATTAAAAAAATATTATTTTAACTTATTAATACAAATTACTGTTAGATTTTCCTTGGCTTTCGGTCGTTTGGGCGGGAAGTGGGCTGTTATTTTGACTGGGGACAGCCCACAAGAGCTAATAAAGCTGAACCGAAATCAGTTTTGGAATCAGTAAACATAAATTTGTATTTTGTAGACCTGTGTTGAAAATAAATCCATTTTCGATCCGAGCTAGTTATTTTGTTTCCAAAGCTTATCAACCTGTATAAACCAACTCCATAGATTCTACGTTAAAAGATTCAACTCTAAAACAAAGATAAATCCCTTGATTTAGGGCGGATGGCAAACGCTGCTATTTGTTGTTGGATTAATCAAAGTTGCTGCGCATAAGCATATATATGCAGTATATACTTATAAAAACGTGTTACAAAAAAAAGTCGATTATAAACTTTTTTTTTCGTAAAATTGCTCAAAAATTTAAATGTGAAAATATATATGAGGAAATACAAAACAATATATTAAATACCACATACCAATGCCAAAGGCTTTGCCTGGAGAATCATCCGAGCTGCTTTTCCCGCCAAAGCTATGACGATTACGTATGACACCGCTGCCAGATGTTACAGCTGAAAGCAATAACTCTTTAGGATTCCGTTTCCCCAAAAAATGTGAGTTCACTCACCTGGTGTAAACTTATTGCCCAAAGCAGTGTTATTCAGATCGGCAAAGGACTCGGAACGTCCCACATTCAACAGCGATTCCATCGAGGCATCGAAACGCATAATCTGCATAAGTTTATTTATGAGTTTCTTGCATCATAAAACCAAAGTTTTGTTTATTATTTAAATGAAATGAAATTAAAAACCAACAAAAATGAAACGTGAAAATTAAAAAATTAAAAATTTGTTACATAAGCAAAATTTACAGTGCTCGGCACAGGATGTAGGGTTACTTACACTGCCCGTATTGGTGGTTTCTTTGACCGCCTATGTATGTGTGCGCAGTGAGAAGCGACATACACAGCATAAACATATAGACAGAGATAATACCAATACACACACACACATACATATAGAGAAAAAGTTTTGCAGTGCGCGCCGAATTTGGATTACATTTTGGTTATTTATTGTGTTTGGGTTAGTTTAAGTTTTTTTGGTGAAAGCGCATAGAAGTTGTGAAAAGAGAAAGAATAATTGTTTTTTGGGTTATTTTTGCTCAAGTGGGGTGGGTTAAGTTGTAAGTGGAAAAGCACCATATAAGGCAAGCCGCTTGGCTGTGGTTAGACTTGAGGAAGATGGAAAGATTTAGGCTTACCTGTGAGAAGTTGGGCACACTGACGGTCTTGCGCATGGACAGCGGCTGACCATGTGCCGTCTCCAGCTCCTTGACAGCCACATTCTGACGCAGACGATCCAGTGTTAGGATGCTCTCTACCGCCGAAACGCCACGCGTGTATTTTTCTGCAAGGAAAAAAGAAAAGTAAATCATTCAGATTTCAGTAAAATGAATGTTCCGAATAAAATTTTGTTATCGAAAACCGATATCGGAGAGCAAGTTAAGCTTTACCGTTGGTGCAAAGGGAAGCGAGGGTAACAAGTACACAGGATGCATTTTTACAGTTCACACTTATGCTGACTTGGCACACAAACACGAAATAAATACAAACTTAAAATCAAACAAATTGATTAAAGCTATTGTATTATTAATGACAGATCCATGGGATACGTCTTTAAGATCTATTAGATATTTCAAAGGATTTCGGTAACAGATCCATGGAATCAAAAGGATATTAATAAAAGAAAGGATAGTTTTAAACAGCTCAAATGGATAGTTTTAAAATATTCTATATCCTCCTGGCCAAAAGGAGCGTATCAAAAAAAAAGTACCAAGCCGCAAATAGTGACCTTATTGACAAAACGAAGAAAAGCTTGATCTCTATATTACCAAACCTTGCAACAGAAAGAGCCACAGAAATCTCTAGAGATTTTGCCGACGGTTGGTTTGTAAATCGCTCAAAAAATACCGTTGGTGCCACAGAACTTCTAGAGTTTTCATTTTCTAATTAGAAAATTTGGTTAGAACAACAGATGTTCCATCTCTAAAAACAGGGCTGAATCTCTCGCAAAAAAAATTCCCTTATTTTAGTTGTGGGTTAATTTGATGAATATCTGAAATTCTTTTTAAGTCATATTCTCCATAAAAATATTTCAAAATTTAAAAATTTGTTGGCGCCAAACATAAGGTATAAGTTTCCATCCTTCAATTCGCTAGCTGCCATGTAGGGGGCGACACACCGTCAGAGGGAGCTAGGGTGAAAAGAGCTTTTCAAAATCTCCTAACAAAACATGACAGGTTTGAAACCAACCAAAAGAAATTTCTGTGGCACCTAAGAATTGGAACACGGTTGGAATTTGGTTGGAAGAGGTTTCTGTGGCAAGAGATGGTATATCCTACTGACAAACCTTGCGTGAGTTAAATGGCATCCCCTTAGAAGGAGGAGCCGTTTATTAGATGCATCCCAGCTGGCGCATCCAGCTTCGTTTTTCCACATATTATAAATACGGCCCCAGACAAAGACATAACAATACAATAAGTGCAAGAAATAATCTGCGAGCTTAAACTACGAAAGGCCCCAGGAGATGATAGAATTCTCTCGGAGTATATAGCATTTGCATCTAAAAGGTTCACAGAAAAACTAACGGCATCTTTCAACTGAATCCTTAAAACAGGCGAAACTCCGATTAATTTTAAGAGCGCTATAATATTTCCCATTTACATGTTCTGTCTGAGCAGTATCGCCGCACATCATTGACAGCGGTAGGACATTACACGCCCTCTTAATCAATCTCAAAACTGCGTTTGACTCAATTTAGCCTCTTTTATTTTACAAACTAAGCAACATGGGAATGTCTTGAAAAATGAGAACACCGCCTCGTTATAGCATGGCAATACAATCTCTCCAGCGTTCTGCACTGAATCGTTCAACAGGCGGCATCACCTTCAACAACTTCAAAATAAACGCTAAACAGATACACAGATGACATTGACCTAGCTCGCTTCAAAATATGATTAACGCAATTCAAAGCTATTGTATTGCATGGGCCTTGAAATATCGAAGTCGGAAATGCTCATATCTAAGAAGCAATGGAGAAGACTTGCCGGAAATGAAAAATGGTTCTTAGGACCAGAACGGCTTGAAGTAATCTAGGAGTACAAACATCTGGGAGTGCTTATCACATATAATGTTAATGTTTTATCCGATTGGCTTGAAATTCGGTTTGTAAGTACGGAATACGAAATTATTTGAAATGTGATTTTTCAATGTCGGAATACTTGACACCCGATTGGCTTGAAACTAGGTTTGTAAGGACAGAATACGATTTAGTTTAAAATGTTATTTTTTTTATGTCGGAAAATCCGCCCCCAGGTGTGAAAATTCCCGGAAAATTCTTCTTGCGAAATAATTATTTTTTTTTGTCCGATTGACTTGAAACTCGGTTTGTAAAGTGAAAATAAGAATTCAGTTTTGATTTTGTTTTCCGATGTTGGAAATTCCGCCGGGATGCCCACTGGGAAGTGGTTGGAAGTGGGATGTAGGAGGAAGGTGGGTGGGAGGTAGGTGATATGCGGGTGGAAGGTGGATGATATGCGGGTGAGATGTGGGCGAGAAGTGGGTGGGATGTGGGCGGGAAGTGGGGGGGAAATGGACGGGAAGTGGGTGTGCGTTAGTTCTGTACTGTTGAAGGCGCAGCGAAGCGCGACGGGTTATTTGCTAGTGTACTATAAAAGACAAGTCTGGGGGGACGTCGAATACGAAGAGGTTGAAGAACTTTTTCGATTTTTTGTTAAAAAAAATATTTCGAGTCCCATGTCAACTTTTTTATACGCTCAACATGCCAATCTACCACATTCCAAGGAGCTGAGTAACTCCGATATAGTAGACATTCTGAGCGGGAAAACATGGGAGCTGCTAGCCAAATATGTATCAAGCGCGGTGGTCTAGAGACAGCCCATCGTAAAAAGATCCCAACCACTGAAATATAATAAATAGATTCAATGGATCCCTGAAAAGAACAGTTAACTATGGATACCTAAAAATCATCCCGCGGATCATTATCTCTTCATGTATTCTAACAAAACTCACCTATATAAGTCTCGCCATCGCTGGCCGAGCAGTCATCACCACTTGCTGCCAGTTGGGCCAATGATTCGCGATCCTCTAGCTCCTCAGAGGCTTTGGGTATATTGGACACCACCTCATAGGTCACACCACTCTGCCAGATGGCATTCTCACCGCGTACCAGTCGGAATTTCTTTAAACGATCCGTTAATGTTTGTCCCTTCTTGATATTAATGCTAAGACGTTTGCGCAGCACCAAATCCATGGGAGCCGGATGCGAGAGACGCACTGTGGTGCGTAATATCAAATACACACGTTCATTTGCCTCGGTAACACGATTCAGGGCCTGGCTATCATGCATAGACGAATCCCAGCTGGCCACACAGCACACATCCTTGTCCAAATGCTGTAGGATTTGCAGGGTATAGAATTTGTGCCCATGCTCTTTGGAGAGTATGGAATTAATGCCAGATATGGACAGTTCATCGTTGGTGTTCTGAGCGGACAAATCATCGCCATTGAGGTTAAGGAATAATACGGGTACATGCGGCTCCATGCCTGAGGGTGGCTCCCAGGAGGCGGGTGCACCGGGTATACCCGAACCGGGGGCTGGCACCAGCACAGCGTTGCGCTCCTCTGTCAACGAGACCCACTGATGCACCAGGCTCAGTTCTCGCTCACGTTCCTGTTCGTTTTTCTCCTCCTTCTTGATGAGCATCTGAATCTGCTGATCCAAATACTGGCGACGGCGACCCAGCGCCTCGCTCCATTTCTCGCGCAACACAGTGAGATCTTCCTCCTGGTAGGAGTCCAGTGGACGCTGCAGACGCGAGCGTACAGTCACACTGCCAATGGCCACATTTACGATGGACTGACAGATGATGGGCAGCGTGCCTGAGTTTTGAACTGGTTTGACACGCACATTGACTCGTCGCTGCTGTCCCTGACGCAGCTGGTAGATGCCACCGGTGAGCACTTCATTCCGATTGGTTACCTCCACAGGTGAATACTCGCCATTGTCGTTTAGCTCATGAATCTCCACCCAAAGTTCGATTTTGCGTGACAACTCCGCCCAGCGATCGACCAGGGAGCGAGCCTTGGCCTGCTGCTGTTCAACCTCCCAGCCTTTGGATCTGGAGAAACCGGCACTGCGATGTCCCCATACCTCAATGGACAAGGCACCCTCAATGCAGTGCTCCAAGAACTCCTCATTGATGGTCACGGTAAAATCCTTGGTATGTTCGAACTTGAATATCATATTCTGATCATGGGCCGTGGACTCGGCATTGATGACGGGAACTACCATCTCCTGATGACCCCAAAAGGTGTACTGACAGAATACAAAGTTGGACAGCGACAAGGGTAAACCGGAGGCGCACTTAATGGTCACACGACAGGTGATCTGATTGGCCATGGGATCCACTGGATCATCGTACTCGTCGCGCGAATCGCCCGATGAATCTGACACCGATTCGCACATGCGATCTTGTGGCATTTGTCCAGCCACCCTTTGTATTTCCACCTGAAGTCGGCCAGCCACCTCACCCTGTTGACTTATGATGGGCGTGTGATAGTCCAGTTTGACATCATGGAAGAGCACCTCCAGGAATATGTTGGCCACGCCAATGAGATTGTGATTCTCCTGCGACTCGTAGAACGGATCCTGTGGCTTCGAACTGTCATCGTCCTGGAAAAGGTCGAGAGTATTTATCAAATGGCAAATTCTATGGTGAGTTCTGCTGGCAACATATGGAAAGTTGTGGTGCAATGTGGGCGACGGGGTCGTGTCTTTTAATTACCTTGTCGTCGTATTCATCTTCTGAGAATGGCTCTACAAGGGGCTGGTGGTATATTCATGGGTTAATTGGAATGCGTGTGTGTGAATCAATATACAATAATTATAGAGAATGGTTAGTACGGAGCACAAAATGGCAAGAGAATTTGAGATGAGTTTCCAAAGAAATGCCACATAACAACGTACCAGGCCATGAAGTATGCGCTCCTTGTGCTCCTGATACATTTCCCGCATGTCAATCATTTTGTTCTCCAGCTTCTCCATGGTCCAAATCTGACTGCCCGAATTGAGGCGTTTCACCAGAATGGCCGGCTCACTGACAAAGGCTCCACGCCGTCGATTAGGACTGAGATTGGCCGGCGGAATTTGTAATGTAACAGAGAATTTGGTTTTCTTTTCCATTTCCTCGGCCAAAAAGTTGGCCTCCTGTACCAGAGAATTGGCTCGCATGATATCGGTCTTCAGTTGACCCAAAGAGCGACGAAACATTTCATCGCGTTCCTGTAAAAGGAAGATTTTAGAACTGTTGGCCCCAAAGGAAGGGAGATATATGGCTTACCTGCGCCCACTTTTCCACCCGCATCTGCGAGGTAGGCGTGTTCGGTGTAATCTTGCCCATTCTTAGAGGATCATAGGGTGCATATGGAGCATAGGGTGTGCTGGGTGATAAAATATTGCGCAATTGTTGAAACTGACGTTCGTACTCCTGCCTTTGCTTCTCCAGGGCCACCTGCTTGTCCTCCTCATGCTGACGCTCCAGACGTGCTATGGCCGTCTGTATGGGATCATTGCTTAGCTCATTCTGCATTATCTCATCACGAGCAAAATTATAATCTATCAGCTGGGCCGGAGTCTGTGGCTCCGATGTGCTTATATTTGTTTGATTGCTTTTGGGCGAGTTGACGCGGAAGAAATGATGATTACCCCACAAGATTCGATCACCATTCTGTAGCGGTGTCTTCTCCACCGCCGCGGAGCCATTGACAAAGCAGCGAGCACCCTGTACGGGCTCCATATACAGGCCACTATCCTCAATGGTGATCACACAGTGCTCGGGCTGTATGCCCAGGCCAGAAAGTTGTATATCCGGCTGCTGGCCACTGATGGTCCGTCCGCCTATTAAGGTGCGCTCTTTTAGGTAATACACTAGAAGCTCATTTAGGGACGGATCCGCATTCAAATTGACCAAATAGTATTTGTTCTTCTCCACCTTAATGCCGCTGGCCTGTACACTGATGCCCATCTTCTCCAAAGCCTGCTGTCGTTCGTTCTGTATGCGCTCGGTCTTGACCAGCTTTTCCTCCCACGTCTGTGAGATTTGTTTCATTAGATTCTCGCTTTCGGCCAGCTTGTCTTGCACATCGCCCACGGGTGAGCCAGTGGCATGTTTCAGCATACTTCTCAGAGTCTCCACCTCATGGCGTAGCTCACGTATAATGCGTGCATTGGGATCTTCATTGACCACAGCATGGTTGACAATACGCTTGGCCCGATCCGCATACCGTAGAGTGGACAATGTCTCCTCATAGTTATCCGCCGAGGGGGAAATGGTGGCCACCATTACGGTCTTGGAGTTGCCACCAAGATTATCCTTGAGCAGCCAGGTGAGCACAGAATCGCGATAGGGTACAAATTTATCATTGCCACCCTTTTTGCCATTGGATTGATCGGCCAGCTTGGAAATGACCAGTCCCAAAGTAGTCAGAGATCTGTTTAAAATGGAAAAGGAATTAGTCCAGGTCAAGTCTAAGTCTTATTACTCACTTATTGATATTGGAACCCTCTTTGAGTCGCTCGCCTACGGCTCCTGTTTTGACCGCCCTTTCAGAGCCAGCTAAATCCACCAGGGACATGCGGGATACCTTCTCACCACTCACACCTGTAGCCTGATCCGTTAGTATTTGGGTCAGCACCACCGAGAAGACCGCATGCGAGCGTGAGGACTCTGCATTCATATTGGTGGCAGCCACTGTGCGTGACTTGTTGCCTTCGGTCATGAGATTATCAATATCCTTGTATGAGGCCACGGCCAACTGTGACAGACCATCCACATAGGGGCCCAGCACATTGTGTTCGCGCACTTTGAGCGATTGTTTGTTCGGCTTGGGATCGAGGAGATCGTGTACCTTCTCATTGTAAATCTCCATGTAGGACACTTCCACTTTGTACAACAATTCGGGAGTCGATTTGTTGGCAATGGCTGTGAACAGTTTATCACACAGACGCGGTATAATGCCCTTGCTCTCCTGCGAACCCATCATGGTAAATGACTTGCCAGAGCCTGTAAAAGCCAAAGAGATGATGAGTCAACTCTTCTGATTGAATTTAACTAGCTGCACTCACCCGTCTGGCCGTAGGCGAATATGCATGCATTATAGCCCTGGAATGCATTATCCAGTATATCACGTCCCACGCAATCGAAGACCGTCTCCTGTGACGCAAAGTTGTCATCCTCAGCGTTTAACGAGTAGAAGCAATGATCGAATGCAAATGTCTTTGGTTGTTTTCTGCGGAAGAGGAGAGGGAAGAAGTGTTAAGTCCGGTTTACAGTACACGCTCAAAATTCACCTTTCGATTTTCTCTAGTGCGGGATTTTGTAGAATCGTTTGTTGTTTCTCCATTTCCACGATACATTTTGTACCCAATTCGATTTCTGTAAGTAAACAAAAACAAAATGTTTCATAAATAAAATATTCTTTTATATGCAAAATTGCGAGTGTGATAACGAGTTCACGAGATTCCTAGACTTGTATATAACTTTTCGTACATAAGTGCAAAAATATTTCACAGAAAGCGGGGCGATAAATGTATGTGTACCGCACACAAAGTATGTATGTTTGTGAAGTCAATGCCATCATTGAAGAACCTTTCAAATGATTGTAAACAACAAAATATAATAACAATGCAGTTGCCTAATCAGTCATCGCAATAAATATTACAACAGCTTTACACCAAACAAAAAAAAGGAAATAAATAACTGAGAGACTGAACAACGCCAAACCGAAGTTGGGATACCCCTAAAGAACTCACAGTGTGTTAAACCAATTGAACATATTTGGTTTATTTATCTAGTACAGAGCTTGCCAGGCAATCAGTCCCACAGCGGGGTTTTTGCTCAGCATAAAACATGTGACTGGGTTGTATAACAAAACTGAAAAGAAGGTCAAAGGTATGGAGCAGGTATGCCCATTAGACTGAACATAATCATATGGAAACTTTTTTTTGGAAATGTTCTGTCTTGTGTAATTTCTAGTATCCGTAATAAAAAAAATCTTAATTCAAAATTTTAAGTTCTAATACCTTTGTAACCTTTGAGATGCCAATTTTCGTTGCTTAGTAATATTCAGAATATAGAGGATTTGAGTAGCATTTTTTGATTGGTGCGTTGCGGAAAGAACTGGATTCAGCAAAGCTACAATCTAAAAAAAAAAACAACGGTTCTTCTGCATAATACACAAAATTATAAAGGAACAGTTTCAGCCTGTCTGTCTTAAACTGTCTTTTAAATTAATGGTTTTTATTGAAATAATTTGGGCTTACCATAAACCTAGGAAGAAATGTGTGCAAAAGTTTAAAAAAAAAACTATCAGAAAAAATACTTTTTTCGATATAAAGTTGTACCGCAACAGAGAAGGGAAATTTATTAACTATTTAGAAGCCATTTTTGATATAGCTGATTGAGTTCAGTCCTGATGTTGCTTTTAAAAGAGAGAGGTCCGGTGACGAGGAGTGCATCGAAGAACAGACGCCCTTATTCAAATAGCTAAAAATTTATATACATATATGTATAAGAAATTCAAATTAAGAATAATTTTTATGAACTACTTTTAAGTAAGAAATTCTTTTAATTTATTTTAAATTTTTTTCGCCTGCCTTTTGCATCAAAGTAATTACAAATAAATACGATTTGTTGCGCATTAAAGAACAGAACATTTAAAAAAAAAAATATTTTTCATATAAGAGACATTCAATCTAATGCCCATACAGTGCTTATGACAGACATCCATACTTTTAAAGAAAATCATAAAGTTCTTAATGCATTTACCGGAGCCTTTTTGTACGTTTGCAATGAAAGTATAAGTACATAAAGATTTAGTTAGGGTTCATAGCTTTTATTTTAACTACTAAAGATTGTGTTGAAAATGCAAACTATATACCCAAACTAGCTTGTCAGAAAACTGACTCTTCAAACATCCTTCTTCAACTGGATTATGGTTAAAACCCGTCTTTATAGTGTTATACATATTTGGGGACGTCCCAGAAATCTCTAGAGATTTTTGCATTTCGAACTTAAACTGTTTGCTATTATATGTGAAGTGAGTTACTAGATCAGATGACAAATATTGAACGATTTGAAACTTGCGGTTTAATATATTGACCCTCGATTTTCCCCAATATCTGAAAACTCTTTGAAAATGGGAATAACGCCTATAAATGACAGACAGTCTTAACAATTTATCGATTATATCAGCGGTGGGCAGCCCCATAGCCCTTCTTACCCGTGCAACCCGGCCCGCTATTTACCTAATTCTAAGACGCAATAGATATTACAACAAATATACGCTGCATTGCGTTGGTCGCAAGAAAATGACAAAAATAAGACTGTTGTTGTACACTTTCCGTTATTTCTGCTGCCCACCGCTGGATTATATAATAAATTTAGCTAACGACTGCAAAATAAAAATAAGGCTGAAAAAGGCATAACTAATTTTTTAAAAACCAGAATTTCCGCTTCCCGTGCTGTTTAAAAATTTGTTTTAAAATTAAAAAAGCAAGAAATTAACGGGGGAAAAGCTGATTAAGCAACACTGATGAGAACGTAACATGCTTTTATTTGTAAAGAGTCAAAAATATGCTTCGTTTCTAGATTAGATCAACAATCGACACGGTGGAAAAAGGTGGTAAGAGCTGGTTTATTTGATTTAGATTATTCCATATGATTTACTAGCCGACCCTATTCTTGTCACTTTTCATATAAAGTCATAATTCAGGTCGAAACTAAATCGTTTGTACGAAAATCTCCGGTGATTTGTGGTAAATTCTATAAATAGTTGTAAAACGAGAAGGCCAAGCTAAGTTCGTCTTTGCCGAAGTTTTTATACCCTTGCAAAAGTTTTAATATATCAGAGCTTAAGAACGCCAGCGTTAAAACAAACAATTTTTCTAAATAAACCCCACTTTTCGACCGATAGTTCCTATGGCAGATATAAGATATAGTCATTCAAAGTCAAAGTTTTAGCTCGATAGCTTTAAAACTGCTGCAATCGACTCAGCTCGTAGCCCTGATTAAAATTATATATAGTTTATAGGGGCGGAAATGAATATTTCTATGCGTTGCAAACTTCTGGGCAAATTTATGATACCCTTTGCAAGGGTATAAAAATCAAAAAAGAAACGTAGGGAGACCCGGTTGTTGCCTTATTCATATGTACCCATGTCTCGGTGATCAACAAAATCGATTGGCTGTATGGGCTCCTTTTCTTTATAATTAACTGACAAATAAAGCTGATCTTTTACTATAACAAGGATAAAGTGTTTATCTCTTACTTCTTTTCTGCAACCTTTGGAACAATAATAGTTTGCTTGGATTAACAATTCTCATGTTATTGAAAAATCGAAAGTCTGGTACAAATTGTACTCAAATGTTATTTACATCTTTTAGGCATAGAATGTATGTATGCAAATATTGTTCTTTGTTCTCTGAGGAATGCAGTGAGCGTCTGGCAATTGTTCGTGCTGTATTCAGCAAGCTAATTTTCTGGTATCTTTCACTATGTGACACAGGTTATATGTATTGTACAAAGTGTCATCGGCTTTGGTTGTATTATTTGGAATTTAGACGATGTAGTTTTATAAGAAAGGCCGGTACGGGGCACGCATTCACTCAAAGCTTTAATGATTTTTGCGATTGCTGGTGATGTCCTTTGGGATTCCCAAGCGGTCATAGCATTTTTGTCATGAGATACTCTCTGCCAGCTCATGGAAGATAGGACAAGACTGCTGATGAATAAATTGGGGAATTCATTTGATAGCGTTTTACAGTCAATCAGACTCCTTTGTGGTGTTGTGCGTGTCTTGTTCTAGAAAAGTTATGGACAAAATCCTAACTTATTGACCTAGAGCCTGCACAAAAATTCTAATTAATAATCAATTAAGTCACTACAACAAACACATTGTTTTATATCATTACGCGAGATAATTTCCTAAATTCCCCAATAAAATTCCATTAAACTGCACATTTACTAAGAAAACATTTTCAAATTTGCTTCTTAATTGTAATCCAGAGTTATTACTGATTGCCTGTAAAATTCCTCAACCACAAATACTCCAGCGAACCGGACATGGTATGTCCATTTTCTCATAGTAGATAAAATTGTAAATCCGGCATTAATATAAGATTTTTCGTAGTGTGTTGTGCTATTGCTCGCAAGTTATAAGCACACAAGCCAAAAGATTGAGAGAAGCTCGGCTTGGCCTTTAAGGCTGCAAAGCCAAAGTCAAAAGGAGCATGAATGGATATAAGAAAAAAAATGGAAATAAAAGATACAAGAAAAAGAAAGTTGAGAAGAAGTACAACGAAGACAAGAAAATGAAAGCTACATAAACCAAGACGAACCGAATGTGGGGATTTTCGAAAGGACACCGGTTCTGAACTGAAAATTTGCATATTTAATCCACCTATTTATCTGTCCTTCCATTAAGAAAACAAATAATTTAATGCCTTTTAGCACACAAGCAGGCCTCTAGACTTCCGTCTTTAAACATGTCTTTCCCTGTCATCGATAGCTTCCAAATTACAATTATTGATTCATCAGAGTTCTATTTACAAAACGTTACCAACTTCGTGTCTTAGTCACCGAACCCAATTTCCAGGCCTTTCAGCTATTTGTGTCAGCTAATAAATTGTTGAAATATTTCAGTCTTTGTGTCTCATGTCCTTCGCATACTTTGCTGGAAATGGCAAATGCAAAGCCAAACAACAGGCAGCGGCAACGGGCAGACAAAACACATCAGCACATGTTATTTTTAAGGCTGTGTGTATCCTGCGCCTGGTTGGCCTCAGCTACTTCCGTTCCGGTTCGTGTTGCAAAAAAAAAACAGAAAACATGACGGAAATGTGAAAGCCACTAAGGACTAGGTTTTTCTCCTCCTGGCTATACATAAATAGGACCGCCTAATGAAGGCGTGCCGAAGAATGATTTGATGGTCTCATCATTTGTAGCAGTTCTGGTCAGTTGGCTTAACCTTTATGTCTTGACTTGACTCTCTCTTTGGCAATGGCCAAATGTTGAAATTATCATGGACAGACAGAGAGGGGGGAAAACAGGTTAAGCTTTTTTTGTTTGTTGGACACAAGTGACTTCATTTCGAGCTTTGATGGTGTTGTTGTTGTGTTTGTAGTTTACGCTTGGCTGATTAATATAACTTGAAGAGGTCGCAGGCACTTTCGGACATGGCCCAAATACGATGCGTAAGATTGACTAATACTTCAGTTGTGTGATGTGTAACCAAAATGTGGGCTTATCAAATAAAAAGCGACTGATAACATTTTCTATTTCAGCAAAAAGCTTATCACTCTGCGACTGCGAGTGATGAAGGGGTAAACATGTGTATGTACGAATGTTTGATGGGGTTAAATGCTGCCTGTCTGCCTCTTCCTTCATTTCCGCTTCATTCCGCAGCACTCAGCTGAGTCATGACATAAGCTAAACGAATGAAAGATCAGTCAAACGGACAGTCTCTGTCTGTTGACATTGGAAACTTTGCCTGGCAAAAAATCCAAAAAAGAAAAAATTAGCTGGAAATGGAAAATCGTTTGTGTCAAGTCAGGTAATTTAGCTGATGCAAGCAGTAAATGAGCAACGAGGCGAAGGTGAAACCTTTTCAAAGGAAAACGCGCAATTTTAAGCGGAGATAGATGTACATAGATGAGGTACTTACCGCGCCGATTAAAGGGTCGCACCCTGACAGCAACTTTGATCTTATCGCTGGACATGGCGGAGGTTTTTGTTTTTTGTTTTTGCTCAATAAATGTGGGCAGCTGTGTGGGTGTGGTGGTGATTCATAAATTTTTGGGGGAATAGTTGAAGTAGTAGAGGTATCCTTGCGGGAATTGCCTTGGCACGCAATCCTCACTAAGCAGGTGCGGGAGAGTAAGAGCTGACTCAACCAAATTAATTGTGTGAGCCTTTCAATTAGCACAGACTATAACAACAACAACAGCAAACGCTCAGTCCAATTCCAGTTCATTCTTGCTGTGTTGTTGTTGTTGTTTGTGTGTACCGTTATTTGCTCTCTCTTAAACAAACACACACACACTTAAATATTTATACGCATTTGCCTAGAATAAGTTAATTACATTTAATCAGTTGTCCTGTGCGATTTGCAAGTAAATATTATTATTAATATTATACACACACGTTAATTAATCCACACACACACACGTACACGCTAAGCACAGGTTGGGTTGACCTCCACCCCTCTGGCTACCTGTCTCTCTCTCACTCACACGCTCGCGCTAACTGTATTTTCGAGGCCCCCTCTAAATTGGCAAAAAAAAAATGTGTAAGGCTCCAACGACGCCCGACGTTTCGTTTCGTTCCGTTTTTGTGACTTCTTTGAATCGATTTTTATGGCTCTCTTTTTCACGTAGCTCGAGAATTTTTAATTGCGTTATTTTGTTATTTGGACACCTCGCATTGGTTGTTTAATTAGCTGTTGCACCTTTGAGGTTTGTCGTTAGTTTCACTTTAATTTGGGTTTTTTGTATTGCGTTTTCATTTTACTTCAATAAACAATAACGAACGACAATGTGATGTCGAACTACGCTTACGGCCGTGTCTCTATTTTCTCTCCCATTTTCTTTTCGATACCATACTCGATTAATTTTGAGATAAGTGCGACCACATTCGACTATTTTTGAGATTAGGGTGACCACTTTTGATGCGAGAAATAGCGATTGTTGACAAAGGCAAGAGGGCGCCAAATTCAACATTCAAGAATTTGCATTTTTGTTGAGGGTCTAGCTGTGATTTAGTTACCTCTCGGCTTTGGGCGTGATTGTTTGCTAACATGTCGCGACCCATTCTGTATTACGATGAACGAAGTCCACCAGTTCGCAGTTGTCTGATGCTAATCAAAATGCTAAAAATCGAAGTTGATTTGCATTATGTAGATCTTTTCAAGGGTGCACAATTCGAGAAAGATTTCTTAGCGGTGGGCAAAGAAAATATTAAGATTGAGAGGGTGGCCTAATTCTGTGACTCTTTTCAGTTGAACCCGCAGCATAGTGTACCCACTCTGGTGGATAAGGAACGGGAACTGGTGCTTACCGATAGTCATGTTATACTTATTTATCTAACGGAACAATATGAGCAAACGAGCGGCAATAGTCTCTGGCCCAAAGAAAATGGATTACGACTGAAGGTGCTTAATTGTTTATTCTTCGAGTGCTCGTTTCTGTTTCGTCGGGACAGTGATTTTATGGTAGGGCAAATCAATTCCCTCAGTCCTTCCCTTTTATTCTTAACCTCTACCTGCACAGTCGGAGATTGTACGCAAGGAATTCGCTAATGTGGATGTGGCTCATCACAAACGCAAACTGAGCGAGGCCTTTGACGTCATGGAACACTATCTGAATGGGCAAGAGTATATTGCTGGCAACCAGGTAACCACAATGTCCCATTAAACATTTACATATTGAATCAAACTTGATACCGATTTTAGCTTACACTCGCCGACATATCCATTGTGACCACACTGAGCACAGTGAATCTCATGTTTCCGCTGTGGGAATGGCCGCGTCTGCAGCATTGGTTTCACAAAATGCAGCAATTGGAAGCCTATGAAGTAAATTGTTTGGGTTTGGAAAAGCTACGAGAGACCATACAACAATTTGGCAAGTTTGAGTTTCCTAAATGGGCTGCGAAGGAAGGAAATTTTTGAAAGATTTTTTTTTTTCATTTCTAAACCTACAGTCTGTCAAAAAAGTGTTTTGACACAGGAAAAAATGCACATTTTCCCTTAACTTCAAATCTTTAATGGATAAGCTGTAAATTTTAAATTAAAATGAAAAAAATGGCTTACTGGGCTGGGCATTTCCATTCTGTCGAACCGTGACCGTCGTACACATTGAAAATGAAAAAAAGTCAAAACATATCGAATTTTTATTCGTTTGTTACTGTATAATATAGCGCTCATCAAATAACTTTAATTAGTGCCAAAGTAGTATATCAAGTGAAATTCGGTTTCAAAAATAATGACAAAATTGGAAGCAATCCGAACGTGACAAAAACAGCAATGGTTTTGGGGATATATGAAGACAACGTTTAGCGAAACCTAACACAATAACTAAGCCCAAATAGTTTAAATATCTTATGAATAAATAGGTACGGCACTCAGCGTTTATCGAGTACTGAGAACTTTTGTTGAAATCAAGAGAGAGCTTGTGAGATGGTTTTTAGGGGGGCCTCGCTGTTGGGCCATCGGGCCCCACAAATAAGCAGTCCCGGACAGCCAGCGGGTGTCACGCCGTAGTGCACCGACAAGGCGCTTGTGTTGCCGCCTTCTATAAGTAGCCTCACACACACACACTCCCACACAATACCTATCCCTCTCCCATCCCGCACATCTCACACCGGGGGTGGGGGAGTGAGATGGTAAAAATTTGGACAACCGGTGCAACCCTTACGAGAGACGGCTAAAACATCGATAGTGTCCTCTTTAACACACAATAAATGACTTCAGAAAGGAAGAGAATCGTTAAAGGAAGGGAATGAGACAAGCTAAAGCATTAATAGTGAACCACGACCTCAAAAGGTTCCAAAAGTTAATCGGCAAGCATTCGGCAAGTAAGTTCGTGCCCCCGGGGCTATCGCTGGGGATGTCTGACATACAGTATATGCATGAATAAATTTTATTGGTAGGTATTCGCTTACCATTTTTCAAAAGAAGCCTGCGATTATTTTTATCGCCTTCTGTTGTCACTTGTGTAAATGACCACACTTTTCATCTTTCTTGACCTTTTAGGGCACGTCCCAATATAACGTTCGATACGCTCACATTAGAGTTCCCCAGCCATACCTCCTGGGTCACGAACATACTCGACCATTCACACCGAATGCTTGCCGAAGTCATCCTTAACTTCGGCAAGTTTTTAGGGCCGCAAATTTTCGGGGCGGAAAGATTCTGCACTTTAAGATCTACTAATAAAATAAATATTTATTGAATGAATTTTAGAAAGTTTAAGAGTCTGTTCAAGGGCGGAGTCAAAAATGCAGCAGTTTTTAGAGCGAGTTCGGGATTCCATACCTTCTACTATTTCATCCTGTTTCTTCCTATCAAGCTCGTCCAATACATTTTATCAAAGGGCGTACGCAGGGGGTGCAAATTTGTAAGGTAAGGATTAGACAATGCGAATGCATTAACAATTGTATGCCATAGGACACAGGAAGACCATGCTGTAAGAACAAATATTATGGCTGATTTCTCTTAAACTTCAACTCGCGTTAACGCGAGGTAATTTCAACTCGTATCTTCAACTCGCGTTAACGCGAGGTAATTTTAATTTCAACAAGGTAAGTTCAACTGAGATTAAATTTAAATGAGATTAAAATTAAATTAATGTTAAAATATGCAATCAATATTACGTATAACATGAAGTATGAATACCCTTAATATGTAAACTCACTGAACGAAACGCAAATATGAACATGTAAATAGCCTACTATGAATTAAGTTGAATAAAATGAATTATATTGCCTGTTCCGTTTTAACCTTCAAGCAAGACTGTCTAATTCTTTAAACTTTGCGGCGCTGAAACTCAACAGGTTATGGGCCCAGTGCAGTCCCAGTCACCCAGCAAAGTTTAATAGAAAATCCTCATATGTTGAGATGAACAGCAATTAAATTTTTCTTTGTGAAAAATAACCTAAATTTTTCTGTGTGAAAATAATAAGTAAAAGACAAGCAAATAAAAATGAGTTCGTTATATAACATCGACAAACTGGATGATACCAATTATGACACGTGGAGTGTACAAATGAAAAGTGTTCTTGTGCATCAAGAGCTGTGGTCTGTGGTGTCGGGAGACCTTTCGCGACCAGATCCGGATGAAAAAGACCCAACAATCAATCAAAATTTTAAATTAAAAAATGAAAAAGCACTTGCTGTAATTATGTTGTGTATTAAATCAAGTGAGATCGGACAAATTAAAAAGTTTAAAAGTGCAAAAGGGGCTTGGAAAACATTAAAAGAAATTCATCAGCCGACGGGGCCGGTGAGAAAAGTATCACTGTTTAAAAAGCTTTTATATATGCGCATGCCTGAAGACTTTAACATGCAGCAATACATCGCGAGTTTCTCAAATATTGTGGACCAATTATGTGAAATAGGCATAAGCCTGCATGAAGAACTGTTTGTTATAATGCTATTGGCCAGTTTGCCAAAATCATTCGAGAATTTAGTAGTGGCTTTGGAATCACGCGACGAGCTTCCAACTTTATCCACGCTCAAAATTAAGTTACTTGAAGAATATGAACGTCGTAAGAGCAACAATTCAACTGAGTCCGAGTGTACAGTGCAAGCGTTTGTGGCTAGGCCAAATAATAATTTCCAGAAAAAATATAACAATTCGAAGCCAAAAAAATCGTCTCTAACCCACAAAGACTGGATTTTGGATAGTGGAGCAACAGCTCACATGTGCGCGCAGGTAGAGAAGTTTGATAAGTTCGAACAGCATAAAACCAAAATTAGCCTCGCTGGTGATCAATTTGTAGAAGCTCAGGGCCGAGGTGAAGTAAAAGTAAAAACAACCAAAACTGAAATAATTCTAAAGAATGTGCTTTTTGTCCCGCAACTCCAATGTAATTTCGTTTCGGTCAGTAAAGCTGTGAATAACGGATGCAGCGTAACATTTGAAAAAGACTTTGCATATGTGAATGATAAGAACAGTGAAAATTTGCTTAGAGCAAAGAAAATTGGCGATTTATTTATGTGCGAAATGGAAGACGACGATGAAAAACTGTATTATGGAAACAAAAATCAAAGTGAACTGATAAAATGGCATAATCGGTACGGTCATTTGAACATTAAAAGCTTAGTGGAATTAAAAGAGAAACAATTAGTTAATGGCCTACGCTTTGATACGAGAGATAAAAACATTGAATGTGCTGTTTGCTTACAAAGTAAAATATGTGTTAAGCCATTTAAATCATCCGAAAACAAAAGTAAAGAACTGTTACAAATTATACATAGTGACGTTTGCGGACCTATTAATATTCCTTCAATTGGCGGCTCTAAATATTTTGTGACAATGCAGACGATAAATCCCGATTTGTAATCATTTATTTTATTAAACAAAAATCGGAAGTTCTTAATATTTTTAAATCCTTCAAACAAATGGTTGAGTGTCAAACTGGGAAAAAGATTAAAATTTTGAGGTCGGATAACGGCACAGAATATGTGAATAATGCTTTTGACGAATATTTGGACAGCCATGGAATTGTCAGACAGCTTTCAGTACCCCACACTCCCCAACAAAATGGTGTGGCGGAAAGAATGAATCGCACCTTAGTGGAGATGGCTCGCAGCTTGATGTTAAACGCTGGATTGGACGAGAAATTTTGGGCTGAGGCAGTGCACACTGCTGCATATCTCAGGAACCGATCACCAACATCAGCGGTAGTAAATATGACGCCCTACGAGGTTTGGTATGGTAAAAAGCCAACGGTGAGTCACCTGCAAACATTTGGTTGTTTGGCGATTGCATTAAATAAAACTGAACATAAGAAATTTCGACCAAAGGGGAGAGAATTGATAATGGTCGGATATTCTAGCACAAGCAAAGCTTACCGTTTGTTCGACAAAGCAAACAACAAGATGATTGTAAGCAGAGATGTTTGTTTTATTGAGCCCAATATAGAGAATTTGTCAAAACAAATGACTAATAATGCAATTGCAGATCAAGCAGAACAAGTTCAAAGCGAAAACGAAGAGCCATACGCAGACAACCAACATGAAGAAATCATTGAGAACGAAGATAAAGAACACCATGGAAGAGGTAGACCAAAACTAATAAGAACTGGATTAAGAGGAAGACCAAGAAAACAATATGCAAACATGCTAGCTTGCGAGGAGAAGGTACCCGAATCCGTTGAAGAGGCATTAGCTAGTGACAAAAGTGCTGAATGGTGGTCAGCGATGCAAGAGGAGATTGACGCGCTGATTAGAAATGGAACATGGGAGCAAACGGAATTGCCTCCTGGGCAATCTGTAATTGGATGTCGTTGGGTCTACACTATTAAGAAGAGTTCCACCGGAGATGTCGAACGTTACAAAGCTAGGCTGGTAGCCAAGGGATGCGGACAGAAGTATGGCGTTAACTATGACGAAACTTTTTCCCCTGTCGTCAGATACGCAACAATCAGGATGGTACTGGCAATCGCTGCAGAGCATGAACTACATGTACACCAAATAGATGTTTCAACTGCGTATCTAAATGGAGACCTAACTGAAGAGATATACATGAAGCAGCCTGAGAAGTTTGATCAGCACGATGGCAAAGTTTTGAGACTCAAGAAATCATTATATGGGCTCAAACAATCTGGTAGGATGTGGAATCTCAAACTAAACGAAGCCTTGCAGAAAATGGGATTCAAACCATGCGAAAGCGACCCGTGTTTATATACAAGACACAAAGATGGAAAAATTAACATTATAGCCGTCTATGTAGATGACTTAATGATCTGCTGCTCAGATCTTGGTGAGTTATGCGAAATTAAGCGATTAATTTCAAGTACATTCCAGGTAGTCGACAAAGGGCCAATTCATCAATTTCTTGGCATGAGCATTGAGCGAGAGGGATTAACAGGCGCTATATTGGTTAATCAGAAGCAGCATCTGCTGGAGCTCTTGGAGAAGTATGGCATGGTCGAGTGTCGTACTGCATCAGTGCCGTTGGTACCAGGCTTTCAAACAATGTGTGAGAGCCAATCATGCAAAGTGGTGGACCAGACGGAGTATCAATCGCTTGTGGGATCGCTTATGTACGTTGCCATTACGACCAGACCTGATGTCCTACATTCTGTGTGTAAGCTTTCACAACGCAACACAAACCCACACAGCGAGCACTTTGCAGCAGCAAAACAAGTACTGCGATATTTAAGCACGACTCTGGACTTGAAACTCAAGTATCAGAAAACCGGAGAGATGGTGTATGGATACGTCGATGCCGATTGGGGTGGCGACGCCAGCGACCGTAAATCTTATACGGGCCATGCATTTATCCTGGGTGGCAGCGCTTTTTCCTGGGAAAGTAAGAAGCAGACGTCCGTTGCATTGAGCAGCACCGAAGCTGAATATATGGGACTATCCCAAGCAGCAACTGAAGCAGTATATATTAGAAAAGTATTGAATGAAATGAAATTGTATTTGAAAGAAAAATCTATTGTCATTTATGGAGATAATTTGAGCGCAATGAATTTAGTAAAGAACCCTGTTTACCATGCTCGAAGTAAACACATAGATATTCGTTATCATTACGTTCGAGAAATCTACAGCAGCAATTTAATTGATTTAAAATATTGTCCTACTGAGCAAATGAGTGCAGACTTGTTGACAAAAAACTTATGTAAAATCAAACATGAAAGATGTACCCAGTCATTAGGTTTGAACAATTATTAAGCGAATACTAATGTACCTGATTTGAATTTTTTAGTAATATGTTTTGAAGAGGAGTGTTAAGATATGCAATCCATATTACGTATAACATGAAGTATGAATACCCTTAATATGTAAACTCACTGAACGAAACGCAAATATGAACATGTAAATAGCCTACTATGAATTAAGTTGAATAAAATGAATTATATTGCCTGTTCCGTTTTAACCTTCAAGCAAGACTGTCCAGTGGTACCCCTGAGTGACCCGTTGGCAAGCGAACGGCGAACCACTTCCAGCTAACTTTTCGGCTAGTGCCGAACGCCGGACCACCGAGTAAAATGCGCGAAAGCGACAGAAAGCGTAAACGAAACATTACGATACTAGGATCGCAATTTGTTTTTGTTATTCTGCGAATAGGGCATTAGTGACTAAAAAATCAAAACTTCGATTACGTTTTCTCTCGCTGGTGGTTTCTAAATTTACAAAAGGAATTGTGATAGAAGTTCGGTTTTTTTTTCGTTTTGCTTGCTGCTCTTTCGCAATGCTCGAACGCAGCTGTGTTTGTTGACTTGCCGAATTTCTGACAGCATTGCAGTTGAGAGAAGAGCAGCAAAGCGAGTGCAATTAAAAAGTGAGAGTGAAATTAAGACAAAAGTGACATTAATTAATAAAATAACTAAAACTAAAAGGTACTGTAATCAACCAAATAAATATAATATGTATAGCGAGAGGCATTTAAGAAGGCTTAAGCAGCAGCAGAAAAAGAAATATGCAGACAAATTAAATTGTGTTGCTGCAGAAGAAAATGCGCTTAAAGTGGAAAGCACAAGAACAAGAGGTACCAGAAACCAAAGGACAATTGATTTCAATTCGATTGCTAACTGCTCTGGTCCAAAAGTTGGATTTTATTTGTAAGCCTGTGTTAAAAAATTTAACTAACTCCATTTTTTTTCAGCCGAGACGACTGTGGTCCAGGTCAAATTGGACACACTTGTCGAGGAGATTAGGTCCTTAAGAGGAAATTTCGAAGATCTTATTGAAGCTGGCTCGGAACAAACGGCAACAATAAAAGGGATGACAAAACAGCAAGGACAAGGGCAGAAGGCGGCAAGAAAGTTTCCTATTCCGACCGTGAGCGACCTGAATGCTATTAATATGGAAATAAACGAAACAAACCGAGAGCTTTATGTTAGAATGGATACTGATAAAATTGTATCTTTTATGATGCAATGAAAAGCCAAATTTTGTCAGGTGGCATTTTTAAACACCTGAAAAATATTTTGGCCAATGAGGTTATTTTAGCCACAATGTTGATGGCGTTCAAGGTAAAGCTTCATTAAAAGCCGAAGCCAATTTTTATGGAGCCATGATCGGTAGGTATTATCAAATTGATTAAAACTAGCGTTGTACAAAATTAGTTGCAGTCAATTTTATTTTAATTGAAATTAATTATTAAATTAGCTTAGTTAGCAATTGAATTGTTTCAATTCACATACATCATTCATTTGAAACTGATAGATTAAAAAAAAACATTTTTTTTCCAGATGCAATAAATTCATTTGATGGAAGTGGGTCAGCTGAGGACCAAATACGGAAAGACTTGCAGCTGCAGAAGAAGCGACATTTCAAAAAGAAATAGCGTCCAAAAACAACAAAAGCAACAATTAATAATAAAAAATAAATTAAATGAAGTCAACATTTAATTATAAACTAAAACTTTTTTATTTATTTTCTTCACGGTACCTACATAACTACCCCTATAATAGGCACCCATGTAACTGCCCTTATTATGGGTACCTACATAAGTACCCCTATTATGGGCACTCCATGTAACTACCCATATTATGGGTACCTACATAAACCCTATCTGGGCACCCATGTAACTACCCATATTATGGGTACCAAATGGGAGTACCCTTTTAGCCACCCTAATATGGGGACCCATTTCACCCAGCTCTACGGTAAACGATGTGGTGGCGATTGACCCTATTTGCGGACATTTCATACAAAATACGAAATAAAACGCACTGCTTAGGGTTAGTAAAGTAAGTAAAGGTGGTTTCCTGGTAAGTACTTATATCACCAGCCACGAACTAGCTCCCAGTACTGCAGGGTACTTACCAGGAAACCACCTCTACTTACTTTACTAACCCTAAGCAGTGCGTTTCTTCATTTCGTATTTTGTATGAAATGTCCGCAAATAGGGTCAATCGCCACCACATCGTTTACCGTAGAGCTAGTGAAATGGGTCCCCATATTAGGGTGGCTAAAAAGGGTACTTACATTGGTACCCATAATATGGGTAGTTACATGGGTGCCCATGATAGGGTGCTCATGTAGGTACCCATAACATTGCTAGTTACATGGGTGCCCATAATAGGGTACTTATGGAGGCACCCATAATAAGGGTAGTTACATGGGTGCCCATTATAGGGGTAATGTAGGTACCGTGAAGAAAATAAATAAAAAGTTCATTATAATGACAGCTTACGCTGTAGAGTAAGTCGCGTATAGCGCTACCTCCCACATTCTTGGTTTTCATCGGGGACCCCCAAAACTGAAGATATGGCCCAAAAACGTTTATTGCTAATTCAGCATTTACAATGTAAAAATAAACTAATAATGTTAGAAGCCTTTTGGGAAGTACACTTGAACTTCCGGTGAAGTTAACTTCTTCTGAATGGATTGAAGTTAAGAACCTTGTCAAGACTTTAGAGCCTGCTTCATATAGCAACTCAAAAATTGCAAAGTGCCCAGTTGTACATGGGCGATTTTTATAAACTGTGGCTGGAGCTGAAACTAACAGATTCTAAAGATGGCAGCAGCCTAATCTTGTACAATTGCATTAAGAAAAGGGAAGAGGCCTTGATGGGTAACCCCGTTGTAGTTTCCAGCTTCTACTTAGATCCGAGAATTAGACGGGTATTCTTGCAAAATCCATCAAGCCTAATTGTTGCTAGAGCTTACCTTAAGAAACTCATGCAAAAAATATACAATTTGGAACTAATTGTAAGTGAATATTCATAAATTTTGTGGTAAACCTTAATGTATAAAGCATTTGCAATTTTTTATATTGCAAAGAGTATTCCAATGCAAGCGGAAGCATCTACGTCGACTATGGAAAAGACTGCTGAGGTCCAACATCACTCAGCTCTGGACGAGTTCCTCAATTCCATTGAGGTAGCATCGGAGGACGAAGAGCACAATGAAGATCCTAATGAAAAAATAAAGAAAGCTTATAGCGAAATCGATAGCTACAACCCCAAACCTGTCGATACCAAAATGAACGTAATGGAGTACTGGGAGGGCAAAAAGTTCGACTATTCGAATTTATACCAGCTGGCCAAAGTGGTACATGCCGTTCCAGCAACGCAAGTAAGTGTCGAACGAACTTTTTCTGCCCTCAAATTGGTATTATCGGATCTGAGATGCAATCTCTCATCGGACTCTCTGCAAAAATTGTTATTTGTAAAGTTAAATAATTAAAAAACATTTAATTTGTTGAAAACCGCAATGTAATATTCCTTTTATTGAAATCTTGAGTGTGGATCTTATTCACTTTGGTCCCCTTACTAAGTACATCCATCAAACTTAATAAAATTCCTTATGCACTAGCCGTAATCGGTGTTTGAGTAATATTTTTGAGCAAAAAAAATAAAACTCGGAGAATAATCATTATTTTTGGATTTTTATTTATATTACTCAAAAAATAATCATTATCCATTGAGCAATAAAATAAAAATCAAAAAATAAAACTCATTGCAGAAATGAATAGATTATCGAAAAATAATCATATTTTATTATCTAAGTTAATGATTTTTTTGGATGATAAATTTACAAATAATCATTATTTTCGGTCCCTGCTGTTTACTATGCTCGTAGTAAACACATAGATATTCGTTATCATTACGTTCGAGAAAATCTACAGCAGCAATTTAATTGATTTAAAATATTGTCCCACTGAGCAAATGAGTGCAGACTTATTGACAAAAAACTTATGTAAAATCAAACATGAAAGATGTACCCAGTCATTAGGTTTGAACATTTATTAAGCGAATACTAATGTACCTAATTTGAATTTTTGAGTAATATGTTTTGAAAAGGAATGTGATAAAATATGCAATCCATATTACGTATAACATGAAGTATGAATACCCTTAATATGTAAACTCACTGAACGAAACGCAAATATGAACATATAAATAGCCTACAATGAATTAAGTTGAGTAAAATGAATTACACTGCCTGTTCCGTTTTAACCTTCAAGCAAGACTGTCTAATTCTTTAAACTTTGCGGCGCTGAAACTCAACATAACCAAACTTTGCACGAAGTCATTGGTCGGAACCGGCCGGATCGGATGACTATAGCATATAGCTGCCATATTCAATGATTTTACATAATTTTAACAAGATTTGTCGAAATCAGACCACTATATAGTATAGCTGCCATACAAACCGTCTGTCCGTCCATCTGTCCGTCCGTTTGTCCGTCCGTCCGTCTGTTTCTATGCTATCTCCTCCGTCAGTTTTAAAGCTATCTTAACCAAACTTTGCACAAAGTCTTTTGGTACAAATGCGCTGCACATTTGTCGGAACCGGCCGTATCGCATGACTATAGCATATTGCTGTCATAGGAACGATCGGTCGAAAAACTAGTTTTAGTGAGAAAAACTTTTTTGTTTTTAGTGCTATCGCTCCCAACTCTCGTATTCATAAGTTTTTAATGATTTCACATAATTTCACCAACACTTGTCGAAATCAGACTACTATAGTATAGCTGCCATACAAAAGTTAGGTCTGAAAAAAGTCTTAGTGAGAAAATTGTTTTTGTTTTCAATGTTATCGCTCCCAATGCTCGTATTTATAAGTTTTCAGTGATTTCACATAATTTCACCAAGGCTTGTCGAAATCGGACAACTATATAGTATAGCTGCCATACTAACTGCCAGGCATATATCAAGCTCCAAGGGTATATAAACTTCGGTCGAGCCGAAGTTAGCTTCCCTCTATTTTTTTCATATCTATTGGGACCAAAACGAATCTTTTTTCCGCCTGGTATTTTGAAATCTATTTTTAAGGGCCAGTCTAGTATAGCTGTTTACCGACTTTGTTTCGATTTGAGTTTCAAAATTTCTGTTAGTTTTATCGGTATATACCGGTACGTACCGGCACGATATCGAAATAAAAATCCAGGTTCCGGAACCGAATACCGAAACAGTAGCAGAACCAAAACGAAACCTTACGTTTCGGTACGTACCGAAACCGGAACCGAAATTCGTTTCGGTTTAATTCCCTGGTTTTTATATCTTCATCCCACAGTCTGGGTAAGGGTCCACCATTGCCTGTACTTTTAAATACATATTGAATTGCTTGCATCTTAATGAAAACGCTAAACTTGTCCCGTCAAGCATCGCCAGATGCCTCATTCTGCATGTTTCCCTGTACAACTCATACATTCTTCGTATTTTTGAACTTGGATAAAATTGATTAGTTTCAAATTAATACTTCTACGCATCAAATTAATAATCTAATTTCAAATGTAATATCTACTTTCTAGGTTCACATTGATGCAAAAAAATTTTACTAGATTCAGTTTTAATTTGAGACAACGTATTTTAAATTGATATTGATGCAAAGTTTTTTGGGTGTAAATAAAAATGAAAATACTTTTTTACCACTTAAACTGATCCAGTTACAATATACAATACAATATTTTCTTCACCAAATCTTCGCAAAAGTACGATTCTTAAAGAAGAAGAAATAAAATATTCTTATTTGGGTTTTTTTCATATGTTTCATTGGCGAAAAAATTTCTTTTGGAGCGAAAAATCGTATTTTTATAAATTTTTTTAGTCGTATTCAAACTACTAAGACGATTGCAAAAAATGTTTTACGCACTTATTGACATTAGTGTTTTCTGACGATTATAAAGTGAGATATGGCTTAAAATGTAAGTAAAAATTCAGAAATAAAAAATAGAGGCAAGCTAAATTCGGCTCGACTGAAGATTATATACCCTTGGAGCTTGAGATATAAAAAAATTTTTTCTGTCTTATCTTTTGTATGGGAGCTATGCTATATAGATGTCCCATTTCGACAAGTCTTGGTGAAATTATGTGAAATCATTGAAAACTTTTAAATACAAGCGTTGGGACCGATAGCATTAAAAACAAAAAAGTTTTTCTTACTAAAACTAGTTTTTCAACCGATTGTTCCTATGGCAGCTATATGCTATAGTCATCCGATCCGACCGGATCCGACAAATGTGCAGCGTATTTGTACCAAAAGACTTACGGCAAAGTTTGGTTAAGATAGCTTTAAAACTGACGGAGGAGATAGCATAGAAACAGACGGACGTACGAACAGACGGACGGACGGACATGGCTATATCAGCTCAGCTCGTCATGCTGATCAAGAATATATATAGTTTATGTGGTCGGAGATGCTTCCTTCTCCGCGTTGCAAACATCCGACAATTTCAATATACCCTCTCCAAGGGTATAAAAACGTAGTTATGAAAAATTTTGAGATCACCAATCCCAACCTCTCTAAACGAGAAGACTAAGCTATCTTTTTTATACCCTTGAAAATGTTTTAATATATCAGAGCTTAAGAACACCGGCATTAAAACAAACAATTTGAACAATGAAGGGTATACACTGTTTACCTCAATGAACACATGATTTTAGCACCCCAAAAACACAAAAGTTTGTAATCTTCTCTGTTTCGAACATTGCCATTTATTTGTAAGCTTATGTAATAAATCCCTTTGCTGTAAACTAGATAGTACAAGTATTATTGTTATTGTTTCCTCTTTTAATATGAACTGGAAAAACAACAAAACAACACGACGTTGACGCATGCTCGATAAAATGTGTTGGAAAGCTTAAAGGAAATAACTTAATTCCTAATGGCTATCTATTGGCCTTTTGGCCGAAGCAAAATTCATTTCTATTTTGAATGGCAAGTGCGGTGGATGCATTTCTCTCGCAATGTAGTGTAGTGTGAAACCATACAAAATTTTTGAGTAAACCACATTGAAGAGGATTAGCTCGAAAATATTCGTTTAAAATTGACTTTTATTAATCAAAATAAGATGGAGAAATTACATGAATATCAAGGGATTTCAGGGCGCCTTCATCAATGGAGGGACAATATTAAAGAGAGATATAACAACTATAGAGATGAAAACCCTACAAATTTTGTAGAAAGAGCTAAAAATGCAGCACTGGATCAACTTAAAGGAAACACAAGTGCCAACAAAGACTATTCCCATATTTACAGGTATGAATATGTACTATTCCTATTCCATACCATTGTGCATGGATATGTTTCTGATCGAATCAATACAATCGAAGCAATCTTAGGATGACCCAGTCGTTGTACTGCAGCAGCTCAAGCGTTGTATAATGTACAATTGATTTTACTACCGACATTGGGGATAGTCATGCCAGTCATTGAGAAAGATACAAATTCTTATTATTTTGGCTTCAAACTTCTATAAGTTTGTGTGAAGTTCAATTCGGGCTCGAACTCGTTATCAAACTTAAGGTTCAGTTCGCGGACCTGTTGTCAAAAGACTTAAGCCCATGGTTTCAATTTTTTTTTTTAATTTCAATTTATTTTAAACCAGCGCTACAAGAACAAAAAAATTGACTTATAACTAAAGTGCGGGGAGAAAAATAATTTTTGATTGAAGAACTAAAAAGTAACTTATACTATTACAAAGAATTTAAAAAATATAGAAAATGTATCATTTTAACAATGCGAGACAGGGTTTTACTACAAAAGACTTTATTTGTGTATATGTGAGTGTGTGCGTATTTTATGTAATTTAAATTTTTAATATTGCGGCTTTATTCTGTATTCCGTAAAGCTAAGCTTGAAACTGTGGGAAGCTTCTAATATTTTTAACATTATAAGGTATGTCATTCCGCAGATACTACACCTAACTCTAAGTTAAAGAGGGATATTAAAAGATGTTGTGAAAATCATTAACACTGACTGCCGACACGCTTTATCAAATCCATTGTGATTTTATTCACCTAGGGAACTTAGATGTTAGTCGTCCCTCTTCCTTATCCACCCTTGCATGACAATACTATGATTCTTTGTATTGTCCTATTGTAAGGAATTAAATTTCTTTACCACATTTTCGTACAAGATTTCAGCATAAGTTCTTGGCAGAAACAAAAGGTTTCGCAACTAATGTATTTAATTTAAATTTACATTGATTCAATGTTTCATTTCTTAAGATGGATAATATTAACTATGATAGTAAAAAATAGAGGCAAGCTAATTTCGGCTCGACCGAAGTTTATATACCCTTGGAGCTTGATATATGCCTGACAGTTTGTATGGCAGCTATACTATATAGTGGTCTGATTTCGACAAATCTTGTTGAAATTATGTAAAATCATTGAAAACTTTTAAATACGAGCGTTGCTAGCGATAACGTTGGAAACAAAAAAGTTTTTCTCACTAAGACTTTTTGCAGACCTAACTTTTGTATGGCAGCTATAATATATAGTAGTCCGATTTTGACAAGCTTTGGTAAAATTATGTGAAATCATTAAAAACTTATAAATACGAGCGTTGGGAGCGATAACATTGAAAACAAAAAAGTTTTTCTCACTAAGACTTTTTCCAGACCTAACTTTTGTATGGCAGCTATACTATATAGCAGGGACCGAAAATAACTGTTATGATATTAAACTTTAACCAAAAAAATCACGGTGAAGGGAGTGAGCTACAAATACGAAAAATGTACCATTTTTCAAGTCTTTACAAGCACTATGAAATTAGGACATTAACTTTTATTCATAACTTTAAAAATAAAAACTTTTTTTAACTGTTATTTTATAATTTTTATATAAAAGTTTGTAAATAACAGTTATTTTTAACTTTTATTCAAAAAAGTTGATTTTAAGTGCAATATTGGCCAAGTTATTTAAGCTATCGGGACATAAAGTTGCATAGGCACTTACCTTAAGTCCTTCTACCACCATGCTAACTTTGGTTCAGATCGGACTACTGTAGCATATGTCTGTAGTTCGAATCTGCAAGAGAAATTCCGGCTTCGTATGATTACCGGTAAAAATAATCATTTTTAGGATGCCACGTTACTTGTTCATACTCATGTGTAAAATTGTAATGGTTTTGGTGCCCAGTATTAATCTGCATTGTGTGGATCGTACGATTATTTTCGTAGCACCAGTAAATATATGAAATAATTAAATAATATTGGGAATGAATACTTTTAGGGGCATCGAAGTTAACTAACAAGTATTTTATGAATTTCGGGGGACCCATACAAAGTTAAAGTGTGCAAAAGTGGAGTACGCGACTTTCTTTACAGCCCTGTGTAAGTTTTGTTTTTCTTTTGTAAGATTTTAAATTAAGAAAATAAAGGAAAATCAAGTATGAAATCGCTGAAGCCCGTCAGTAATATTACTCTGTACGTGCAGTAGCAGCTTAAACCAGCCCCTCTGCCTTGCTGCCGTAGCGCACATTCCTTGGCTCATAACTTGATTATGGTTTAGTCGATCTTTTTCATTCCTTCGCAGATCGGACGGAGCCATGTCCGTCTGGCATAATGAAGATTAATAGAAGTATTACACCAAACTTAAATGCCAATTAAGATGGAAATTCCTTAAGAAACTGCTTTTAAATACCACAAATAACTGCATTACTATGATTTTCATCTTAACGAACCACTTTAAAATAGCGCAAGGGCGAAGAGAATGGCCCAGAGCATACAGAATGTTTTATTTATTTGCGAATAGAAAATACCAAAACGGAACCAAATTAGTAAAGATGCAAAGATATCATCAGGTGCACTATTTTCGCTTGCAACTAAGTACAGAAACCAGCAGCATTTGATTGATATAACAATTTTTATAATGCTACGATAATGGTTTATACTCATGTGTAAAATTGTAATAGTTTCGGTGCTCATTAGTAAACTTACTTCAGTGTTGAATTCTCTAGATCGTATTCAAGTTCTTGTATTATTAGTACATCAAGGGTCATCTCAGGAGTTAAATTGTCCTTCGATGGTACCTAAGAACTCGCCTTCTTAATTTTGATTAATTTAAAGAAAATGGTTTGCTTAAGCAGCAATATAAAGATTTGGGGATCAACTTGGACCGCGGTTGTTATGACAATCAATTAATGTACCGCCATAATTACCATGGATGACCAATAGTAAATAACTTAGTGAAGATTATAAAGAATGTTTCAAAAAACTTTCCGTGCCTCACAAATCGTTAAATAGCGGAAAAATACCAAAGAGGATCAAGAAATATAATAATGTCAATCAAACTTTGCTCACAATCAAATGTGGAAAATCATGCCAAAATCAATGGAAAAGCGCATTTCGCAGCTGGGGGATCTCCATGGTAATAACACCGCTAAATATTTAAGACCCTGGTTTTCAACACCACATATGACTACACATGACTACATATCCATGATTTTGACAATAAAAAAACCCCTAACCATGGATGACCAGTGGTGAAGAACATAGATAAAGCATGAAGAATGTCTCAGTTCTACCATTTATGCGGGTAATTTAGCGCAAGAGCATGGCATATGTTGTCCATAAGCCTTATTCAATAATATTTGCAAACGTCATTTACTATGGGTGACGCAAATTCAGACACTTTCTGATATACTTATATACTTCCTTTGATATGTGCTCATTGGTCATCCATGGTATTTATCGCTGTTCACTATACTATACAGTAACCTTAATATCGACTAAACCATAATCAAGTTATGAGCCAAGGAATGTGCGCTACGGCAGCAAGGCAGAGGGGCTGGCTTAAGCTGCTACTGCACGTACAGAGTAATATTACTGACGGGCTTCAGCGATTTCATACTTGATTTTCCTTTATTTTCTTAATTTAAAATCTTACAAAAGAAAAACAAAACTTACACAGGGCTGTAAAGAAAGTCGCGTACTCCACTTTTGCACACTTTAACTTTGTATGGGTCCCCCGAAATTCATAAAATACTTGTTAGTTAACTTCGATGCCCCTAAAAGTATTCATTCCCAATATTATTTAATTATTTCATATATTTACTGGTGCTACGAAAATAATCGTACGATCCACACAATGCAGATTAATACTGGGCACCAAAACCATTACAATTTTACACATGAGAATGAACAAGTAACGTGGCATCATAAAAATGATTATTTTTACCGGTAATCATACGAAGCCGGAATTTCTCTTGCAGATTCGAACTACAGACATATGCTACAGTAGTCCGATCTGAACCAAAGTTAGCATGGTGGTAGAAGGACTTAAGGTAAGTGCCTATGCAACTTTATGTCCCGATAGCTTAAATAACTTGGCCAATATTGCAAATCAACGTTTATTTTCAACTTTTAAAATAAACGTTGCAAAATAACAGTTATTTTTGACTTTTAAAATAAACGTTGACAAATAACACTTAAAATCAACTTTTTTGAATAAAAGTTAAAAATAACTGTTATTTACAAACTTTTATATAAAAATTATAAAATAACAGTTAAAAAAAGTTTTTATTTTTAAAGTTATGAAATAACTGTTAAGTCTCAATTTTTATTATAAAACTTATAACAGTTACGGTCCCTGCTATATAGTAGTCTGATTTCGACAATTTGGCAAAAAAAATTATTGCTGGCCCAACCAAACTTTGCGGCACAATATGAAAAAGTTGTTTCCATTTGAGGACGCGCGGAGTTTCAACTGATATGCTATAGCCAGAGAAGCTCGGCGCCAGGCACGCTTCAAAAAATTCGAGCAAAAATAACTTTCTATTATTGGCTTCACACACACAGACGCATTGTCTTTAAGTCGAACAGAGCAAAAGAACTGTAATATCATTGGAGGTACTCTCGGAGTTCTTTTCCTTTCACTATCGTCTTTTTCCTTATTCCTTATATAATAATAATATTCCTTATATTAAACACACATTTTTCTAAAAACGATGGCTACTATCGCAATGTTTTTAAGAAAATTAATTCCATAAAGTCTTCCCTGCCCTTAAGAAAATGCAACATTCACTTTTACTTTAAAATCAAAGGTTAATTATGCCATATATTTAAGAAAGTGATTTTATAAATAAGAAGCCTGATTAACAAAAATCTCTTCTTTTCTTGTTTTAGAAAAGTTCTTTCTAAAGATTTCTTTGTATGGCATATTTTTCGAAGTTCTATAAAACTTTTTTTTTATAAGAAAATTTTTCTTAATACCAGGGCAAATTTAATAATAAGTCGATTTTCTGAAATACATGGCAATTTTCTTTTCTGAGTGTAGAGCTAAGGCCGAGTGATGTTAGGGCGTTTTCATAAAAAGCCGGTGTCGCCACTTGACCAACGTACCTGTGTTGCAGTCCCCACGAGAGGATTGGAATGCTCGTCTCGTCTCGTAGGACCCAAATTTGGATTCTAATAAAGAGCTCGATTAGAATCGAACCGTTCACTTATTCATTCCCTTTCCTTCGGTCACACAACAAAATCATTAAAGCCTAGTACGAAGGGCGTTCGAATTTTCCTTCTGCTGTGAAGTTCCATATACAAAAAATTGCAAAGGGAATTTTTCCTTGCCTCATTCTGATGTGTGGTACGCAGAAAGCCAAGGAATACACACAAGGAATTACACGGCGAACCGTGTGGACTGTATCGAACAGCTGATATTTCTTCAAGAGATATTGTGCAGTCATTTTTTCCTTGTGCCAGTTGTCAAAAGGCATGGCAAATGTAAAAATGGAGTGTAAGACTAAAAATTTTATTTATGACGACAAAAAATGCATTAATTGATGCAAATGGCAAGCAACTGGACACCGCATATACAAAGAAGTGGGTGTCCAGTTAAGAAAAGTATTGCATATATCACTTCGTGTGGCTGCCTCGTACCCACGCCCATCTTGCGTTGCAGCGATATGTGCACCTGAATGGGGTCCTTCTCGACCTGGATGATGTTCCAAATGGAAATGAAACAATTATGATTCGACTTTTCCGGCCCAGTGTAGACCATTATATTCTTGGCGACAGGCGAATCCAATTCTGAAGTATTGCTCACATTCTTCATTCAAACAGCTGTCACTGCAACTGCAATATTATAATAATAATATATTAATATTCCTTTTTGTGGAATGTAAAAGGCAGTGTGACCAGATAACCGGTAAAAAATACCGAAAACGGAAAATAAATAAATTGGCCAGCTGATTTGGAATTTGACTTAACTTATTGATTTAAAAACAAGTAAGAAAGTCGGACAAGCCCGACTATAACATACTCTATACCTGAGTAGAAGCTGAATGCAATGCTGGTGCTGCGCTCATCTCTAAGTCTCTCTCTCTTTCTCTTTCTCTCACTCTCACTCTCTCTCTCTCTCTCTTTAAGATTGTGCGGTGTTAGTTGTAATTGGGTGGGAGGGGGTTGGGGGAGGGTGATGTACTTTTTTGCTCATAACTTGAGAACCGCTCATCCGATCTTTATCATTTCGGCAAATCGATACATTTTGCTAATTACTAACTATCTCTAAAAGGTACGAATCGTCTATCTTCAAAACTGTAGGAGATATTTTTTCCAAATTGCGGGGGCGGGAGGGGGCGTGGCAAAAATTGAAAATAAACTTGATCTGCCTGCAAGTATAAGAATCATTTGTCCCATACATGTCAAACCTCTATCTCTTACCATCTCTGAGATCTGTTTGTTCATACGGACGAACGGACAGACGGACATGGCTATATCGACTCGGCTGTTGATGCTGACCTTCGGTACAGATGAAGGAAGTTGCAATAGCTGTTGCATATATTATAAATAAGACTGTGAGCAGAACTGGATTCGCCTGTTGCCAAAAAATAAAATGGTCTGCACAGGGGCTGGACAAGTCCAATCATAATAGTTTCATCTCCATTTTAAGCATCATTCAGAGCGAGAAGGATCCCACTCAGGTGCACATACCGCTGCAACTCAAGATGGCTCAATTTATGCTTTTAAAAAAGTGACCTGAACAACATGACAAGTAGTGCAATCGTGGCGCAAGATTTCATCCTGATTGTCTATTGCAGGAGTTTGAAGCAGCCACATAAAGTGACTATAAGCAATCCTCTTCTCAACTGGACACCAACTGCTTCCCAAGCACTTTTTTCAATCCGGTGTCCAGTTGCTTGCCATCTGTGATAACCCACAAACATGCATTTTTTCACTGCATCGATTACACTGTGACACATTTTTGAACTCAAAAAGTTGATACGGTCGAGACCAAAAAATTCTGAAATGTTGTGATGGTGGTATAAAAACCCTGCCTGGGTTTGGTCTGATTAGCTGCCCTTTTCTTTTTATTGACCTTTGAACTTTTCAGCTTCAGAGTAAGATTAACGATACCATATCTCGTAAACTATTTTGAATTTTGCTTTTATATCCTTGGCAAAGTTTTTGCTCTTGGCTTTGCCTACAAAACATTTCTTTGTAGCAAATCAAAAAAATTACATCTTCGTACTTAAAATTACAAATGATGTTCAAAAAAACCAAGTTTTCATAACTTTTTTCCAGTTTTTCAACTTTTTCCTGAAACCCGTTACATATTTGGACAAATAATATAGGTAAAAGTGGTTGCTTAGACTAAAATAAACCAACCGTTAGAACGAACAAATATCATTTAAAATACTTTTTTATATAGTTAAAAGCCCAAAATCATGAAAAACTGTCATAAAAATTCGAAAAAAACGAATATTATCGGTAAAAATGTAAAGAAATTAAATTTCTTTAGTTACATTTTTTAAGTTATATTTTTCACAGTTTTATTGATTTAATACAAAAAATACGGAACCGGCCGGATCGGATGACTATAGCATATAGCTGTCATAGGAACGATCGGTTGAAAAACTAGTTTTTTGTGAAAAAATCTTTTTGTTTTCAGTGCTATTGCTCCCAACGCTCGTATTTATAAGTTTTTAATGATTTCACATAATTTCACCAAGACTTGTCAAAATCGGACTACTATATACTATAGCTGCCATACAAAAGTTAGGTCTGAAAAAAGTCTTATTGAGAAAAACTTTTTTGTTTTCAATGTTATCGCTCCCAACGCTCGTATTTATAAGTTTTCAATGATTTCACATAATTTCGATAAGCTTTGTCGAAATCGGACCACTATATAGTATAGCTGCCATACAAACTGTCGGGCATATATCAAGCTCCAAGGGTATATAAACTTCGGTCGAGCCGAAGTTAGCTTGCCTCTATTTTTTTTATATGGAGTTTGACAGCTGATGGAAAATTCGAACGCCCTCCGTACTAGGCTTAAGCACTTTTTATTAGACGTTTGAATAATAAGATGCGTAACTTTTTTTTCTTTAAGCCCTACAGAATAAAAAATTTTTTTGCACACGATTGGCGCTGACGGTGGCTTCTCGCCGTGATTTTTTCGCTCTTCACAGCCAGAGACAGAGAGAGAGCTCTCTGGAGCCAGCCGCTCTCATGTACGCATGCGCGACAGCCGACGATTGTATGTGTGCGCACGTATTCTCAAGCATTGTTAATTTGTCTGCATGTATTCGTGTTCTACAGCGCTCTGTCGTATACCTTTCATTTTAAAAGTTATACGTTAATTTTGCAAGACGCTTGCCCCCACCCATATTAAAAACTTTTTTGTATCGCCTTTAAATGATAATTATTCGAATTAGTATATTTTATGGTAATCACCGTGTACGTATGTACGTATATACATAATATATAATATTTCAAACATGACTTCACATTAAAGAATAATTGTCATTAGGGTATTCAGCGTGCGACGTGTGAAAAATATGCTATGAACAGGTTGAATATTTTTATATTTATTTTAGTTTATTTATATAGATATAAAAATATTTGTTATTTTTATATTATATGTATTGTAAAATTAATATATTTCTTAGTAAAATTCGTTAAATAACTTTAAATTTATAAATATGTATATGTATATTTACTATTTGAATTATTTAGTATATTTAACAATTAAAATAGATAATTAATATAAATAGTTAATGTAATGTAATGTACATATTATGTAAATTACGAACTTTAATATTTAATATGAAAATAAAATTAAGTAAAATTTGATTCAGATTTAAAAAGTCCGCGCTTCTGGGTGGGCAGAAAATCGCGCGCTTTTGGGTGGGAAGAAAAGCGCGCCAATTTTTTTGTTTCCCCTTTGCCATTCTCTTCTTGCGTTCGCTTAAGCCTACAATTACAAAGAGCTCCCCGATTGCTACGATTTTCAAAGATTTTGATTATTATACGCTTTTCCATCGACTAGAAGTTGATCCGCTGCATCAGTGACATAAAATATATAAGTGCGTGTATACATTGTAATAAATAGGGGGAAAATAACAAAATTACAATTGTGTACGTTGTTTTGCATTACTGCGCGCCAACTTTACGTGCTGCTGCTGCTGCTAATTGACACAGGGTTGACTTCCAATAGATAAATTGATAGATAGAAACCTTCTAATTAGCCCATTTGAATGCCCTAATGGCTATGGCCGAGAAAAAAAATCACAGATCAGTGGAAACAAGTGCAGCCTGTCCCACTGCCAAAAATCTAGGCGCAATTTTCCTGACCTTAAGTTGTTCAGGTTTCCAGAAAAGGATCCATCAATTTTAATGAAATGGGCGGAAAATGCAAGTTTTCTGAAGATTTTGTGGGAAGCACTTCATCACTGTTTTTATGCCAAGATCATTTCTCACCAGATGATATTGGGGTAAGATATCTGAGGAAAGGAACAATCCCAGATCGCAACCTAATCCCAGATCGCAATGTAATAATGAAATCGATTTCAACGCTGTAAGATCACCTCCACGAAAAAGACACCGCTCACAGTCCCCTGCAGAACTTTGTCGTCAGTGCCATAAAAGCACTCTAAAATTTTACCAAAAAAAATATTTAACATATAAAAAATTGTCTGATGGAAGACAAATGCGAATAAAGATGCTGCAAAAAGAAAATTCAAATTTAAAACGAAAGGTGATTAGGTTGGAATCGAAGTCAAAAAAAAACCTATTTTCTGAAATTGATAAAATGAATTTAACGGGAAATGAAAAAATATTGGCGAAAATGCTTCTTAAAGAAAAAAAGGGAACAAATATGAGGTGGAATGATTCCGAAAAATTGTTCGCTCAGAGCATTTATTACAGGTCTACTTCAACATATATGTTTTTAATAGACTCATTGGAATTAAATCTTCCCAGTCCATCATCTCTACGAAAGTGGAACAGCATAAAAAAATTACAACCAGGAGATAACGAATGTTTGTACACAGCCCTTAAAGATACTATCAAAGAAATGACTGAATCTGAAAAAGAATGCATAATAACTTGTGATGAAGTTGCTATAAAAAAAAACTTAACATACAATATGTCTGTCGATATTATTGATGGCTTAGAGCATTTACTTGAACGCTCTAATAAAATGGGAAGCCACATTTGCGTATTTGTTATACGGGGTATTTTAAAAAAATGGAAATTTATATTAAACTATTTCGTGCCCGAAACAAATATAAAAGGGGAATGCTTAAAAAGCCTTATTTCTAAAAATATTAATATTGCTGAAAATATTGGGTTTAAAGTAAGGGGCGTTGTGTATGATCAAGGAGGTAACAATAGAAAATGTACCTCATTACTTGGAGTCACTAATGAGAAACCTTATTTTACCTTCAATAGTAAAAAATATTATATGTTTTATGACATTCCGCAGCTTTTTAAATCTATAAGGAATAATTTCCTGAAGGCTAAGTATGAAACCCCTAACGGATTAGTTGATTTTGATGTCATACGAAAGGTGTACGAATTAGAACAGGTATCAGTAACGAGAATGACTAAATTAACAAGAAGTCACGTTAATCCAACTACATTTGAGCTAATGCGGGTATGTTTGGCAACTCAGACATTTAGTCACACTGTTGCAGCAGCTATTAAAACTTGTAACCAAAACAAGCAATTCCATCGAAACAGTTCCGAAGTGGCAGCCTCTACTGCTGCATTTGTCCAAAAAGTTAATGATTACGTTGATTGCCTGAATAGCAGAGTACTATCGGACAAAAACCCCATGAAATGCGCACTTCAAGTTAACAATATTGTATGGAATAAACTGAAAAAAATGCAGGAATACCTAAGAAAGGACAAATACCAAGGAAATAATATATATTGTCTTGATGGTTTGCTCCAAACTACTGAGGCTATGTTTGGACTGATAAAAGATATATTTAAAGACCACCCGGACCACTTTTTCTTTTTAACTAGTCGAGTTAACCAGGATCCCCTTAAAAATATATTTGCATGCGTTCGTGCAAAAGGTGGTAACTGTAGAAACCCTTCAGTTAATGAATTTAATATAATAATTGCCAAATTAATATCTTTGCATATTTTTAAATTTTCCCAAAAGTCGAATTGCGAATCAGACGATGATGTTATGTTGCCAGTAGAGTTGGATTCAATTATATATCAGCCTTGAATTGAAAAAAAAAGAAATACAGCGGAAAGAATATTCTGTATCATATTCTGAAATTGTACAAGACAATGAGAGATACTTTGACCAAAATATGGATAATTTTTTGAGCAATGATGTACCCATTGAATTAACCTCGAGTAGATATTTTGTTGGATATATTGCAAAGGGATCCAATTGCGATAAATGCAGATCGTTCCTTATAAAAGAAACCGAGCATTTAACAGCTCCATCAGACCTTTCTTTCATGAAAAAAACTACTCAAGCGACTCGGACTTTGGAAAATAAAAGGCACCATCTGATCTTTTTTTTAAAGTCTGTAAAATACACATTAAAGTTTTTGAAAATATTTTTAAAAACAACAAAAAACAACTGAGTATAAGAAAATTTATTGTCGAGCAATGCATTAAGTGCACAAATGAAAGTAATGATTACTCATTATGGTTTGATTATAAATAATGAATGTTATGCGCATAAAATGGATCTATTGAACAAACTTATTAAAGTTTTACTTTTTAAGCATTGCAGATGGACTGTGGTAGCTGATTTTTAATTTGGTAAAACACAACCCCCCCCTATTTTTAGATTTTTTACGCTCTCAACTTTGTGTGAGCGGAGAGAGCGCGATTTTCGTCGCAACCAAAAAAATAGCTGCATATTGCAAAACCAATATATGGGCGTTCGGCATCTTAGAGATTATATTGGTCTTTGCTTCGACTTTTGCTCTGTTCTTGATTACAATTATTATTATGGCTTTTCGCTCACTTTACAAACTGATGAAAAATCAAAGAAAAATACAAATTTATTTATCGTTAACAACAAAAGTACTCAAATTTTACTGTTATTTCCTCAACTCAAGTTATTCCATCTACGGTACGTGTGCCACTATTTTCCTCACCAATACCTCATTGTCTTCGCGATTCCTAAGTAGAAATAATTAATATTTGGTTAAATGTGTGAACTAAGTTGAGGATATGACTGTTCACTATCTATCCACAAATTATTGCGAAGTTAGTAGTTTCTTACATTTGGGCGAATGAACATATATGTTTCAGTGGAACTAGACTATTAGACTGTTTCGGAAGAAACCACTCTTCCTCATCAGCGATCTTTGCTCTACCATAAATGATGAAAGCAGGTAAATCGGACAGCCTTGAACGGTTTTCTGACGATTATTCATCGTATTTTTTTTTTGGGGCCTTCTCAGGTTGTGCGACATTATTTACTTATAAATTTTCTCACAAATGCTTTAGTTTTTTTTAATTTCTTTGCACTGTGGGTATGTTTGTCCTCGTGGACATCCTCCACATCGTCAAAATGTGTTCTTTTTAGAGGATTGGAATTCATTTTGTTTCTTAATGGATTAAACTTTTTGGCATCCAGTCGAGCTTTCTGTTCCTTAACGATTTTCTCATGCATCCGTCTGCAATGTCGTAGCAGGAGAACATTTACTAGCCGTGTTAAAATGCCTCTTCTATGTTCGTGGCACGAATCGGTTTTTTGCAAACCAATAGGGATACCGAACATTAGTTTCTTGAACACAAGCTTTTATAATATTATATTTAATTTTAGATATATTCGGACATTTGCCGAACATTTTCTTAAATATTTCCAAATGTGTCAACGTTATTTCAAACATGGCATCAGAAGGATTTTTTAAAAATAGTTCATAAAACTATAATTTTTTGCAACAAGGAATTGTTCAGTTCGGCTTTTAAGCTCCTCAATCTTTTCCAGATTTTTTTCGCATTTACTACAGTTTTCGGAGTTCAGTTTTTTAAGAATGATATATCCAAGCAAATAACGCAATGCGTTACGTTCTTGGACCTTATCATTCGGACATATTGACTCCGTTGCAGGTCTATACCAAATTGGGGGGTTCTCTTCGGCATCATCAAATGAACTTTCACCTGTTTCGGTTAAGTTACAACCCATTTCTGTGTTGAATGCCCAATTTAACGAAAAGTCATCGTCTGACTGACAATTGGCATTCTTTAGTCGCGTATTTCGGACAATTTTCAATGACCAGAGATTTTTGATGCAGTGAAGAGCTTCAGACACAGTTGGATTGGTATTTGAACCAAATCTACTGCGAACTAAGCCAAAGAAGTTCTAGAGTGCATCTTGGTTAAATCGGCTTGCATAAATGAAATTAATACCTTCCTTTTTCAGAAGATTATTGCAAACTGTGCCGATTCGACTAAAAGCGAAAATCAGGTCTTCAAAACATTTGGACCTCGGATCTTTCTTTGCGCTAATAATGCGAATGGACTTCAAATATGTTATAAAATTATCAATCTGCGCTTGCATTTTACCATCAGATCGATAACTGCCTTTATTCAGCAAGTCGAATCCATCGTTCATTTTCCGCAAAAACTTTGCTGTTGCGAGTGCATTTTCATGTCCTCTTAAAGAACCGTCTTTATAGCTCAGCTCAATGGCGTTGCTAACTGTTTTTGAAAAGACTTGTACAGCCAATTTAACGCTCATTTTTTCAAAATTATTCGGATCAACATGTTTCTCCGACAATTTTGGCGCCAAGCGTACTCCTTGAGTCTTGTCAATGTCATAAAATTTCTTTACAACATCCCAACTGACAATGCCATCAGGAGTTTCAATATTGTGGCTTAAAATGTTATTTCTAACACTTTTAAACAGGTGCACATAGTCAACTATAAATTGAGGTCTTGGATTCTCAAGAAGGTTCTCATTTTCAATAATGCGAAACGCTGATAAATTAATGGCACAGCGATCGCTACCCAGCGGCGCAGAGGTGAATGAGGCTGGTCCACAATATGCATCGCAGTAGGTGCCCACGTAATGGGAGTTTGTCGCTACGTTTCGAATACACAGTTGTGTGTAGAGAAGTTTAACTTCGGGTCGAGTTGTTGCTCGTGTATATATAACAGTTGTGTTATGTTTGTGTCAATCGACTTTTGAAAAAAGCCACCTCGGTCGGCAAAGTGCCAACTGCCTACATTCTTAATTATGATTTTGTCGCCAGTTCTTCCATATGCCCAATAGTCAAGTGATCTAACGTGCCGTCCTCCATGTGTTTCGGTGTTATGTGTCCCGAGTTCAATTCCTTCCTATTCTCATACAAACTTTTTTTTAAAGTTTTTTTAATTTTGATCCCCATTACAATCCGACACACCTAGTGTGTGGACGCTCGCACAGGTAGTCCACAAGCCCACACACAAGTTTCAAAATGGTGTATCGTTTTGTGAACTGAACGCATACTTCGTCGCCAACATTTTCTCAAATGGTATATTGAGTTGTAATCTAAAGCCGAAGTGTTTTCTGTTATACGCCCACTTTTCCAATTACAAAGTATTCTGCTTTGTATACAGTATGCCAACGAAAACGGCCAAGCTTACGTAAATGTATACAGAGTAGTAACCGATACTTGAAGGCTGCCAGCCTTCAAAGTGTTTAAGAGAACATCGAACTTGTAATGGGCATTTGCGCCGCTGGGTAACTACGGCTTGAACTTTCAGGCCAACATTAGTTGCACATTTCACAACTTTGGCAATCATATGTGCATAGTGCTTTGCAGTAATATTATGATTCACAAATGCAATACCAAGCAGGAATTTCCAATTAGACAATAACCCACGTACCATGAAGGCAAGCATTCCTGTAGCGGGTGTGGAATATTCATCATCATTATTTAGACCATTGTCAGCTTTAGGCAGATATGTTATCCCTGTCTTAATGCTCATTTCATCGAATACGAGCTGACAGTTTCGATGATTTTCTTCCATTTGAGTCACAAATTGTCTTAAAAATTCAATATGAGCGCCTGAAAAGCCCGTTTCAAATGACTTCATCGGAATCCAGGCTTTAAGTGTGTGAGCGGCTGGTAAATTAAACCCTAGATTATCACGCATATGGCAATATGATTTTGGGCTGCTCATATAAATGTCCAGCAGAACATGTTTTTCATTCTGATTGGAATGAGTGCCACGTTTAGATATTAATACAGAATGAAACGCTTTAGCATTTTCATTCAAAAACAAAAAATTAAACAAATTACAGTTCAGTGTAACTTTTTCCAAACTAAGTTTGTGTTTCTCAATTTGATGTACAAGCTCTTCATTGTCTGCCTGTAATTTATTTTTTTCTAATAACAGAGCTTCTTTAAATTGGCTCGTTTCAAGTAAAAATTTATTTGCGTCGTGCAATTCCTTTTCCAATTTAATAAACCGTTCTTGCAAATTCATAAAGTCGCAGTAAAGAGAATGTTTTTCACTCTCCAAACTATGAATTTTTACTTTTAAAGAGGTATTTTCACTCTTTAGGCTGTCATAATCTGTTTCTTGAACAGAAATTTCAAATATTTGATTATCTACTATAATAAATTCTGTTTTATTATCCTTATTCAGGAGAGTTTCATCCTTATTCAGGGAATTTTCATCCCTATTCGGGAAAGTATAATCCTTATTCAGGATATTATAATCCTTATTCATTATTTCTTCATCCTTATTCAGGGTTTTCTCATCCTTATTCAGGATATTTAAATTATCATCATTATACATGACGTAGAACTTGTTAATCATTTTAGTTCCTGAAAAGAAATGAATTATATCTATAGTATTGGTATAAAATTAGTATTAAGTAATGAAAAATAGAGGAAAGTTAACTTCGGCATGACCGAAGTTTATATACTTATATATTTATATTTTATATGAATGATTTTCATGAAACAATTGAATTTTTATAGAGAATCACTGACGATAATGAACACCTAAGCAAATAACTGTAAATATTAACAAAAATTTACCCCTCGTTTAATAACAGGTCTTTTGATAATAGATTCTGTTTAAAGATTTTTGAATATTAAGAGATATATGAAAGGTGCAAATGCAGCAATCTATTTACTTAATGGTTTCTAAAGTACCGATTTAAACTGCTAAATTCTCACGGGTTATGCATATCGATCGGAAAAAAGAAATAGGCTGTGTTACAAAGTAAGCATATCTCGTTCTTTGAAATGCAGAGAACATATGCGAGCATGTCGAACTCGAACGTATGTGTTCAAATGCAGCGTTTTCAGCCATATTTGAATAGCTTCTTTAGCTCTGGGAAATGCAAAAGTCCTCTCGCTGCCTGGACATCCATCAACTACGCAGTTGTCAAATCTTTGTTTCCTGTCAAAGGGATGAAAATAAGATTGATTAAATTTTTAATACAGTTCAAGAACGCATTCTAACGCGTCTAATTTTATAATTTTATTTTCGAATTGTGCCAAATACAAAAAACAGAATAACGATACCTTTTCCCAATTTTTTTCCACAAGTTTTACAGAAATATCGAATTGAAACAATCGAGTGTCTAACGTAATTTAACTACATGAGTAATATATGAATGATATGAATGAAAAAAAATGAATTTTGAATGAATGTGTTGTCTCAAGTGCCCTTATAAAATTTTATGGAAGAAAATGTGCATTTTCTCGTCTGAATCATTGCTCTCCAATCTGCAAAACAATTTGTATATTTTTACATTAAATCGCATTTCAAAACGTGTTTACATTTGTTTACAGTTGTTTTATTTTCCACAAATCGCAAAAAAATAGAACATCAATGTAAAAATTTAACACCAATATAATTCACTGATAATTCAGTTGAATAAACTTAAATATGTTAAATAACTTACGACAGGGAAACACCACTGAAAGATTTCTTCAGTTCTTCAGCATCTTCTCCTCCTTCATCTTCAATTTTCACTTGCAATTGAACAATGTGTTGTTCATTGCCGAATCTAAATAATCATAACAAAATAAAAATATTATTATATAGGCGTTTTTTGTGATTCTATAGACACCATTTTCTGGTTTTGTTGCAATTATGATTGAACTTGTAAATCGACTTCATCAATTCAACTTGTAATCAAATGCAGAAAACTGAAAAAACAAGTTTGAGTCTTAATTGGCTAAAAGATTTACCATAAAACTGAATTGAAATACATATTAACATAGCAGATTTATAATTATCTTAAGTACTTAAATAATTTGATTTACTCCTCCATTTTGCTCACCGGCTTATAAATTTTTATGATAATCTTAACTCAAATGTGAATTTTTAATATTTCGCGATGTTGTTGGCCATTTGTTCTACACCTCTACTTTTTCTATTTAACCGTCTATATTTCCCATCTATCTATTTTTTTATAATTTGGGGTTTTTTTACATTGCCATAATTGTATAATAATATAAATTAAAAAAAACTAAACTTTTTATACATTTTACATACTTTGCATATTTTATGCATATTTAGCATACAATGCAGTTTTCAATGAAGATTGGGGTAGTATACAATTTATACTATAAATCCAGATGTGCACCACAATAATAATGTCTAATTTTATTTATTCGCATTCCTATATCATTAATTTTTATTTATATTTGAGATCCTGTCGTAGAAGCACCCAAAACACTTTTTTCGCTGTATAAAATTTGGAATAAACTTGTTATAAATACACTGCCATGCACTTGAATAGGGACAAGCATTTTAAAGCGAATATACAACTATGTGACTGAAACAATCATATTAAATCAAAAGGCAAATATTTTTTAGCATTTAGTACTTCATTCTTTATTAAATTAAACAAAAAAGCTTTTTCAAATTAACGCAGTCTTTTGTTAAAAAATTTTTTTTCAACGAGCTCTTCAAAAAAGGCATATCTTTAGCATGCACTTGAATAGGGACACAGGTGATTTCATCATTCTGAGTAAAACTCCGCTCAATGCAGCTTATATTTTGACATCATATAAAAGTTTTAAACATATAAAACTAAATTCGGTGGGCGTTCAAGCACTAACTGTCGTAAAAAATGCAAAATAATGGCCTAAAAGGAGTAAAAATTTACTTACAGGCAAATTGATGAAAAAAAATTGGAAAAAACGAAAGTGTTGTATGCAATTTTCTTAAAAATCCATCAAATAAAGGGAATAACATGAAAGGCCGCACAAAAAAATTTTTTCGTGTACTGCAGACCATTAAATTGTTCAAAAAGCCTTAAATTTACATTTTTCAGATTTGAAAATTGATTCAAAACTACTATTAAATGAAAGTGTCGATACTGTACGGAGAGTTGTACGTAAAGCTGAACATCTAAAAAGATTAAAACTAAAAAGTAAACCCCCACTTAATACCCAACGGTAAGATCCTCGTCAAGTTATTGCTCGAAATTATATGACTCGGAAGAAGGAATGGCATACCGTGGAATTATCCGTTAAAAAACGCTTCCACTTGTATGGAAAGTGTGTTTTTTTGTGTTATTTTCATGATATTCGATAAGAAGAACACTTTCTGTCCCGTCACCATAGCCGTAAGAAAGGTGTTATGGTACGGCGCGCCGCGACGTGCCATGTTATATTTTATATTTTATTTTATTATTAATTTCGAGCAATAACTTGACGAAGATCTTTACGTTGGGTATTAAGTGGTGGGCTTGTTTTTAGTTTTAATCTTCTTAGATGTTTATCTTTACGTACAAATCTCCGCACCGTATCGACACTTTCATTTAATAGTAGTTTTGAATTAATTTTCAAAGCTGAACAATGTGAATTTAAGTTTTTTTGAACAATTCGATGCTCTGCAGTACACGAAAAATTTTTTTTGTGCGGCCTTTCATATTATTCCCATAATTTGATGGGTTTTTAAGAAAATTGCATACAACACTTTTGCTTTTTCAAATTTTTTTCATCAATTTGCCTGTAAGTAAATTTTTACTCCTTTTAGGCCATTATTTTGCATTTTTTACGACAGTTAGTGCTTGAACGCCCACCGAATTTAGTTTTATATGTTTAAAACTTTTATATGATGTCAAAATATAAGCTTCATTGAGCGGAGTTTTACTCAGAATGATGAAATCACCTGTGTCCCTATTCAAGTGCATGCTAAAGATATGCCTTTTTTGAAGAGATCGTTGAAAAAAAATTTTTTAACAAAAGACTGCGTTAATTTGAAAAAGATTTTTTGTTTAATTCAATAAAGAATGAAGTACTAAATGCTAAAAAATATTTGCCTTTTGATTTAATATGATTGTTTCAGTCACATAGTTGTATATTCGCTTTAAAATGCTTGTCCCTATTCAAGTGCATGGCAGTGTATATTATTTAAAACGGTTAAGTCTAGTTGGATTTAATAATTTTCCATAGCATACTAGTTGAAGATGACAAAGGACGAGAATGTAGCTTAGACTAAAATAAACAATCGGTTGAAAACTAAATTATGTAAATTATGTATAATTTCAACCAAAACTCGAAAAATTACAGTTTTCAGTAGGAATAGGCTGACATAATGTTTTGTTTTAAGTCAATAAAATTGTAGAAAAAAACTTTCAAAATGTAACTAAAAAAATTAAATTTATCAACTTTTTACCGATAATATTTGAACTTTTCGAATTTTTATGAAATTTTTTTTTCATGCTTTTGGGCTTTAACTATATGAAAGAGTAATTTAATGTAGTTTGTTCGTACTAACGGTTTGTTAAATTTTGTCTTAGCAACAACTTTTACCTATATTACTTGTCCACATCTGTAACGGGTTTTCAGGGAGCTAAAAACTTTAAAGTGCTATAAAAAGGAATCGGAAGCTAACCAGACCAAACCCAGCCTAGGTTTTTGTACTACCATCACACCCTTTGAGAATTTTTTTGTCTCGACCATGCTAACTTTTTTCAGTTCAAAAATGTGTCAGTGTTATAGGGAGGACACTTTTTTTTCTCTACGGCCGGGTTTACATTGGGGCACAGCGCGGCACGTTTCAGTGTCACAGTGTCACAGTGTCACAGCACAATGTGAACGGCAAATGGCTTGTCACAGAAATCGTGTGTCACAGGAATGAGTACTTTTCAATGTGAACACCAGTACTCATTTGGCGTCACAGTGTTTCTGTGCCGGAGGGTGGAACGCTTGTGCCAAGAATATATTGAACAGCTGATTGCAATGAGTTAGCTCAAAACTAGCTCATTAGAACTATTTTTCCTGTGACAAGCATATCGATCAAGTTCGTTTTTAAGGCACACTGTGGCCATCTTGTTTTGTTTTTTTGCAAATTAAAAATTTTGGTAAATGTGAATATGGGTCATTTATTGATAATATTTATGTTAAATTAAATTTTTTATCTGCAAGAAATGAATGCGCGAAAGGGCTAGTGGCTCGTGCTGTTGTGGCGTTGTGGGTGCAGAACGAAGATACGAAGATGACAATGATGATGAACCAAGCCAAAGCGCTCTTGCTGGATCGACCAAATTAATTTGACTCGAAGGGAAGAAGGCATGTTTGCCAAATTTAAAAATTATGTGCGCATGGATGCAGCTACTTTTGATCAGCTCGTATGCTGGGTAACGCCACTTATCAGAAAGCAGACAACGTATTGCGCTATTCGGCTTCAGGATCCGGAGTTGGCATCCCTCTCATACGAGTTTAGAATGTCAAAGGCAACAATAAGGGAATCCATTGCATTGCACACTGGGCCAGATTTCAGTTTGGGCGGCATAAATTCAAAATTTTTATGGAAACAAATCGTGATTTTAATCAATTATTCTTAAAAAGCATACATAAGGTATATTAAATCCACTAAGCGTTTTGCTTTCAGTGCAGCCCTGCATTTTTCGCAGGGCTGCAAAGTCAACTGTTCGGTCAGCTGCTTGTTGTGTTAAAAAAACGAGAAACGGTTACTCAACTTTAAGCTTGTGCCATTTATCACTCCGTGAATAAAAATTGAATGTAAAATATGGAAAATAAAGGGAAAGGTATGTAGAATGTGAATTCTGAAACAAATTGTGTGTTGTTCTTGTAAAGTGTTGTTTCTATTTATTATTTTGTTATGTCCTTATATAGAATAAAACCGAACCATCGTGCCCGTGAAATGTGGAGTATAAACTAACTTTCTGACAATTTCTGACAAAAAGTAAATATGAGGAGTTTGACCTTAAAGTGTATATCTCATCGTGTTATTAACGCTTTTTGCGGCTTTTTTGCGGCTTTGCGCACATTCTCTTGATATTTGCAGTTAAGTTTGAGTTCAGCCATGCAACGCTGTTCAATGTATGGGCTGAAAACAACCGAAATGCCCGTGCAATTTCAAGCTGGATTTTTTGAGCAGCTTAAGAAGCATGCAGCTAGCACAGAGAAGAGAAACGAAATTGACATAAAAATTAAAAACTTTGAGATTTACTTGAAAAAAAGGTTGCAAAAGGCGATCGAAGGGTTCAAACATTTAAGGCAAAGAATTCAAAATGGATATTGTCGAGCATGGTATTCTTAGTAAATAGCACATCAACAATGAATCAAGTAGGAAGTCTACGTTTGGCATTCACCGACGGTGAATCTCGACTAATTAGGAAATTGGCATGTAATCTGACAGACAAGCAAGAAAACAACACAAACTGCTTATACATGCGGCAGCACTGTCTATTGCTATTGAACTAGATGTTGAGCTAGATAAAATTTAAATAGTATTTAATCAAGGTATTCAAAGTAGTTAGTAAGTGATCTTTTCAACATACCTTTGAATAAAACTACTATTTACTCTATTTGTTAACTTAAAAGAAAAAGTTTGAGTGTGACATTTGATTTGTTTTATTCCAAGAAAAAATATGGATACTGGTTTTATATACATACCTACTATTTAAAATTTAATGACTTTAAAATATAAATACCCAATATAAAAATCACATAAATAATAAATGATATTATCGTTCTCAATTTAGGTAACAGAAATGTATGACTTAAAAAAAGATATTTAACAGCAATTTAAGACCCTCTTCTGGTCTTCTGGCCGCCATTTTTACAAATTTGATTCTATTTTCATCATTCTGCATCGGGCCCTAAAGGCATTAATTTTTACCAATTTCCCGCTTTCCATTTTGCTTTTTGTTAATAGTGACTGCCGGAAAGCTGCGAACCATCCACTCACCTTTATTTAGAAGAGCCTACTATGGAGGCCGAGAACTTTTTAAACAGCCCTCGCATTGACACATTTAAAATTTTTTTAATAAATAGTACAATGACATTCAAAAAACAGAATTAAAAAATTTTTTTACGATTGATTTCCAGAAGTTTTAAAAAACTGTTAAACTACACCAGAAGTGGGCCCTTATCTAATGTGGGCGGTAAGGGTGGGCGTGGTCGGATTGTTTCATAATTTTCCCGAGTTATTACACACTTGATGTCTATCAAATGTACCAAATTGCAATTGTCTAACTACATTTTTCGAATTTATGCCGCCCAAACTGAAATCTGGCCCAGTGTGCATTGGTACTTTAGATAGAGAGCACCTTATCCAAGAACCACAAGTCTGTTGCCTGCAAAAATGTGAATAAAAATACAATTTCATGCAGGGTAGCTTATGTATTGAATTGTACACTTACTCGATATGTGTTTCGCAAACTGTTCCATTTGTCTACGTCTTTCTAGATGACGGCAAGCTGATCGACAATGCTGCGCCAGCCAGACTCCTTGGCATCGCGATGTTTATAATTGGCAGTGGTCAAATTCCAGAGGCATTCCGACTCCTCCACGGATGCAATAAGGGATCGAATCGGCATTCCACTGCATGGCCCGTGGCTTGCAGTGCGCATGCATTGTGCGGGCTTTGCTTGTTCCATACTTACGCGTTTCTCGAAATACGAAATTTAAATGAGATTAAAATGAGTGAAAAAAAAGAAAAAGTCTTGATTTGTGCCATTTCTTCCGAACATGCTGATTGTAAACAAGACTAGTGCGCTTTGTCACTCAAACCATCCCAGATGACAAGCGGCACCAATGGTTTATGCAATTCATTCAGGTTCCACCAGTCTCATTTAAATTTCCGGAAAGTGGTAAGCAAAACTTGCGTTTTAAACACAATTGGCTGACTCGTTGGCCATGGCTAGCTTACTCAAAATCTACGGATGGTGACTTTTGTGGAGATTGCGTCATTTTGGGAGATTAGGAACGAATAAAAAGCTGGTCAAAGAGCCATTTAAAAACTGGAAGGATGCGGTTGAGATGTTTGATAAGCACCAAATGGCACCCATTCACTAAGCAGCAGTATTGCAGCAAATGTCCCGAAACGAAGTAAAAAATTGACGTTAACACTACATTTGCGGTGCAAATACGGCAGAATAGAGCGAACCTTGGATCTTTTATTGAAACCGTGATATTTCTGGGTCGCCAAGGACTTGTTTTACGTGGCCATTCTGAGCAAAATGATATTTTGAATCAGTCGGTCGAAAATGTTGGAAATTTTCGCTCGCTGCTATGATATCGAGTTGACGCTGGTGATACCATATTGAAGCAGCATTTAGAGACTGGCGCAAGAAACGCCAAATATGTAAGTACTCGAAACCAGAACGAAATTATTAATGCATGTAATCGAGTTATTACGACTCACTTTATTGAGTCAATAAACTCAACAAATGCATTCTCAGTGATCGCAGATGAAACAACGGATATCGCAAATGTAGAGCAATTTGCATTATGCCTTGGATATTATGATGTGAAACAAAAACGTATACGAGAAGACTTTCTTTGCTTTGCGCCAGTCATTGACGAAACTGAAAAAGATTTGCCAAAAGTAATTATCAACACATCCTGCGTGCGCCTCTGGTCCGTAACATATCTTTGAGAAAGTCAAGTAATGCTGGGCTTACGCAATATACATTGCGACGACCGATTTATAATGGATAAAAATATGGTATGTTTTGATGCCTCCCTCGTAGGTCTTCTCCAGGATTTGTCGTAATGTGAATATCTGGTCTGTGGTGATTTTATTAGGTCTAAAGCCCACTGACAAGGACGAATAAGTGTGTCAATCAGCGGCTGTAGACGTTTACAAATAATGCGGGACAAAACCTAATATGCGATGGGGAGGAGACTGATCCCGCGGTAGTTGGCGCAAACTGCAGGGTCTCCTTTCCAGGCTGGAAGCGAGGAACTAGTAAGGTACATGCACCAACTCTTTGCTGAATTTAATCCGACGGAAAAATTCCCAACGATTAGATTCCAAGTATTTTTGCCCAATCTTAAGAAAGGAGACCCTGCAGTTTGCACCAACTACCGCGGGATCAGTCTCCTCCCCATCGCATATTAGGTTTTGTCCCGCATTATTTGTAAACGTCTACAGCCGCTGATTGACACACTTATTCGTCCTTATCAGTTGGCTTTAGACTTAATAAAATCACCACAGACCAGATATTCACTTACGACAAATCCTGGAAGACCTACGAGGGAGGCATCAAACACACCACCTTTTTGTCGATTATAAATCCGTATTCGCAATGTACGCAATGTAAGCCCAACATTACTTGGCTTTCTCAAAGATATGTTACGGACCAGTGGCGCACGCAGGATGTGTTGATAATTACTTTTGGCAAATCTTTTTCAGTTTCGTCAATGACTGGCGCAAAGCAAAGAAAGTCTTCTCGTATACGTTTTTGTTTCACATCATAATATCCAGGCATAATGCAAATTGCTCTACATTTGCGATATCCGTTGTTTCATCTGCGATCACTGAGAATGCATTTGTTGAGTTTATTGACTCAATAAAGTGAGTCGTAATAACTCGATTACATGCATTAATAATTTCGTTCTGGTTTCGAGGACTTACATATTTGGCGTTTCTTGCGCCAGTCTTTAAATGCTGCTTCAATATGGTATCATCAGCGTCAACTCGATATCATAGCAGCGAGCGAAAATTTCCAACATTTTCGACCGACTGATTCAAAATATCATTTTGCTCCGAATGGCCACGTAAAACAAGTCCTTGGCGACCCAGAAAGATCACCGTTTTAATAAAAGATCCAAGGTTCGCTCTATTCTGCCGTATTTGCACCGCAAATGTGGTGTTAACGTCGATTTTTAACTTCGTTTCGGGACAATTGCTGCAATTGCTTAGTGATGGGTGTCTTTGGTGCTTATCAAACATCTCTACCGCATCCTTCCAGTTTTTAAATGGCTCTTTGACCAGCTTTTTATTCGTCTAATCTCCAAAATGACCCCACCCCCCAAAAAGTCACCATCCGTAGATTTTGAGTAAGCTAGCCATGGCCAACAAGTCAGCTAATTGTTTTTAAAACGCAAGTTTTGCTTACCACTTTCCGGAAATTTAAATGAGACTGGTGGAACCTGAATGAATTGCATAAACCATTGGTGCCGCTTGTCATCTGGGATGGTTTGAGTGACAAAGCGCACTAGTCTTGTTTACTATCAGCATGTTCGAAAGAAATGGCCTTGTTCAGCAGAAACTCTTGCTCCCTGATCAAGTATAAGTTCGCACTGATCCTTCTGCTGAACTCGAGTGATGCGGTATCATGATAGCAAATTTCAAGTATCATGATAAAGGAGCATGTATCGAAGAAATAGTACGCTACTTTGAAGTGATACTGCTCCCACCAATAGTAATTATGTATCGATAAGCATGCTATCGATAAAAACATGCGCATTTTGTGCATTGATTACCAAGATAAGTCTTCTATTGGCTGTCAATTATAACAATATATTCTAAAATATAATTGAACCTATTTGTAAATTTTTATATGCAGAATTCATGTTAACACGGATCGCAAATCTATCTACGCCGCCATTTCAGAATTCACCGCCCCACGGCGTTGTTAAAAAATGTAGCAATTCGTTCAGCAGAAACTTTTTGATGGATAATTTTTGTATGCAACTTGCTCAGAGATCAATTATTCTGCTGAACACGCCCAATGGCAGCTTTACTTGCCACTTCACCTGCTACATTTGCCTTCGATGACACATTTGTAGCTTCAATTTCAATGGTATCGGTTTTCTTCTGTTCTTTTGAAAAATAGTCCCTCAAATCAAGACTTTTTCTTTTTTGTTCACTCATTTTAAATAACGAACAAAGCCCACACACTGCAGGCTCACTCTGAGCCACGGGTTAGGGGTATGGACAGATGCAGGCGCACTCAGAGCTACTGAATTGGATGCGAGGTGCACTCCAGGCGAGGGTTTGGGTATTTTATTTTCGTGTAATCTATGAGATAAGTTTAATTCTAGGGCTTATGCAGGTCGTATTAGAGTACGGGGTCTGTTGTGTGCTTCCGGGATTGGCTTCGCTCGTCGGAATCCTTCGCGAGCGTTAGTGTATCTAGCTTCGCACTCCGGATGCTCTGTAAGAATGGTGACGAGAATGTCAAATGTTGGAACTCTTGCCGGGAATTCCCACTTTAGCCCTCACTCTAGTTCAGTTTTGGGGAGGATTGGCTCTCCCGGACTCGCGGAAGCGCGACTATTTCATAGAGTCTTCAATTCTTGGGAGGATTGGCTATCCAATGTACACAAGAACAAAGTGGATGTACTACAGCTCCATAGAGTATTACAAGTCTGGGTGCACTCAAAAAAATTTGTTTCCTAGATTTTAGGAAACAGTAAGCCTTAAATACAAAAATGGACTATAATTGATCTATTTAGGAAATTTTTTTACCTAAACAGGTCAAATCTGGACTAAAATGTCAAAATTTAGGCAAACATTTTTAGGCTATGGTAAGCCTAAAATCTAGGACCAATTTCCTAAAACTTTATGCTACGGACACGATATGCATATAATTTTTTAACTTTTTATTATCTTATAACTTGATTTGGTTGCAATCATCGAATTGAAAGCGGTATTTTATGACCGTTGCATTTCCGCACATAGCAATTTGGAAAACTATTCATGACAAGATTGCTCTTAACATGACCATTGTTACGCAGTTTTTTGAACCGACATGCTTGTAATATGAAAACCTGGAATAATTGAAAATATAAGACCCAATAATTCTTTACTCCATTGAGGACAAATGTTAAAAATTAACCTCCTAGGACCGGTTTCCACCCGCTAGCGGTAACCTTATTAAGAAAAGTTAGAAGGCTAAGTCTGCAGAATCGTTCTGCCAAAGTAAGACGTGTTTTTCCAATTTAATACCTATTCGAAACCGCTTAATAATTAAAACAAGATTTAAAGTTTTATTCCGCAGATATCACAAAAAAACTAGTAAGCGCGAGTTCCTTAGCCAAAGAAACCCATTCTCAGTCCACTCTTTGTCATAAAAGAAACCCCGTGTCCAAGTCTTAACTTCGTACCAAATAGAAATTTATTGCCAAAAAGGCCTTAAATTGCCTAAATATTAAGGAAAAATTACCCTAAGGTTTAGGCATTCCGATTTTAGGCAAACTATGCCCTAAAATTTTGGTACAAATTGTCTTAGTTTTAAGGAATGTCATGTTCTAAGATTGAGAAATTAGTTTCCTAAACATAAAGGTATGATATGTACTTGAATTAAGGTATGAATTATCAAAAACTTACGCATTTTATGTCCTAAAATGCAGGAATAAATTACCTAAATTTTAAGCATCTTTTGTCCTAAAATTGATGTAAATAATTCTAATATTATAGGTATTGTATTTGCCAAAATTAAGATAAAAATCTTTTCCAAATTTTAGGCATTTGTAGTCCTGAGGCATAAAATACAAAAGTTTTAAGAATGTTATGTCTTAAGATTGAGGTAATAATATTTAAATTTTATTTTTTAGGTATTGATTTTAGTTGAGATAGTTATGCGTATATATTAAAGTTTAAAGCTTTAAAGAAATTTAATTTCTACCATCTATTGCTTACACACCTCTAACTCCATCACTAAAAAGGAAAGTAGTTTAAGTGAGTTCAATCGTAGTGCCTTCGTGTATTATTGCTAAATAAACTCGGAGAAGTATGGACTTTACTTACAAAAGAATAGAAGATGTGGCGTGGAAAAAATTGAAAGTTAACTTGATCTGCCTGCAAGTCTTAGATGTAAATCTCTCCTACAGGTCGGACCTCTGTATCTTACCATCTCTAAGATTTGTTTGTTTACACGCTCACGGCTATATAAACTCGTCTGTTGATGCTGATCAAGAATATTTATATATTGTAGGGTCGGAGATGCTTCCTTCTGGCTGCGAACTTTCTTTTGCTCATAATTTAGCTTTCGTCCATCAAGGATATGAGAACCGATTATATGTAGCGTTGGGCCTATTTGTCTATTTTATACAGAACTGAAAGATTTTAAAGTGGATAAGTCTGCTTTATTTTTCTTATCTCTTTGCGCTTATTAAAACAGGGCTTATTCTGGGGTATTATTATCTTACTTCTAATGGGCACGAACTTATTATGTAAATTGTTTTTATCCATGCTTAATAGACTGGCCCTCAAAAATAGATTTCAAAATACTGGGCGGAAGAAGTTTCGTTTTTGTCCCAAAAGATATGATAAAAAGTTTGGCAGCGATCGGACTTCATTTAGTGAGCGCGCGCTCGCCCATAAATTTGAATATTTGAACTATATGGAAAATAAAGGGGATAAGTTTCGTACTTAATCTCTAAAAAAAAAAAAATTAGAGTGTTATTTCTTTTTATGTCCTTTAAGGGGGAATACCATAGCAACATTTTAAAAACATTTTTGTTGAATATTTCGAGCGTAATTTTGGTCAGAGTCATATCAAAACAGCAAATTTAAATTGCTGTTAGAAAGTGTTTTATGTTGCTATGGTATTCCATTTAAAGGATATAAAAAGAAATAACACTTACATTTTTTTTTAAATTGTAGAGATTAAATCCGAAACTCATTCCCTTTTTTCCCCATATGTAACATATCACAATTTGAGGGCGAGCGCGCGTCCACTAAATGAAGTCCGATCGCTGCCAAACTTTTTATCAGATACTTTTTACTTTTTACATAGAAAAAAAATGATTGAAAATAGGCCTTTTTTTACCCGGTGAAACCCATGTAACCCCTTAAGTAGTCAGTTTAAAACCGCTCAACTTTTGTTATCTAATCTAGTTGTAGGCATAATTGTGGCATTTCATCATACATATAAAGTCATGCAGTTTTAATTCGGAATGCAAGCCATGAAAGATAATTTCTTCATATCTTCGACAAGGACTCCTATATACATTTTTCCCAATTTTTTTTCAATTTTCAAATATTTCGCTATTCGACCTAAGCATTATGAGTATTTTTCCTTATATTAAGGTGGATTTTTGAACTCGGCGTTCCAAAATACTTCAGAAACAGGTATCCAATGAGAAATCTCATTATTACATTTTGTTGACTTTTGTTATGTAAGGGATACCTTCATGTGCAAAATTTTTTATCGATTTCTTTTTTGCATGTTTTTATAGTAAAAAAAAATAGAGGCCAGCTAACTTCGGCTCGACCGAAGTTTATATACCCTTGGAGCTTGATATATGCCTGGCAGTTTGTATGGCAGCTATACTATAAAGTGGTCCGAATTCGACAAATCTTGTTGAAATTATGTAAAATCATTGAAAACTTATAAATACGAGCGTTGGAAGCGATAACATTGAAAACAAAAAAGTTTTTCTCACTAAGACTTTTTTTCAGACCTAACTTTTGTATGGCAGCTATACTATATAGTTGTTCGATTTCAACAAGCCTTATGTGAAATCATTACAAACTTATAAATACGAGCGTTGGGAGCGATAGCACTAGAAACAAAAAAGTTTTTCTCACTAAAACTAGTTTTTCGACCGATCGTTCCTATGGCAGCTATATGCTATAGTCATCCGATCCGGCCGATTCCGACAAATGTGCAGCGTATTTATACCAAAAGACTTCGTACAAAGTTTGGTTAAGAAAGCTTTAAAACTGACGGAGGAGATAGCATAGAAACAGACGGACGGACAGACGGACATGGCTAAATCAACTCAGCTCGTCATGCTGATCAAGAAAATATATACTTTATGTGGTCGGAGATGCTTCCTTCTATGCATTACATACATCCGGACAACTTTAATATACCCTCTCCAAGGGTATAAAAAGTATTAAAAGTAAAACAGTATTTTTTGAAATTCGAAATACTTTTGAAAATGTAGACTTTATTGTCAAACAATGTCTTCGCTAATACACTTGTATGAACTAACTTTTAAATTACTTCAAATGTTCAACGCATTTATCCCGAAACCACGTTTTTCGTGCAGGCGGCCATGATATCTCCAGTTATACTGAACCGGTTTTGATGAATTAAAGTGGAATTTTTCAATGGCCGCCATTGTGTAAAAAAAATTTTTTTCGAGGGTCGGGTTATAATGGCATCTATACTGATTATAACCCCTTTTTAGTTTTCATTTCACACAACCTGAAGATCGTTGCCGCCAGCACTGTATCTTTTCTTAAACCCCCCGCCCTTTAACGGCAGATAACTTTTTGAACAGCCCTCGTATTGAACCAGTAAAATTTTTGTACACCCTTGGAGAGGGTATATTAAAATTGTTTAGATATTTGTAACGCATAGAAGGAAGCATCTCCGACCACATAAAGAATATATATTCTTGATCAGCATGACGAGCTGAGTTGATTTAGCCATGTCCGTCTGTCCGAAGGTCCGTCTGTTTCTATGCTATCTCCTCCGTCAGCTTAAAAGCTATCTTAACCAAACTTTGCACGAAGTCTTTTGGTACAAATGCGCAGTACATTTGTCGGAATCGGCCGGATCGGATGACTATATCGTATAGCTGCCATAGAAACGATAGGTCGAAGAAGTAGTTCTTGTGAGAAAACCTTTTTTTGTTTTCAACGCAATCGTCCCCAAACCTCGTATTTATAAGTTTTCTATGCCTTAGCATAATTTCACTAAGTTTTATGAAAATCGGACATCTATAAAGTATAGCTGCCATACAAAAGATAGTTTTGAAAAAACGTCTTAGAAGGAAAAATTTTCAATGCTATCGCTCCCAAACTTCTTACTGGTCAATATTATATGCTAACACACAATTCTGCCAAGTTTTATTCAAATCGGATGACTATAGCATATAACTGCCATAGAAACGATCGGTCGAAAAAGTAGTTCTAGTAAGAAAAACTTTTTTGTTTTCAAAATTTTGTCAAAATTGTGGTGCCATATAACAAACTGGCAGGCAGATATCATGCTCCAAGGGTATATAAACTTCGGTCGAGCCGAAGTTAGCTTGCCTCTATTTTTTTTTTACTTTAATCTGATTGTAACATAATAAAAAAAAAAAACAGAATTTGAAAAAATCTTTGCATTTTAAAATAGGATTTTTTGTACAAAAGGTAAAAAAAAAACAGACTCGACATGGAGATCACTTCCTTAAGCTGCGATACACTCAATATTATTTTGTCGGCCGGTCACAACGCCCAAAAATTGTTTTGGGGGTTGTGTCCGATTTTTGAACGGACTTATCGCCCAAAACTAATTTGGGCGATAGGTCCTTGGGGGTTATGTCATGTCACCTACTTTACCATCATCCAACTCACTTCGAATATCTTCAAGCACTTTTAGGACATCTATTCTTCATATAGACGGATTGCTTTGCCAGAAAAATGGATTCGAATTTGAATTTTTGATAGGTATGGCAATATAGCTATCGGTCGATAGTTACTGTCTGGCTTCGGGATAGAAACTATGGCAGATTTCCCAACCGCGGGGAAGACAGACGTTGTAAGTAATGCATTGAGCACATGAGTTAAGTGGGCCAAGATTTTAAAAAGATTTTTTATAAATTTTGGGTTCATTCCGTCAAGTCCAACTGCCTTAGATTTAATTCTAAGAATACATTCAAGGACATCACATTGAATTACAAATCTAAAGTCGTATGCTGCACTACTCAGGTACGTGTTATGGAAGACTTCGGGAATTTCTGATAGATTAACAAACTCTTTTTTGAGTTTATTGACATCAACATCAGGATCAATTTCTTGCTTCTGTTTTTCAATACCTAGTTTTTGAATTTCACTCCTCTTTGAAATTTATTAGTGTAATAAGCCCTTTTGGAAGAGTTAATCAGACTGACTACTGTTCTTCCTAGAGTTCTAAATTTATTGTTGTGAATAACAGTGTTTATACCTTTTCCATTTGCAGTACGCTTTGTCTCTTTACTTACTCTCAATCTTTTCCCGACAAGAGTTTTCCGTACATCAAGCCGCCCTTGAATCTAATGTATATCAAAAAGTGTTGAGACTCACATCTATATATATTGTCCTACGAACGACATCATGAATTCCGATTTGAAAAAAACTTTTGCTAATAAAACCGGCTTCCATTTGTTTAAGGATGAATTGGAGGCTCAATTGCATGCAATTCACAAACGCACGAATCGCACGAAGAGTCAGTCGTCCATTACAGATGAAGATTACCAGCCCGATGCTTGGATATACGAGAGTGTTGGTGGCTGTTATCCACCCCCTCAGGATCTCACTAAGCTATCTAAACACCGGCAGGAGGAACTTCTAATGCGTGATTTGATCTACGGCTTTACGGGCATACCCGCCACATACATCAAACCAGACATACACTTGGATCAAATAGCCTTAATGAGCTCCAAAGACTTGGGTAAGGTGCGTTACAAGATAGACGAAGGCTTCAGCAAGGATCTAGCTGAACAGACCTGGGAGCTGCTCCCTTTGATGGGGCATTTTATAGTGGTGGAGAGTTTCATAGAGGAGAGCAATTTGAGTGCTCGTTGCAATCGAGCCCGGCTGGTTCTGGCCTCGTCCTTAATGGCGAATCTGAAGATTTGGTGATGAAAATGGAGGAGAAACTTATGCAGAAGCAGTTAAATTTAAAGGATTTGGTTCAAGAAATAACTCCCTGGGTGGCAATTATGAGGGCCTTTGCTGTTTTAACGGGCAAAGCTGGCTCGAAGTGCTCACAGTTAATGTCCCAGCTGAGTGAACTACTTGAGGAACAAGAGTCGGGCCGAGTGAAGGATTATGTGGGTAGAATTTTGGAGGAAGTCTCGGGTTACTACATGAAAATGGTAAAACAGTGGACACAAACTGGTAAAGTATTCTCTGATCCTCAGAGAGAGTTTTTTATAAAGGACAAGAGTGGAAGCTCTGTGCCAGAATCTCAAAGAAATTGTCCCATTTACTGGAACCAGCGCTATGTCAGAAACTTAGAAAAGTTGCCCACCTTCCTATGGCCTCAGGCGGACTATATATTCCTGGCCGGGGTATATGTCAATATTCTAAAACAGTTGAAGATCAGTCTAACTGTAAAAGAGGCTCCCTCGACTTATAAACCCGGCAGTTTGGAGCATGTGGACCTTATACTTAAAAGCTATGAAATGCCGGCCAAAAAGTTACTAAGTTTCCTTATCAAGGAACATCAACTGAAGCTTCATCTACATAATCTAAGTCTTTATTTTCTTCTAAAGCAAAAAGGATTTGCCGAGGATTATCTGACCAAATGCCAGAAATACTTACAACGCAAGGCAGACCACTTGATACCCGATAAATTGGAATCCTGTCTCAGGAAGAGTTTGCTAGCCCTTAATAGTGATTCTTACCAGGAACTGGTGCATAGCCAGCTCAAAGACTGCTCCGTGTCTGGCCAACTAATGCCTACTGTGGCACCACCCCCATCCGACGACTGTCTCCATCTCTTTGGCTACGAATCCTTGGCCTTACGTTACGAAGCCAAATGGCCTGTAAATTTGGTTCTAAATTCCAAAAGTTTGGAGCCTTTGCAGATTCTACAACGCGTTTTGTTCTTTTTGATTTATGTGCAACTTCGCCTAAAGGACCTCAGTAATCACTGTGACTGTTCCCCTGTCCACAAGCTGACCAAATGGATGCTCTTTGTCATGCTTGAGCTGGAGCAACACATGACCCAGGACGTCATAGAGCCATACTGGCAGGCTTTCATCTCAGCGGTGGATCAAGTTCCACACATTGACGATCTTTTGTCCCAATTCGGAATCACCCTGAAGCAAAGCCTTAGGCTGTGTCTATTTACCCAGGATACCATCTTTGTGCGTTCCATTTTTACTTTGGGCCGCATTTGCCTCAAATTCAGCAACTACATCGAGTCCCCACCCACAGACCACAGCCCCGTGGACTTCAAGCGTGAGGTGAAAGATTACAAGGAAATGTTTAAAAGTTTTATGGAAACCATTTTGGATTTGCTTACTGCGTTGTTAAACAAAACCTCCTGCAAGGACGAACGCAAGTCCTGCAAACAGTTACTGCGCCGCCTGGATCTGGAGGCGTCCTAATTTTAATTTTAGTTCCTTTGTTTTCGGGGATGATGAACCCTGGGAGGATTTTTGGCACATCTTTCAAATTTCAGTTACTAAAAAAGGTTGCCTCTGACCATGAAATACCATCATCAGCAGGCTTTTGCAGTTGAGAACTTCTTATTAATAAAAGCCAAAATGAGCGAGCATTAATTGTAGTTACATTTTTTATTCCAAGATGTTTCACAGAGACATTGTAGACGGCGTGCTGCCGGTAAGAATGAGTGTAACACTATGCATTAAGGGTTTTTGATGTGAAACATCTTTAGTTTCGGTACGAAAGATTTTAGTAGGAGTAAAATTTGATTTCAGCGTCATGTGACGCTGCAGCGCTGCGCTGACGTCATTCATATTTTGAAAGGGTGAAAGAGAAGGAAAAGTGGTGGAAAGATCAAGAAAGCGGTGAGGAAGTGGGAGGGGGAAAAAGGGTGTGACTAAACAGTGACTAAACAGTGATTAAACATTGACTCAACAGTGACTAAACAGTGACTTGAAAGTGAGTACACAGTGACATGATAGTGACTAAACTGTGACTTGACGGTGAATAAACAGTGACTTGACAGTGACTGTACAGTGAATAGACTATGATTTAAATCTGAGTCGACAATGACTAACCAATGACTTGACAGTGACTAAACTGTGACTTCAAAGTGACTAATCAGCGACTTGACAGTGACTTAACAGAACACCCAGTGATCTTGTTCCGAAAAAAACTTTTTGTATAATCTCTGATCACATTTCAGTCTTTTTCGAGCTCTCAGTCTGATTAAAATATATAATATCTGATAAATATTTGAATGATCATAAATAATACTTTTGTGGGGAGAAAATATAACCCAAACTGCGACTCTTCATCAAGAGTCGCTTATACCCCGTTTTTCAGATCAGTTTCGACTCATTTTCGAGTCATTTGGGAATTGAATCAGGTTTCACATCAAAGGATCGTGAGTGTTCCCCACACTCACACCTTTTTTTTTGTTTTTGGCATAAACCCAAAAAAAGTTCTGTTTTTTTAAATAACCTTTATTCTTATATTTTTTTATGTGTTTGTTACCCCAAAACCCGTGAGTAATGGGGGAATTATTTGGCCACCCACTTATTTGTAAAGTGGAAATCGCCATGGCAACTGTTGGTACTTTGTTTTCGGTTTTGTTACAAGTCTATGTTGATTTCATCTAAGAAGTCGAATATTTCTTGATTGGCATAAATGCTTTTGTGTTTAAAGAACGTGTTTTACATGCATCTTGGTTAGTGCAAAAATAACTTTTTTCTTGATTGCGTCATGCACAAAAATTCTTACTCACATTTATTCATCTCACAAAACTCTAAACTCAACTCAACTCAACTCAAACCGCAATCGCATCGATCGGTTGTGCCACAGTTTTTTGATCCAACATTTGTGTTCATATTTATTCACCGAACAAATATTTTCAATCGAACAAACTTAACACATACCGCAATCGCATCGAACAGTTGAACTAAAATTTTTTTGATGCGACACTTGCGTGTTCGATCGAACAACACTCCGCCAACTCAGGCCAACGCATTGCGAGAGAAATAGGAGAGAGAGAGAAGAGAGAACCACAAAACACAGCTGGAGCAATGGTCGTGGGCGCCAATGTTTTAGCAAAGACCAATATAATAGTGTTAATTTTACAATACATACAAAAATAACAAATATTTATAAATCTATATAAATAAACTAAAATAAATATAAAAATATTCAACCTGTTCATAGCATATTTTCCACACGTCGCACGCTGAATACCCTAATGACAATTATTTTTTAATGTGAAGTCATGTTTGAAGTATATTATGTATCTTTATATACGTACATTAGGTCGGACATTTTATATATGGAAAAATGTAACGTCATGCAGATACCCGCTTAACCGATGCATATTTGTGTATAAAACGCATAGCAAAAAAAATTTTTGAGAAAAAATAAGGTTTAGGGTCTGCGACTTGGACTTAAAGATTATCACTCATACGTACTGTTGCCCCTGCCTACATTTTTAATTTTTTAGTAGTTGGCGTAGACTTGGTTTGAAGTCCTAACATTTGACAAAAAGGTACCATGACCAATAAAAATGTTTTTTATATAACAGACACAATATGTAGGTAAATATATTTTGTACTTAATATATTTGGTAAAAATTTTATATTACGGTAAAATTTCTACTATTTTGCGCTGTTTACTTCTAGATGAAAGCAAGTTTTAGCCGTTTATTAAGAGGCTATCAAGATATCTTTGAAGTCAGGTCACACACTGAACTGAAGAGCTGCGCATCACGCTTGCAGCCGTTCCTGCAAATAGTCTACTTTTACTGAGCTGCTTATAAATAAGCTTCTTCAGGATCGAAAAATAATGCGGATTACTATACTACTATGGGCAAAAAAACAGGGAAATTAATATTGTCAATTCATTTCATTCTCTTGAAAGTAACCTCCCCCTAATGCATTACACTTGTGCCAACGTGTTTTACAATTTTGTTTGTGTTGGTAGGACAATTTTAAGAACATGCTGCTAAGTCTTCTTCTGGAATAGTCTTTAATTTCTTCTTCGTTTGGGGCTCTGTCTCTTTATCGATTCAAAACGGTGTCCACGGAGCGATCTCTTGAGTTTAGCGAATTGCCCATAGTAGCCAAAATAGACACTCAAAATGGTTTTCACTGTTATGTCTGCAGTATCTGACTAGAAGGACAGTGCGTTCATGCGTACAAGGCCCTTTGTTGAAACCCCGCTCGTGGACCATGCTGACTTCAACTTGCGAGCCACACTAGTCGCACTTTATGAAATGGGCAGTCTTATGAATTTAGTCCCATATAAAAGCGTGGAAAAAACGCATCTCTTCGTTGGAAATGGGCTCGCTTCGTCAAAATTTGGTCCTAGTCTACCAACCAAAAATACATTTGATTTCTGCTCCATTTTTAATTGTTGTTCGATTAAATTCAAATTTGACAACTTTTAAAATGATACGGAGAATTCGTCGACAGAATTTCGATTCGGTGAACGGGTCGTGTACGTAATATTTGTGGAAACTTTGAAGGCTTTTCGCAGAGGTTAAAACATGATATAAAATTTTTTTATTTTTTTATTCATTATGTACACCCTAAAAGTAATCGTTTAAGATGGTATCAGTTATATTTTTTATCGGCGTCCACCCTTACGTACATACGTACACGGTGTTAACCATAAAATATACTAATTCGAATAATTATCATTTAAAGGCAATACAAAAAAGTTTTTAATATGGATGGGGGCAAGCGTCTTGCAAAATTAACTTATAACTATTAAAATGAAAGGTATAATTCGACAGAGCGCTGTAGAACACGAATACATGCAGACAAATTAACAATGCTTGAGAATACGTGTGCACACATTCAATCGTCGGCTGTCGCTGCATGCGTACATGAGAGCGGCACTCTCTCTCTCTCTGGCTTTTGAAGATCGAAAAACCACTTGAGAAGCCACGCCACGCCAATCGTGTGCAAAACGAGAAGGCCAAGCTAACTTCGTCTTCGCCGAAGTTTTTATACCCTTGCAAATATTTTAATACATCATAGTTTACGAACGTTAGCATTAAAACAAACAATTTTTCTAAATAAAATCCACCTTTCGACCGATAGTTTCTATGGCAGCTATAAGATATAGTCATCCGATTTTGACCAAAACTTCCAAATCTGTGTAAAAGCGTGTAAAACTTATAATTTCTGAAGCGGGAGGCGTTTACATTAAAAATAAAAAGTTTTTCTCACAAAGACCCACTTTTCGACCGATAGTTCCTATGGCAGCTATAAGATATATTCATCCGATTTTGACCAAAACTTCCAAATCTGTGTAAAAGCGTGTAAAACTTATAATTTCTGAAGCGGAAGGCGTTTACATTAAAAATAAAAAGTTTTTCTCACAAAGACCCACTTTTCGACCGATAGTTCCTATGGCAGCTATAAGATATAGTCATCCGATTTTGACCAAAACTTCCAAATCTGTGTAAAAGCGTGTAAAACTAATAATTTCTGAAGCGGGAGGCGTTTACATTCAAAATAAAAAGTTTTTCTCACAAACACCCACTTTTCGACCGATAATTCCTATGGCAGCTATAAGATATAGTCATCCGATTTTGACCAAAACTTCCAAATCTGTGTAAAAGCGCATAAAACTAATAATTGCTGAAGCGGGAGGCGTTTACATTAAAAATAAAAAGTTTTTCTCACAAAGACCCACTTTTCGACCGATAGTTCCTATGGCAGCTATAAGATATAGTCATCCGATTTTGACCAAAACTTCCAAGTCTGTGTAAAAGCGTATAAAACTAATAATTACTGAAGCGGGAGGCGTTTACATTAAAAATAAAAAGTTTTTCTCACAAACACCCACTTTTCGACCGATAGTTCCTATGGCAGCTATAAGATATAGTCATCCGATCCGGTCGGTTCCGACATATTATCAGTGTGCCGTAAAAAGAAGACTCTGTGCAAAGTTTCAGCCCGATAGCTTTAAAACTGAGAGACTAGTTTGCGTAGGGAAAGACAGACAAACAGACTCAGCTCGTCGCCCTTATCAAGAATATATATAGTTTATAGGGTCGGAAATGAATATTTCTATGCGTTGCAAACTTCTGGGCAAAATTATAATACCCTTTGCAAGGGTATAAAAATCGTATGGCGTTACGCATCTTATTATTCTAATGTCTTTGCTTTTTGTTGGCTATGATGAGCAGTTGTCACTGTTGTTGTAGCTGTTATTGCCATTATTGTATAGATTTTACACTCCCCCATCACCCAGCCCCCACCCCTAAATGTGTAGATGTGTGTATGTTTATTTTTTCGTTTTCTTTATTAATGATACAACAGAACAGTCGCCCCCCGGTTGATGTTGTTGTTGTTATTACATCTATCTTTTTATTATTGTTGCATTTTAATTAAGATAACTTCACTTGATGACACATACACAAAGAGAATATCCAATATCAGTTGGATACGACAAAAAGGTCCTCTTCCGGAATGTTGAGTCATCCAAGTAATAACACATTTCGCATAGAAATTGGGGGAATTCAAATTGTTACCTAATTTAAAGTCAATTTTGCCTCAAAGCTGCCTACCCGGAGCCAACTAACGGCCGAGTAGACACCAAAACAAATAAAGAAAATATTTCTCAATTAACAACAACCTCAAGAAATGAATATAGAATACCGAAAATTACCTGCTGAGGTGTATGCTGTCCAATACACACAAAAACTTTCGATTTTCAACAACCAAAATCTACCTTTTAACGCTTCCCACACACTTTTTAACTACGTGCAATACTCTTTTTGATATATTCTTTGTTAATGAGGCAACCAAAATCCTTCCTTATGACCAGGTTTCCGTGCCAGCTTTCTCCAGGCATGACCTAAGACATAATTCTAGACCACAATAGTCATAAAATGGAGTATTGATACATTAGTCACATTAACTACTCAGTCCTTGAGACTGATATATGTACTACTCTGTGACTGGTCACTGATTTATCAATCGCCTACAGCAGATGTCTAGCTTGAGATTTTGCACAGCCATTTGAACCGTCTGTTTAATAAATTTGTTAAACTCAAGACTAAAATAGTAAAGCCTTCAGTACAACCATGGTTTACAAATGAAGTAAAAAGACTCATTATCCAACGAAATGCTTCGTATAACAGGTGGAAGCGATATAAAACAAACGACATGCTAACGGAATACAGAAAGCTTAGAGGTTGGGTAAGAAGTGCAATATATCTCGCGAAGCGGGAGCCATATCGTCTGGTAAAACTTGGAATGAGTTCAAAAAGTGTGGAGTCTTTTCTAAAAAGTCTGAGCCAAGTACAAATATTAATGTTGATAGCCTAAATGATCAATTTGTGCAAACTTAAGTACTTGATGCTCTGATGCAGTAAATATCTGTGATAATAGCTTTAGTTTTGTGTATGTCTGCCCTTGTGATGTCTTAAAAAGTGTTCTTAGGGTAAATACTAATGCATTCGGATTTGACAATATTAGTCCTACACTGAGAAAAAAAATTCAATCTAAAATCTAGATTGAAAATCTCTTTTCGATATTCTTGCGATTTTGTGAAAGCAAGATTGAAAAACTTTGAAATGAGGTTAAAAATCTCAAAAACAAGATTTATCATCTCGCAATTTATCAACCGTCCTACAGTTTTCTCTAAAGCTTTAGTTAAAAAACTTTATGATATATCTAAATTAATTTATTTTGTTAAAAAATAACAAACAAAACAATAAAAACAAACAACTCGGCTCTCCTGGGACTCGAACCACAACCTTCTCGTTCCCATAAAGCTTTTGGCAGCCTCTTTACCGACTCGGCTATTAAAGGAAATTTTTTTGCGCAGCCAGTTGCAGTATAAGAAGTCAGCTGGCACTGTCGTGCTGAGAACTCAGCTGGCTTGAACTGAGGCTCAATAGCCGAGAGGGCTGAGGGGCGATGCAGTGTGGTCAATCAATCACCCCGAGGTACTCGGTTCAAGTCCCAGTACAGGTAGATTAGTAATTAACATTTGTATAAGTTTTTCAGAGAGATAAAATTGTTAATAATTAAATCAAACACAATACACAACATACAAAACAAAGCATAAAAATAATAACAGCTTAATTTTTTTTGTTTTTTCTTTTCATATTTAAAAATGAGATTGTTTCATCTTAAAGTCGAGTATAAACGATCTTTATCAAAAATTGATGAATTAAGATTAAAATTGAGAATATAATCTTGGGTTAAGATTATCTGGTCTTAGTCGAATTCTGACACCATTTTTCATTGATTCAAGATTATAATCTTGCTTTTGGATTGATTTTTTTCTCAGTGTAAGTTTGTTAAACTACTTCTTCCGTTCTTATTAGGACACCTTACGCACATCTTCAATACTATAATTATGACTTCTTGTTTTCCTGAAATGTGGAAGCGAGCCAAAATCCTCCCAATACCAAAACCAAACGGGCAATTCAGATCCATTTTGATTTTTCCGTTTTTGTCAAAAGTCCTCGATCATTTAATGTCAGTACAAGTACAGACATATCTCACTTTGAATATGCTAATGTGCGACCAACAGTCTGGATAATATATAATATAATATTATATAATAAATATGACATTAAAGATGACAGTAAAGTTACTTTTTAAACACTTCTCGATCACAGTAAAGCTTTTGATACTGTGAACCACGATATTTTATGTACCAAGCTAAGCAAGATTTATAATTTGCTTAATTCGCAAACTGCGGCAAGACTGCTTAAATCAAATCTAGCAAATCGATCTCAAGCAGTTAACTCTGGTTCATCCATTTCCGAATTTAAGATTGTAACGCGTGGCGGTTCTCAACGATCTGTGTTAAGCTCCATTTACACGACCTGATCGCTCAGATGAGTTTTCGTCAGACGAACACTGTAACTCGATAAATGCCACTCAGATGAGTGCTCAGGCCAAATAGAACCGGTTCTATTTCGTCTGATCGTTCATCTGAGTAGCTTCATGTCTACTCAGACGCCTTTTTACACGGTCAGACAGCAAATCAGACGAATACTCAGATGAGTGATCAGGTCGTGTCAATAGAGCTTTAGGACCTCTTTAATTTTCTGTCTATATAAATGATTTGCCAAATGTGCTGTCTAAATGTATGTAACATATGTATGCTGACGATGTACAGCCCGTTGGTAGAAATTAATGAGTGTATTGTTTGTTGTAAAGATGAGCTAAACAAAACAGATAAGTGGGCCCAGCGAAATGGGCTGAATTTAAATCTTACCAAATCCAAATGTATTGTGATTTACAAGTAGGCCCTTAGTACTGTACAGCTGAGTCAACTCAAGATAAATGAAACTAAAATTGAATATGCTGATCATCTGGGCATAATTTTCAATAAAACGCTATCGTGAGGTAACCATATATTTACCTTTGGGCTATTAAGGCAGCTTTCTATATGTCAAAGGTTTTTACCTGTTCACATAAGATTACTGATAGCTAAAACGTATCTTATTCCTTCTCTTTTGTAAGGTGTAGAAAATTTTGGCCACTGCCGTGTTACTGATATGAGAAAACTCAATGTTGCCTTTAACTCGATTGCTCGGTTTATATTTAACCGTAGAAGCTCTGAATCAATTACGCAAATGGCGAGTACAATATTTGATCTAAGCCTTAAAAAGACTTAAAAACTTTATTTATTGTTTTTACATAAAATTTTTGCTTCTAAAGAGCCGGACTATCTTCATAAGAAACTTAAAAACGCAACTTCAGCCAGAACACTTAACCTAATCTGTCCAAGGACCAAGCTGTCTTGCTCTGAACGACAATTTTTGAAGCCTGCGATCAAAACATGGAATACCTACCAACTGACTATAACTATATGAACTAAGGAATAAGGAATAGGGAAATAAAGGAAAAAAAATTAATAAATTACAATTATAGTCCAATATATAAATGTATTTATTAGTTATAATTTATTTATTTGTTAGTTATAACTTATAAACCATAATAATTATGTTTAATTTATAGTAATTTATCGTTGTGACTAGTGCATTAAAAATAAGAATAATATGGTAGCACTGAGCTAGAGTCGAATAAATAAAAATTAAATTAAAACGCATACATATCTGTTGTTGCGCTCGAATTTTCAAGAAATATAGGAAAGTGAACGACAAGAGAACACGTATGAAGTTACTGTTGCACTACGCTTATCCATAATCAATGCGTGATAGCTATGCGCTCGGCTGTCCCTATGCGTATTTCTCTTAAGAGAAACTCTCCCATTTCATCAAATACAAAGATCTCTAAATTTTCTACATATATTGAGATTTTTGCTTTGTTATCGTCAGCGAGTCTTTATTTTAGAAATTAAAGACAAGTGTAAAAGTAGATTTTAAAGCCTCAACAAGAGGTTCTGTTCCCTGTACAAAGCCTAAATTTCGATTCCTTGAATCAGTTTATAAGTTGATTGAAAGTTTGTTAGTCATAAAATTTAACTTTTGTCGATACACCCAAAAATAAAGAAAAAACTAGAATGAAGGTAAAGCAGTAAGTTTTTACCTAATCTACATGAATGTGGCCTTAGAAACAAATTTTCAGCCAGTTTTGTTAAAGAAATATATCGCCTAAAAACTAGAAGGCATTTTCTAAACATTCGAAATGACAGTTGAGTGTCTTCTAGAGTTTTTTCTTTTTTTTCCTGTTTTTTCTGAGGGTATAATAAAATTTTCTGGATGATTGTAACGCATAGATGAAAGCATCTCGCAAAGTGGGCACTTAAGTGGTGTGGCGGTCCCAGTTTATCCAGCTCCAATCACAGATCCAGTTCATCTATCTGTTTCACACATCACTAAAAACTATCGATGCTCGATATTCCCGCCTTTTTATGTATCTTACATCTCTAACTCACACACACCCAGACTTATCTCTTCGTCATTGTGTTACGCTCATTCTTAACGGCAACACGACGTCTCCAATTTAACAGAGCTAAAACCTTATCCGTGTTGTAAACTAAACTAAATAAATAACGTGAACTTTTGCTGAGTTTGGGAATCACTTGGCTTATATTGTTCAAAGCAAAAACTAAATTATTGAATGAAAATCATTTGAAATTATACGTGCTGCCCCCTGTTATACCCTATATTAACTTCGGCCCGTATTTTTGGAATTTTTATAAATATGATCGTGTTTTTAGAATTTCAGAACGCTTTCTATGCAAGTTCTAAACATTCCACACAGCTCAGCAATAATAGAATGTGATTTTTGCTGCTTAATAAACTAAGCGATATTGTTTATAAGATTTCAATTAAAAAAAAAAAAGAAACTATTTTTAAAATAATGAATAAAATATAAGAATAACGTGTAATTTATTATTATTTTAATTTAATTTAATTTAATCAATTTTTAAGGAAAGCCGATGTTTTGTGCCTTCTAAATCACAATCAGGATTTAGGGGCTTCGACCTAAACAGCATTGTGGGACATGTGGATAAGGAATTTATAGGTCTAATAGGATTAGAAGTACTTGAAAACCCGGTTCAATCGAGCAGCTGCGAATATGCGTACTGCAGAGAATGCATTGAGAAATGGATAGTGAAGAAATCTATCAGATGTGAATTTTAAAAATTAATAATGAAGTCAAATTTTAAAATAAAGACTGCCTCTCGGCCCTTTGCGAGCATAGCATATTTAATGCGCGCAGGGGAATAAATAAAACTTAACTAGACTCTATGGTTATTGTTAGGACTCTATATAAAAGAAATTCATTCTGTTGTGGCTACTCAGACATATTGCGAGTGGCTCATTATGGACTAGAAGAACAATATTAACGAACTGTTGAACAATCCAAGGCGAAGTGATAAATTTAAATAAATAGAAATATAAAATAAAATAAAATCAGCTCCAACGATCAGGAAATGCTTCAATACTATTGAATAACACGGTGTGACAGTCAAAAAACTTCTGGGATGCGACATAGTGTAGGTTGTAGATATAGTTAAATGTAACATTGTGGCATACCACAAAACCCGTATTTGCGAGGTTGATGGAGTTAAAAAATCATATGTCTTAAACTATGCACCGTACAATAGCATGTAATACGTCGTTGGAAGGAAAAAAGTAGCACCTTTCCAACGGTGTATTACATTGCAATCTCGGATAAAAATTAAGGAGGCTACATGTAAAAATATAATGATTTTTTTTAGTTTTTTGCGACTTCGCCCTACTTCGAACGAAAATTAATAAGTCAAACTTGTATAAAACTGTTTATTTTTGGTATGCAGTTTCAAAAAACATTTAATTTTGCGTATTTTCCAATTTAGTTTATTAAAATAAAGTAGTTTTTGATCGAGTTATTAATTTTTTTAATAAAAAAGCCATATGCCGACATCTTAGAATCATGATGTGTATTAACCTCCGCGTAAGTTCAATTTGGCCGAACACGAGTGGAATGAGAGAATTGAGCTTTTCGTATGATACCGTTATTGAATTGAGCTTTTTGTATGATACCGTAACGGTATTACCGTTATTGAAAGCAAAGGCAGAACAACTTAAACAAATAATCATAAGAGATTGGCATTGCGTTGCGCATTGCGCGTTGGAAGCGTTCATTATTTGGTGATTAAGATCGTGTGAAATTTAAATTAAAAATGTGTAATAAGCGGAATAAGTTTTGCCATGTTTGTGGTTTATTTACGGTCATTAGTCGAAGGCGTAATTTTCGAAATAAAATTTCAGTAGTGAAAACATACAATGCTATCTTCGATCGTTCTTACAAAACTAGTATCTGGTACGAATCAGAATATATTTGCAAGTGTTGTTGCACCTTACTAAACAAAGTGAAAGACAATTCGTCATTGACTTTGCCATTTTCTGTGCCCATTTATTAGTATTTACTAATTAATATTAAACTTATAATCTTAAGTTGTATAGGCTTAAAAGCTGTTTTATTGCACAACCAAAACCAATTTCCCTCAGTCCCAAGAATTTTCTATAAAGTGCTCAACAATATTATGTTCGATAGTGCTATAAGGCGCAATTCATCAACATATTGCACAAATTTCGTAATCCGAAAATATACCATAACTTTGCTAATTATGGACTGATTTTAGAAAATGGCATCACGTTTTACTCGTGAAAATGTATTCTTTTTAAATATCAAAACAAGTGGTCTTCTACCAAAATAGTGTTCAAAAACATCACCAAAATCAAAAAATGGTGCAAAAAAAAAACAAAAAAAATGGTTTACCTTGGAAATACTCCAATAAAGAAAATTAAACCTAAGTCATGTATGGCACGTTTAAAGACCTAAGTTTCTTCTTTCCAAAACTGGTAAAAAATGAAAATCAGTGCATATTTGACGAAGCTATGGGCGTAAAAGTTACCGTATGTGCAAAAAACGTTTTTTTTACCGTTATTCAAAATTTCGATGTGACCAAAAAAGTTCTAGTATGCCAAAAAATTCTATTTAACTATACCTAAAACATACGCTATGTATGTTTAACATACGCTATGTCCCGTTCCAGAAGTTTTGTTTTGATTTTTTTTTGTCACAGTGTGTAATTGTTGTGCTTCTCAGGAAGGCCAACTGCCGAATGAACACAAAACTTTGACTGCTGAGGCAATTCGAATTTACCAAAACTTTTGGCCTACTAAGATAAGTCAAAAATAATACATCTAACAAATAATTTATAGAATTTCATAAACTGCAGCAAATTTATAAAGTACTATCAAATAGCCCGTCACGCTTCGCTGCGGCTTTAACAGTATAGAACAAACGCACAGCCACTTACCGCCCACATACCACCCACATCCCATCCACTTCCCACCAACTTCCCGACAATTTCCCGCCTACATCCCACCCACTTCAAGTCCACATCCCACACACTTCCCGTCCACTTCCCGCCCTCTTCCCGTCCACTTACCGCCCTCTTCCCGTCCTCTTCCCACCTACATTACACGCACTTCCAACCCACATATCACCCACTTCCTGTCACATGCCACCCACTTTAAATCCACTTACCACCCACTTCCAAAAAAAACAACAATTTACCACCCACATCCCACTCACACCACCCAAATCCCATTCACTTCCCAGTGGGCATCCCGGCGGTATTTCCAACATCGGAAAGTAAAAACAAAAATGAATTCTCATTTAGACATTACAAACCGAGTTTCAAGCCAATCGGATGAAAAATAGTTTTTTTCATGCAGAATTTTCCGGGAATTTTCCGACCGTTGGGTCAAATTTTCCAACTTTGGAATAAACACATTTCAATTCATTTCACCTACTTTCCTTTCAAACCGAATTTCAAACCAATCGGATAAAAAATAGTTTTCTTCATGCAGAATTTTCCGGCCATTTTCCTCGTGGGTGGATTTTCCAAAATCGGGAAAACACGTGTCCAATTATTTCGCTTACTATGCATACAAACCAAGTTTCAAGTCAATCGGATGAAAAATAACATTTTTCCCATACAAACTTTTCCCACTCTTTTCCGTCCTTTCCGGGTGGAATTTTCCAAAACACAACAGAAACATAACAGAAACTCCTGTCCAAATTACAGCCCTCCATCTCTTACCGTTTAGGCTGTGCGATGATTGCCAATCAGTCAGTGAATCAATCAGTCAGGGCACTTTCTTTTATATTTAAAGATATTTTTGTAAAATTTTTCGTTACACCCCCAAACATAATCAGCTATTAAAATTATAATATATATCCACCAAATAGTGAGTCATAATCTAAATCTAAGCACTAGAGAGCTCGTTTGGAGACAGAGTGTCTTCTTAACATAATCAATATTTTGTTTATTTAATAATTTATGTTACATGATTAATAAAATAAACACTAAAAAAAACCGTCACGAGCACACACACACCAACAAACAGACAATAATCGGGTTGCTCGAGTTTTTTCTTCAAATTAATTGCATGTCTACGCAGCCGTAAGATGGCTCTGGGCAACTCTGACAGACGTAGAATCTAAAAAATTTTCTTAGAGAACAGAGAATAAGCAAAATCAACTTCCGTCATACATACATTTCGGATCATTGGCATACTTTTCTGTCTGCTTACATAATATTAATGTGTTAACATTAATGTCAATGCTCTGTTAATTAACATAAGGTAAGAGTCCTCAGTAAAGGATTTATCGAGTTACTAAGATAATCTCACTTCCTTCCCTGTTTGTTGTACCTCCCACACGACACCACACCAACTTTTATTTGTTTCTACATATTCTCACTTAAATTGGCTTTAATTAAATGCAAGTCGTAAAGTCAAATGTGTGTGTGTGTGAGTGTCTGTCCTCTAGCCCCGGTCTTACAATTTAATTAAAGCGAATGCGAATCATAAATATTGTATTACCAGGCAGTAAAAGGCAATTGTCAAATGCTCCACTCCCTCTCAGAGTTGGACCTGAATGTGGGTCAGTGTGTGGAACGAGGAATGAAACTGGGATGGTCATGGATATTAAGCGGGGATTATGTGGCAGTTGCAGTAGATTTTAACTGGTACAAAACGAGCTAAGGTCATCCTCAAGTCTGGCCAAACTGTGGCAGTTGTCTCTTAATTAGCTGCTTATTTTCTGTTTTGAAGCGGGTGGCCAACCGGTTGTCGTATTTTTTTTCTTCTATGTTTATAAAACTTGATTTTGTGATTTTCTTTGAATTTTGTTAAGTACGAGGGCAGCTTAATAACTTCTAGTACATGCATTATGCACTAGACTATTAAAAGTCATAAAGCACGCCCAAAGTCTCCTCCTTCACTTGATCTAGCACACAAGTTGTGCTCGTCTGTCTGTCACGTAGGTCATGGAGCAGAAGTGCTTACCAACTGGCAACAAAAACCGCACCCGCATCATGGATTCGTAGTGTCTTTTGTGGCGGGAACCAATTAAAATGCGAGACATCACATGTGCGAGCAGTTATTATAAAATTTTTCGTTGGAATTGAGTGAAAAATAGTTGGTAACAGAAAGCGTTGGCAGGGGAAGGGAAAGGATGGAAGTGAATTGGAGATTTTCCTGTGCATGTTACAATGTTGTTAATATGACGCTCAGTTGTCACACACAGTTTTGAAAATGTGCATTGACAAGGCATTACATGGGATGGAGGAGGGACAGGCGGAGGGGCAGGTGGGTGGTTACCAACCAGACTCCCCCTCACAAGTGTTGGCAAATTATTGGCATGCGAACGATGCTGCAACGTTTATTAAATTTTTCAAGTGCCACCAAATAGTAGGGGTATTCGGTGGCAAAAGGGGTAAAAAACAGGTCTGTGTCTGTGTGTGTCTGTTGCCATGTTAAACATGACATTTAAACCAGACATTTAAACCGAAACTAATTACGGTTAAGGTAGAAAAATCAAGAATGTTCTGTTTCCAAACTTTTATAAGCCAGAAAATTCTTGATTAAATACCGGAATTTCTATAGTTAAGAACGTTTTTGAAATTCACCAAATTCTTGATTTGAAGAACGTTTTGAAAATGTTGAACACGTTTAATAATAAATCTGAGGGAGTAAATCTTGAAAAATTTTGTCTTTGCGACAGCTTCTTTTGGGTGATGTCTTTGATTTTGTATTTGCAAAATCAGTTGCCTTTACCATTACCGCGTAGTAGCAGGTGGGTTGTGTGTGGAGTGGGATAGTGTGAGGAGGAAGTGGGAGGTGATGGGTATTCGGTGCTGATCTGATGGGGGACCTGGTGAGCTCTGGTTTGGTTTTGGTGGGGATCGTGTGGGGATCTGGTGTGGATCTTGTAGGGATCTCTTGGGAATCTAAAGGGGATGTGGTGGGGATCAGATGGAGGTCTGGTGGCGACATAGTAGGGATCTACTGGAGATCAGGTGGGGATCTGGTGAAGATCTGGGGGACTCTTGTGGGGATCTAGGGGAAATTTTGTGGGGAGCTGGTAGGGATCTGGTGGGCTCTAGATGGGATCTGGTGAGGATCTAGTGGGGATCTGGGGTTGGTCGGGAGGGGATCTGGTGGGTATAGGGAAGTGGGGGTGGAAAGAGTGGCCGCATTGAGGTCAAGTTGTGAATTCTGTGCTAAAGACTAAAATGTTCTTTGTTTGACTGTGCCTTTACAGTCGCTTGACAGTGACTTGACAGAGACATAACAGAGACCGAACAGTGACTGAACAGTGACTTAATAGTGACTTAACAGTGACTTATTTTTTACTATTTAACATTAATTTATACAGAATCCAAATGTGTCTTTTGTCATTAAAGAGCTTCGCGTCTCATGACACCCACTCCTTTTTTAGGAAAAACCGTCTATATAGTTTATAACACAGATTAGGGTTAAGCTCGGTTTATTTGAGTCGGCGTGCTGCCGGTAAGAATGAGTGTAACAAAAGGGCGGAGAAATAAGGAAATGTGTGAACCAGATAGAACTGGATCTGTGCTTAAAACTGAAACCGCCACATGGTCAAAGTGGTGGCGCCATCTATTGCTTAGGTTGGCAATCACTTGGCTCAGATTGTTCGAAGCGAGAACTAAATTGTTGAAACAAAATCATTCGAAATCTTCATTTATATAAACTTTGGCCAAGCCGAAGTTGTCATTCCTTTGCTTTTCCCGTATTTTTGAATTATTGTAAATATGATCGTGTTTTTATTAAGAATTCAGAACGCTTTCTATACAAGTTTTTAAACATTTCATACAGCTCAGCCAAAGGAGAACGTGATTTTAGCTGCTTTATAAACTAAGCGATATTGTTTATAAGTTTTCAATTAAAAAAAAAGAAGAAATGTTTAATGTAATGAATAAAAGATAAGATCAAAGTGTGCTTTATTATTATTTAAAAAAGTTTACGAATTTAATTTAATCAATTTTTAAATGCAATTTTTTGTGCCTTCTTAAATTACCATGAGAATTCAGGGGCTTCGATCTAAACGGCATTGTGGAACATGTGGATAAGGAACTTATGGGCCTAATATGTTATAACATGTTGAGAAGTTCTTCTGAGGCGTACCGCAGAGAATGGAAACCAATTTGCCCAGTAGATCGGTCAGGTCTGGTACTTAAAAATTAATAATGAAATAAAATTTTAAAAGAAAGACTGCCTTTCGGCCCTCTGCGAGCATAGCATATTTAATGCGTGCAGGGGAATAAATAAAACTTAACTGGACTCTATGGTTATTGTTAGGACTCTACATAAAAGAAATTCATTGTGTTGTAGCTACTCAGACATATTGCTTGTGGCTCATTATGGACTAGAATAACAATATAACAGAGTTCATGAACAATTCAAGGCGCAGTGAGAAAGTTAAAGAAAAAGACATATAATAGAAGCTGAAATCAGCTCCTACGATCAAGAAATGCTTCAATACCGTAAGGCTATTGCCCCGCTCGATTGTTATATCAAAAGAAAAATAAATTAGAAAGTCTAAACAGACAGTCAAAGAAAATAAAATTATTTCCAAAAAATAATTGTTTTGCTCCTCACAAGGCCCAACTGCCGAATGAACACAAAATTTTGACTGCTCAAGCAAATCAAATTTACCAAAACTCTTGGCCTACTAAGATAAGTCAAAAATGATTCAAATAGAATTTCATAAACCGCGACGTCTGAAACTACTAGCATATTATCCACCGTGATTGGCTTTGCTAAAGTGTTCGGTTTGACCGCTTTAGAGTTGCAAAAATGGCAACTTTTAAACGGAAATAAATATTTTTTGGCTGGCCTTTTTTTCGCTTTTACTATACCACGCAAAACAAATTTCCAATACTTTTACTTATTTTTGGCACGACCCGCACAGCGATATATAACTTCTTCGATGGGCTTCGCTTTGACGACGTTATGCTGGTCGGTTATTCCCTAAAGCGTAGTATACACTTCCACCAAAGACTTGCCAAAACAAAAATACCAAAAGTGACAATTATTTTGTTTTGGGACAGTGTGACCAGATTGTAAGAGGTAGCTCGACAGCCCTGGGTCGAATCACACGTTTGTTTTGCGCCGCTCCGAAATAAAAATTTAAGCAATTAAATTAAAACAATCCGATTACCGTTAGAGAATTGTGAACATTGTTTATTATAGTGAGCCCGGTCCCAGGTGTGCTTCGCGAGTGACACACACACATTACACACATTACACACACTCCTAGCCAAACAGCGGCTTTGGCGGTTGCCGGCAACCTGTTGCGGTGTCTGTTGTTTACTCTACTATTGTAAATACGTATTGTGTGGGCAAATCCCGGCCTAGCTGAGCTGATTGTTCATTCCACATATTAAGTGAAGTGCGGTATAGTGTACTTATTGTGCTTCGACAAACGACAGACGTGTTTGTTAATTGTTAATTACATTTGTTTTGCATTTGTACAACAACAACAACAACAAACGTCTGGCGTCAGTGGTGTGTGGGGGTGTCAGTGCTGTTCATCTAGCTACCACTTCTAGCCTTTTTCCGGCCAGCTGCGGTAGAGTGGGGCAATAAATAATTTAATAAATTTTAAATTTATTCAAATTATTTGTTGCGCCAGATGGATGGTACGGCCTCTACAGAGCCTAGAGCTCCACTTAAAAAGTTTGGGAATGACTTAAACTCCCTAATAGATAGGGCTACGACACAATCGAGCCCCAAAAATAAATCTGCAGCTACGACCAACCGAACAAGGGGGTCCAGCAAGGCTAAAAATACAAACATGGGACGGTCCCTGCCCTCAATCAGCACCAAGACTGACGGTCAGCCACCAGCGACAGCCAGATCAGCTGATAAAAGAGCAGGCGCAGCTCCTATTGCAAGTAGCAGGCCCGCAGACTTTAATAGACCGGAACCAGCAAAGGCCGCCGCAAACGATAGACGCACTGCCGTAAGAATCCTTAAAAGGAACGCAGTATCCCCGATATGCGAGAGTCAAGCCTCGAAGGAAGACTTCGCAAAAATTCAACAAGATATTTTGTGGGCTAAAACCATAATTCCTGATTTTCGATTGGACTATGTCAACCCCGCGAAGAAAGTTACGAGCGCTAAGCGGGACAGGTCTTTGGAGGAAGCCCAAACCGAGGCCCCGAAAAGAATTAAAACACATGGCGCCCCACTCTCAATATCCTTTGCTGAAGTAGCAAAAGGTAAGAAGATTTTGGGTGTAATCGATGCCAGCAGAAATGATGAAAAAATACCTCTACATCAGTGGGAATGGGTAGAGGCCGAGCTCGGAGGTGTAGCCATGGAGGTGCTGAAAGCGAACCCAGGCCCACCACCCATATGCAATAACGCGGGATGGTTTCAGGGCAACGTGAAGCTAATCGCGTGTGAAGATGAGAGGTCGGCGGTTCTCTACAAGGCCGCTATCGGTAAGGTTGGGGAAGTATACCCAGGGGCAAAACCAATGGCAGTGGATGCCAAAGATATCCCCTCCTGCCCCAGAGCGCGAGCCTGGCTGCCTAAAGAACCGAGCGATCCGGCTGACATCTAGGAAATGATGACAATGTTTAATCCAAATGTGCCAACTTCGAACTGGAAGGTCATTAAAGTGGAGGAATCCACCGGTGCGAATATCCACGTAACTTTCCAAATTAACTTTTTCTGATGATGCAGATCCTACAGATAAATCTGCATCACAGTAAGGCAGCTTCCGCTGCACTTCTGCTTCGTCTAGCGAAAGGCGAAGCAGACTTCGTTTTAGTCCAGGAGCCTTGGATCACTGGAGACAGGATCTGCGGCTTGAAGACGCCAAAATACAACCTATACCATATTAAGGGTAAGGGTAAGCCGCGTACATGCATACTAGCGAAACAATTGTTTAAAGCATTTCTTCTACCCCAATTCAGTGATGGAGACATCACAGTAGTCAACTTTGAATTGGGGAGTACCACCTACAGGCTGACTTCTTTTTACTTGGCTCATGAAACCACGGAGCCAGTACCGTCCCGACTATTCCAAAACCGTGTGCGCAACAGTAAAGGAAGCAGAACCAGATTAATACTGGGTGGAGACGCTAATGCACACCATACAGAGTGGTCCAGCACAGACACTAACGATCTTGGTGAGTTACTTTACGATTATCTTTTAAGTACAAATCTTATTATCTGTAATAAAGGTAATGAACCTACTTTTGTAACTAGGAGAGAGGTACTTGATATCACCCTCATCTCAGAGTCTCTAACAGAAAATCTTATTTCATGGAGACTCCTATCAGACCACTCATTCTCAGATCATAGATATATTGAGCTAAAGCTAATAGAATCATGCCCCGAACCTAAAAAAAAAAACACAAAATTTAAAAAAAAAACAAACTGCAAACAGTATAAGAGACTAATAGTTAAAAATCTAGATGCAGCCCCCCAATTTACTCCCGTAAATGTAGAGCAACTAGATGAATTAGTCAATACATTCACAACGACATGCTCAGAAGCACTTGACAAATCTTGTCCTTACATTAAATACAAGCCAACACATAAGCCCCCTTGGTGGTCTAAAGACCTAGAAATACGAAGGAAACAATGTAGGAAAGCATTTAACTCAGCTAAGAACACGAACCAGGACTCATCCTGGGAGCTGTATAAAGCCAAGTAACGTGATTACAAAAGTGAAATGCGGAAAGCCAAACGACGCTCGTGGGCAAATTTCTGCAACGGTATCGAATCTACCTCTGAAGCATCAAGACTTCAGAAAATTTTAGCGAGTTCCCCAATCCCTCCGGGGCTATTACAAAACGATGATGGAACGTGGGCTGAATCCAGCTCTGAATCCCTCAACTTACAGCAGGTAAAGCCTCACATGTCAGACCCAATAACTTTAGGCCAATCAGCATATCATCCTTTCTCCTCAAGACATTGGAGAGACTGAACAACAGAAACAGCACTCCATTATCTTGTCTCAAAAATTGAAAAATTACTTGAGGCTAAAGAATATGCACTCACGGCATTCCTCGACATCGAGGGCGCCTTTAACAACGTTCTCCCCAACGCTATCACCTCTGCCCTTACACATCTGAATGTGGACGCACCCCTGGTGGAGTTTATCCGACTCATGCTTACCAGCAGAGTGGTTAACTCGCAACTAGGAGATGCCTGCGCCCAAAGATATGTAAGTAGAGGCACTCCTCAAGGAGGTGTTCTTTCGCCATTTCTTTGGGTGGTAACAGTCAACGAATTGTTGCGACTCATGGAATCGCGAGGACATACAGTGATTGCGTACGCGGATAACGTTGCCATAATCACAAGAGGCCAATTTCCTCACAGTCTCTGCAATCTAATGCAGGATGCACTCTCAACACTTTCAAAATGGACGACTCAGAGTGGCCTTGGAGTCAATCCAACCAAAACTAAACTCGTTCTTTTCACTCGCAAGTATAAGATACCAAATTTAACACCCCCACGACTAAACAATATACACCTAAAATTTAGCGACTCCGCAAAATACCTTGGTGTAGTGTTGGATAAAAAACTATATTGGAACGAAAATATAACTTAACGAATCAAAAAAGCAAATACTGCACTTTTCTCGTGCAAACGCGCAATTGGTCGTAAATGGGGATTTTCCCCTGAAATAGTACACTGGCTGTACACTGCCGTTGTACGTCCAATACTATTATACGGTATTATTGTATGGTGGCCGGCTTTGGGGAAACCATCCGTACTGAGAACCATAACAAAAGTTCAACGTAGTGCTGCACTATGTATGACTGGTGCATTGCGTACAACCCCAACTGATGCACTTAACATAATGTTACACCTTATTCCACTAGATCTTCTGGGAAGAGAAATCGCCAGTAACACCGCTCTCAGGCTAAGAGAAAGTGGTACCTGGAAAGATAACAACTCTGGCCACTCGTCTATACTACTACGTCGAGGTGCGGTACCGGCCAAGCTTGACTACTGCATCCCAACAATCACGTTTACCACTATGTACAAAGTCACTATACCGAGCCGGCTGGACTGGAACTCAATGCCTCACTCCAAACCGAATGCCATCAATTTCTACACTGATGGCTCCAAACTGGATGGACAGGTAGGAGGAGGAGTATTCAGTCCAGAGCTCGGGATCAAAACTTCATTTAGACTTCCTGATCATTGTAGTGTTTACCAAGCAGAGGTTGTAGCCATCCAGGAGGCTACCAAACTCCTGGTAAACCTTGCAATCCAAGGACGCAAATTATTTATTTTCTCAGATAGTCAAGCTGCATTAAAAGCCGTTGACGGTCATGTTAACAATACAAAAACTCTTACGGAGTGCCGCAGATCTCTTAATGAGATGGCTCAGCACTTTGAAATTCATCTTATTTGGGTGCCTGAACACTGTAACATTGAAGGCAACGAGATGGCTGACCACCTCGCCAGGCTTGGCACCACCACTCAGCTCTTACCGGAGAAGAGCAACATAGAAGTGCCTCTTGCGACCTTTAAGCTGAAAACAAAGGAGACTACATATCAAATAACCATGAATCGATGGCAAACCACTCACACATGTGAAGTATCCAAGCTTACATGGCCTACTCTTAACTTTAAAAAATCTAGGGAGTTGCTCCGCCTAAAAAGAGCAAACATTTCCCTTTTATTAGGGGCCCTTACTGGACACTGCCTTATAGGAAGACACGCCGCTAGGCTCGGAGTCATGCACAATGACTTCTGTAGAAGTTGCAATTCAGTGGATGAGGAAGAGAGTGTACAACACCTCTTCTGTTATTGTCCAGCTCTCAGCAGAAGACGGCTTACAACTTTGGGTCGTCCTTTCTTAACCGATCTGTCAGAAATTTCTAAAATAGAGATTAACTCACTGCTTAAATTCTTGCTACTTTCAAAATGGTTTAACGGGGAAGACCGTCCCTCTACGATCACAGCGTAGAAAGGGTTATATGAAATGGGAATCTCCCATTTCAACCATTGCAACCTAACCTAACCTAAGAGGTATGCATGTAAAATGGTCACATTGCCAAGAGCGTAGCTTTTGGTTAAATTTTAAACAATAAGTTTTACAATCAATAAATACAAATTATTAACATGCGTTCTTCACGGCTCACAAATGGCTACTGGGCCTGATGAGCAGACATGACACTTTAGCAATAATTAAATTAATAATTATTACCCAGTTTACGTTTGATTGAAGTCTCGCGGTGTTTTGTACCTTGCTTTGAAAATTGCGCTCAATCATTGATGGGAAAATTATTCAAATTTCACCCGATTACGCATATTTGTGTATCGACAATGTCCGATACCTCTTGAAATAATTAAAATTAATTATTCAGGGAGCTATCGATAAAAACACAGAAAATACGGATCTAGTATTGTATCGGTATTTAATCGAGGCCTTTTTGTTGGAAGTGTGGACTGCCAACAAAGGGATCGCCAAAGGGCTATGGCACAAAAATTTTTGTGAGGTTTTTTTTATATGGAGTTTTTTGTTTTGGCAAGTCTTTCGTGGAAGTGTATACTACGCTTAACATCTTTCTAATTGCTTTCTTCGCTGCCTGCGGATCATCGGCAATTATTTCAACCATGATACAATTATACAAGATAGTCCATTCGGCAAAATCATAGTCCCCTGATATAAGTGCAAGTGAAATAGCGTTGAATAGTTAGTGTGAGTGAAACGGCTACACAGTGCGTCGATTAACCCGCGCACGGTGCATGGGGCTAAAAGTTTCCTTAGTTATGACAAGAATTGTAGTGTTTATAATTTTATTTTTATTAGTTTTGAATTAGACATAATTCTTTGTTTTTGTTGTTTGACAGCCATTCTCTTGTATATAATTCTAAAGTATATACGTATCTTAAAATAAAATTTTTTTATATTTACACTAATATCGACCTGCTCAGCGGCGTTTAACAATGTCTGTTTTAAATTTGTTGTTGTTTAACAACATGTAAAAATATGAATTCAAGTTGTTTTATTTTGTTTTTAAATGTCGATGAAGGTTTTATCAGTCCTTCTTGCGAAACCTCATCTACGTATGAAAATGTCGACTCTTTTGATAATTAATTTTTTAATGACGTAACCAGCCAGGTATTCAAGCGCATCCTCCGTCAAATCGTCTATCACTGCTGCTATGCTGTCATCAAAATCAAATTGGAGATTGCAATCTTCAGGCTCGTTCTCTTTGTTTTCAATATTTTGGACGGCTTGAGAAAAGTCAAGATTAAGGTACTCATCAGAATCGTCTTGCTTGCCATTTAACAATTCTGTATTCTTAGCTAAATAAGATTTAAAGGTTACACTAGTTAACAAAATAATAAAAATTTCGCGATCGCGAACATTTGGTAGCAATTCCTTGTGTAAGTCCTTCCGCTGAGTCCAAAAATCCAATCCGCACATTTTTTTTGGGGCCGTTTTCGAGAAATCGCGGAAAAGGTAGTTTTTCGATTTGTAAAAAAAGTACCTTTAGAAAAATGCGCATATCTTTGGTACCGGTTTTTTCATTATGAACAGGTAATGCTTACTTGGAAGGTAATTGAACACCCTATCATACGTTGATACACCACTCTTAATCCGGTGCTGGACTTCAGCGTTATAAAGGCTTTTATCGGCAATTTTGCATTAAATTTATCACTTTTTTAAAAAAAGCTAGATTTTAAGTGCGATTTTCACAACGAAAAAACTATGTAAAATTTATTTTATTGCTGGTCACTAAAGGTTTATCTATTAAAAATACAACGCAGTATAGTTTATTAAAATCTGATGAAGAATAAAGAAGTTATTGGCATTTTAGTAAAAAATGAAAGGTTTCGACTTCAACCAAACTGACTTAGTTTCACTGTTTTATGTTCGTCGTAGGAGGCACTGTAACCATTCCAACTATTCTATTTAAGGGCTACTACAAATTAATTTATACCTGGTTAGGTTAGTTTGTAATTGACTTAGGTTAAAAAATGCATGTAAGGCGTTAAATTGAATGCAAGAAGCAAATTATTAATAATTATTTTGTAATATTCCCCTGAAAATGTTTATAAGTTTTGATTGTGTATCTTATAACACAGTTAACACTCAAAATAGCCTGGGAACGGGATTAATACATTGCGAAACAAGAGGCCTCAGATAGAAACACCTCATACCCAGTTTTTACTGATCACGTAAAGTTCGCGTTTAAAGGTGAAGGGAGTCACCACATTTATTATACCCAATTCCCGACTTCAATAGACAAGCGATTAGTACCCCGCCCATAGAAGTCTAACTTAGAAAATAGAATTAATGGAAACCATTCGAAAGAAATTGTTAGCGGAGTCGTAAATAGGTAATGCCCGCAAGCATGTCAAGATCAATTTTGCATTCAATTTGACGCCTTACATTCATTTTTCAACCTAAGTCAATCACAATTTTAGCTTTCATCTTCTTTTAACCAGCAACAGAGGTTGTAGCTTTGTGTTGCTAGTATAAAAGTGCCCATTAAACGCGAACGTGACGTGCTCCAGAGAAACTGGGTATGAGGTGTTGCTACCTAATGCCTGTAGTTTCCCAATTTATTGGTCCCAGTCCCAGGCAAAAAAATAAGTTGAATGTTGTTCCTCTGTGTAATAATTAAAAACAAAAACATGAATGACAGCACAAAATACGGAGCACAATACAAACATAGAAACATTGCTTAAACATATATCTAAACATTTGACAATTAGTGGTGTTAATATTAATGAAATATTAATCGGTTGTATTTGTTATACCTGTTATATATTTTCGTAATCTATACTTGAACTGCAGTGGAGTCGGATGGTCGAACTGACCACCTCTCGACCGCATGGCGCCAAAAAAGTTTTCAAGAATATCTTGGTTAAGACGACTTGTTAAAATATAGATTGATAGATAGATAGATGTTTATTTTTCCATATACATATACATAGTTTGTAGCTGCAGATTATTTGCTAACTCCAGAAATAAACATTTTAAAGCTTGGTTTATAACCGTCAGCTTTTCTTCTGTTGTTATAACAACGTTTACAAGTATTATTAATTGTCTATTTTAATTATTATATTTGTATTCTAATTTATAATATTTTTCCTATATATTATAGCCCCCTCAGTAAATCTAGCCAGATTCTTCCATCCCATTTCTCCATTCAAAGCCATGATGACCTCTTCTCTTGTAAGTGTGCCTTTCAGAAACTAGCGCAGACGAAATTCTCTTAGAACCGGACATCTCCCCACAAAATGCTGCATGTCTTCCAACTCCTTGCTGTTGCATAGTGAGCATATGCCTCCGTTAACAGTCCTTCTTGGGCAGCCGTTCAACCATAGTAGATCCCCTCTCGCCTTCATTATCCAGGTTATGTCCGTTTGTGGGAACAGCTCGTCTCCAGAGTTATCCCATTTCGCTCACACATGTCGTGAAGCTTTAAAAACCAACCCAAATTATTGCGCATCATTTTCTTAGCCAGAATAAGCGGAAGTCGATCTGCTTCATACTCAAAAAGTGCTCGTGTCAAGTAATTAAGATGAAGAGTTAAGCTGTAAATGTGCCCATCTTCAAGTCCTGCTTCTATTGCCAATATATAATTCGGCGTACAGTCTGGCAGCTTAAGTATCCTCTTAATAAAATAACGTTGCAATTGACCTGCCTCGTCGCTTATTTCTCCTCCCCATATTTGATAGCGTTGAAAATTTTCCATTTTGCAGCTAGGTTTAGGGTTCTCTTCTCACTCGTTCTAGCTGCCACATGTTTTTTGAAACTCATTGTTGGCGTCAAAACAACTCCAAGGTATGTGTACTCCTGTACTACCTTCACCGGTTCTGCCTGAAATGTCAAATTTTCTACTGCTGACAGCCTGCCTCCTTTTCGGAACACCATGATCTCGGATTCCGTTTTATTAACTTCCATGCCCCACAGTGTGCAGTATAGCTCGAGTTTTCCAATCATTAGTTAAAGTGTTGAGGGATTATCCGCTACGATAACAATATCATCTGCATATAATAACAGCCTTATGTTGGTGTTCTCAATGAACAGGCGACCTCCTATGTGCTCGTGAAGATCGTCCAGGTACAACGCAACGAGCAATGGTGACATAAGGCACCCTTGTTTTACACCGTTCATTGTTCGAAACTGTTCGGACAGTTTCTCTCCTGTCCAAACTGCACCGTTCGTTTGCGAGTATATTTTTTCTAGAAAACGTATCATCTTTGTGGACACCCCTTGTTGTTGTAGCTTGTATATAAGAAGTTGACGAGGTACTCGGTCAAAAGCTGCCTTGAAGTCCTCGAAGTAAGCATAAACTTTTTTCTTCTCCACAAACTTGATTCTTACAATGGAGGCCAAATTAAAAATGTTGTCAATCGTTGAGTACCCGCGTCGAAAGCCAGCTTGGAATTCATTTAGTTTTTTGTGCTTCTCTACCCACATTGTTTGCCTGGTCGGCAGTATACTCATTAGAAGCTTCGCTGCACAATTCATAAACGAGATGCCACGGTTGTTCGCTGGATTATTTATATCCAGATATAAGATTATACTATTAATGAAACTTTTTTCAAGACTGCTGCTATTAAGTTCTCTATTGTATATTATCACCAACTCCTCAAGCATCTCGATGGGGGCATTTTTAAAATACTTGTAGGTGACTCTGTCCTCTCCTGGAGCTTTGTTGGGCTTGGCTTTGGCAAATGCTATTTTGAGTTCCTCCATTGTAATCGTTGCGTCTAGGTCTGGATCCTCATCATAGTGAAGTGCATAGTGAATGTTCAAGGCGCTTTGTTCAGGATTAAGAAGATTTTCGAAATGATTTTTAAATTCACATGCACCAATTTCGGTCCCTATTTTTGGGGCAATTCCTCTTATTTCTCTGGCTATCTTCCACCAATCTTTGCTATCTTTTATCAGAGCTATTCGTGCATCAAGGCATTGGTCATAGTCGAGCTTACTTTTATCGCACATAACCTTGTACTCCTGTTGAGCCGTTACATAGGCCCGTTTATCTTCTGCCAACCCAGAATTTCTGAAGCTGTTCAACGCGGCAAACACAGTCTGTCTTTTCTTATTGCATTTCCAATTGAACCATCTATTGTTAAAATGTATTGCGGCGTTGCTCGTGTTACAGCGTGCTGCTTTTTTGATTGCGGAGGTAATATCCTCAATAGCTAGGTCCTGCTCTGTCTGTCGGTCTGTAGATCCCAAGATGGCGATTTTGAGAACTATAGGCATGTCATCGGACCAGATTTTGCTCTCCACCTTGAAAGATAATACACTTCCAAAATCGCACTATCAACCGCGCATAAGTCGATAACTGAGCTGCCGTTCTTGTTAATAAAGGTGAAGTTTCCATCCGTGTCTCCTGTTGCTCTACCATTCTCATTGCTCACACCCAATACGCGAATTGGTGTCTCCAATCACAATTGCATTTTCAAATAATTTCTTTATCTGTTCGAGATCTGATGCCCAAGTCGCCGCTCTGAGGTATAATGGAATTATGGTGTATAAGCTGTGAGGAGTTTGGAGTTTTAACTGCTGAATTCCAGAATACGATGCCTGTGTTCTATATTTTTCTGCTCCAGCTTCCGGCTTCCGCCAATAACTGTGCCGCCAATTGCTCGACCGAAACGACTACATCTGCTTGCCGGTTGCCAGAATGTAATAAAGGTGTTGAATAGTGAATCATAGTTGCTAATCTGCGCTGCTTCCACATGGGTTTCCGTTAAGGCAAAAACGTCGCTTTGCATAATGTAGGTAAAAAAAACTTTGATGTAAAATCTTATTGGATAGACCGTGAACATTATATCCTAAAACTTGTAAGATCTGGTGATTACTAGGGTACGATACGGGAACGTCTACAACTTTGGGGGGGCTATTATTGCTTAGTTTTTTTGGCTGCTATTTTCAAGAAGAGACTTAAAATCTAGTTGAATGCCATCCATTTTCTTGCCATAAATTTCTACCAATACAACTGCTGCCTTTTGTTCTCCATTTCCGAGCTCATAGTTGGAGTTGAATTTTAACCACTTAGTTGCGATACGAATGCTATCATTTCTGACCGCAATTCTGTGTGTATCATCTCTGGCCAGTATTTGCTTCTTAAGATTAAGAAGAGCTCGCTTTTGTTTCTGCCTGTCATCGCTGAGGTCCTTTTCCACATATAAAGTCGTGCCAGTCAGTTTGTTAGCGTTCTTAAGCACCGCATTGGCAGACTCCCCTGAGTCCATTTCAAGAACAATTCCCATTCGATTTTCTCGTTTGTATAAAATGCGAGACTCCTTTATTTGTAAGTTGTTGAGCTTAAGTTTCTCTCGGCAAATCGGTTTGATCTCCTCTTTTGGCGAACCCTCCACTTTAACTCCTCTAAAGATCAAGTCCTTCCTCGCGATAGTTCCTTATGATCAGAAGCAGCATTAATTTTGATTTGTTCTATTTCGGTTCTTAAAGCATCATTCTCTTCCCTCAACATTTGCAATTGTGCGGAGACTGCTCCAAAATGCTCCTTTATCTCTGCCACGTCATCCTTTGTAGCTACGTTTTTTAAAACTGCCATCATATCCTGCATTGTGGGTTCGCCTGGCGAACATTCCAACCGCCCCCTTTTCGTGATCTGAGATGGTGTACCCATATTCTGCTGCGGCAAAACTGGGGGTGAGCGCATCAATCCTCCTCTTGCTGCCATTGGGCGATTCAAAAAGTGCGCCAATGGCTAATATCGTTAAAAGGGTTTGTTTCTTTGGTAAAGCACAGAGCTGCTCTTTTAACGCTTACCAACACTATGTCGGTGACGATCAGCTGTGGCAACGTGTGTTTTTTTTTTTCAAATAAAGTTTGAGTGGTTCTGCTAACCGGTAGTTTGTTGTTGTTGGCAAAATAATGGCGTTCAGATTCAATTAAAAAACTGACAAAAGGCGGCCCGTCCTTGTTATATTCGATTTGCTGCAGTGCTCTTTCCGTGGTTTCTCGCTTGGGCGTCTGGCGCACAGGTGTCTTCAGTAGCAGAATCCTCCCTATCTCTGCTTTCACTCAGCCGGTCCGTTTCTTTGGTTTTCCCGCTTTCCACGCCTTTCGCTTTGGTTGGGTCAAATTCCCAGAGCTTCTCAGAGAGAAAGGGACCTACAGTTCTACAGTTTGCTTTTTCATGGCTAGTTACTTCACAGCTGGCGCCAATAGCTGGTGAAGGTGACCGTACGTGTTAAAGCTTTTTTCTAAAGAAAGAAAAAAACTTTTATTATTAGGTGTTCAGAGGCGGGATCGAACCCGCGACCTCCCGCCCAGCAGTCCAGCACACTAGGGTTGCCGAATATTTTTAAAATATCGTATCGATGATATTCTCTGATTTGAAAAAGTATCAAATGATATTTAATATTTCACTTTTAAAACATCGATATATCGATATAATTGATATTTTCCTTTTTTTCCTTTTTTATACCAAAAAGAGTTAATACTCTGCCCCAAAATAAAAAGATATAGTCTATATTAAGCAAACATAACAATATTTTTCATAAGATTCGAGTTTTGTCAGTGTTTTACATATTAATATGAATATCTTAAGCAAACATAACAATTTTTTCCATCAGATTCGAGTTTTCTTTGTATTATACATTTCAATTACTTTTAGTTCCAATATTTACTTTTAAAAGACTTTAAAAAGACGCGTTGCTTTATATGTATGTCCGTCATACGGCTACGGGAGTCGCAGATGACGCATTTTATAGCAGAAGCAAGTCGCTCCGAAGGCACTGAGCTACCAGGGGTAATAAGATACCTTAGGGCCAGTCTGGATAGTCCCGGCATGGACAGCTTATGCGAATTCCAGAAGATTAAGGGATTACTCTCCCATGATGTTTGTGGCAAACTAAGGTATAACTTCAGTTCACTATTTTGCGTTTCTTCCATTGAAAGGCCTTTTAAAATCGACCTATTATGGGCTTCCATAAAGTCAACATTCTGGTCATCTGAATTTTCGACATTTGAAATCTGTAAAAATTTTAATAAAATTTATTAGCATTTCTTTTTAGTTCATTTTTGGGGAGAATCAAAATATTGCAATATTCTACTGATACTGTGTATTGTTATTAAAATTAAAACATAATTACGAACTTTTATTTTTGACATACCGTGTTTTCTTGGGTAAATGTATCCAATTCTTTTAAAGTATCATTAGTCGCCTCTTGTACCCCCATTAGCGAGATATACATCTTTTTAAACCTAGGATCAAGAAATGACGATTTCACTAATATTTTATTGGACTCAAGTGGCTTGAACCTTTTCTCCAATAGGTTACAAAGCGATTCTTTAGTAAGGATGCCCTCTTCAGATTCAACTTTTACAATCTGTATTTTGTTGAATAACAGTGAAATTAACGGAATTACCATACTGACAGTGACATAATATTCACCGCTTATTTTCTCAGTTGCATCTTTAAATGGGCTCAAAAGGCTACAAAAATCACGGCAAATGTTTAATTCTTTAGTCGATAGCATTTCTGGTAATTCTTTAACATATTCGGCTCTTTTTATAAGAATGATTGCCACTTTATTTGCAAGACCCAAAAATGATGTCAGCATATCAAGGCACGAATTTCATCGCGTATCAACGTTTTGCTGCAGGGTCTTAATACAACCTTCCGGAATTCCCTCATCGGCCTGGGCTTTTCGCAACTGGTCCATTAATGCAGGACTGTGCTTAAAATGCTTCACAATTTTCTTCACTTTGTCCAAAATGTTGGAAAATGACGAAATCTCCTTTACTGTGTCATGTACCACTAAGTGGATCGTGTGCGCAAAGCAAGGAACATGTTTCCCATTTCCAAGAAAATATCTTGATGCGGCTTTCATATTATTTGCATTATCAGTGGTTAGTGTCGTCCACTTAGACCGATCAATATAAAAGTCTTCGCACGCGTTTTCCAATAACAAACTTATATAATCGCTGGTATGAGACTAAATTAAATGCAAAAAATTTATTTTTTTTTTTAAATTTGGCTATAGAAATAACTAATAAGTGACATAACAAAAATAGACAGAACACAAGACAAACGCGGTGAACGATTTAACAAAACACAGTTAAAATACATATATGTACAATGTACATATCAACTAACCTGGTCCATTCTAACTGCGTTTACACAAATCGACTCCAGACATTCCCCATTGATGAAATGAGCTGTTATGGTTAGGAACGATCGGGTAGAGTTTGTGATTGTAACAGCATCGCAGGTGAACGCGACGTCCTCCACTTTATTAAAAATCTCTCTAGCCATTAATAAGCATTGAGTGTATTTGTCTTCCAATAATGTCGTTTTCTGCAAATAGTATAAGTATATATATTTAGCAAAGTCTATTCATAGAAAATAGTATAAAATTATTGAAATACTTCAATACTTACCTTGCATCGGCCAGGTATTTTAAATTGCGGCACACATTTCTTAAGAAGGTGTGTTAGCCCTTCTTTTTCAACGCACCGGACAGGCATGTTGTCTTTGCAAATCATGAAGACAATGGCGTCTGTGATTTCTTTTGCCTTTTGTCCATTGTCTAAAATGAAGAAAAACTTAATAAAATTTAATTACACATTTCAGCATACTTTACCTTCAAAAGACTCAGCATTCCTGAATGACTCCGTTATTGTTAAAAGATCTCCAGAGTTCTTTGGAAGCTAATTGATAGACGAACATTTTAGAATTATAAATGGTTGTGAAATAATCAAATTAAAATGTAATCGTGTATATTGTCGATTTTGGCTGTGTTTGTGTGTAAATTTCATTCATTATTCCTGGAAAACGCGTACTCTTAAATCACACACACGCACACACCCAAAAAAGATGCCACTATAAATACACATACATACATATCTGTTTTTGGCTGCACTTTATGAACATGTCATAGTGCTTGTTTTTTAGGTGCGACGCCAAATTGGTCGTGTTACCGCTTGTTTTAACAACTTTTCCGCACAAATTACACTTGGCTGTGCCATTTTTTATGTCGCCGTAATTAGCTTTTATCAAATTTGTGTCCATTTTCCGTTTGCGTCTTTTAAATGCGTTTGCGCTCGCTGCTCAGATCTTAGAGTGACCAACGCACAAATATCAAAAAATTTCCCAAAAAAAAAATCGATATTCGATATTTGGACAAAAAAAAATATTACGATATAAATATATCAGTTTAAAAAAATATTATCGATATATTGATATTTTGATATATTTTCGACAACCCTACAGCACACTAACCACTGGGCCACTTACGGCCAAAATGTCCGTTTTTTCACTAACCGCGATTATAGTTTTTTTTTTCATAAGTTTCGGCGGTTTCTTCCTTCAGTTCAACCATCGGAAATATTTTTACCACAAAGTAAGAGAAAAACAATATATTTTGAAAATTTTTATTTATTTTTAGGCCAATCAAATATTTAGATATAACCAACTTTAACAAATATAAAGAATCGTTATATCTTTGCATCCTATAGTGGTAAAATTCTGAAAAATCTATTAAAAATCGTTAAAAATTGGGGTATCATGCTGACAAAAAAATTTTAATTTTTGGAGACTATAAAAAAAAAAATAGTTGCCACTTCAGAAATAATTACCCATATTCTAATTTTTCGAAAAGTTTTTTCCAAAACTTTTATTATGTCATATTTTTTGAACTTCTATAAAATTTTCTGCTTATAGAAAAAATGTTCTAAGTACCACGGCAAATTAAAAAAAAGCGAGTTCTTTAAATTCATGTCACATTTTTTTCTAAGTGTGCATTTTAATATTTTGGAATATATCAAAGTTAGCAATTATAGCATTTAGTAAAAATTTTATAATTTTTGAACCGAACCCATTTTTGACTATTTTTTAGGGTTTGAGAAAACTTCCAGTTTTACATTTCATTTGATTTTGAGTGTGCTGTGCTTTGACGGAACCGTAGTTCACATTGAAAGCAAAAACTCAAAAACCAAAGCCCGAAGCTGTGCTATTGCTGTGCTGTGAGAATTTCGGAAGCATAGCAACAGCATATTTGAAATACTTTCGTAGCCGTGCTGCTGTACTATTGAAAACTCTAAGCTGGGAAAGTTCAATAGCACACATATATCAGCACAAATTTAGGGTCATACTTTTATGTTTGATAAGTAGGTATTGAATTAAAATAAAAAATTAATGCCGGAAATATTAAAACAAAAGAGCGGCAGTAAGCTATGCAGCAGTGTCAGCAGGGGTTGCAGGGGCAGCAGGGGTGGCAGGGGCAGCATGGGCAAGGGCAAGGGGGTCGTTTCGACTGCCCATATGCCAACGACAGAGGCGGCGAGTCGTCTGAAGGCACCTTGCTCCTCTTTCCCTTCCTTCCTTGGCGACGTGTACTGCTTGAGATACCCTCGCTCATCACGCTAGCCATGCTCGATGAGCGGCTCATCTTGTCTAGCGTTGGCGTTTCGCTCATATCGAGCGACCTCTATCGTCGGTTTTCGAAATCGAAATCCGCAACACGCACCATTCACACATCAGCAGACGAAAGCTCACTGGTACAGCGACCGTGGACACGAACCGATAGCCGATTCTCCACACCGCACGCACACTCTCGATTGTTCACTGCTATTTAACGCAATTTACCGTAATAAGTTGTATTGCCTTGTTTACTCCGAAAACGATGCTGCTTATCAACAACCACCGTTATAAGGCAACACTTCTGTGGCCGGGAAATCAAAACAAACGACGATGGCAACGACGAATTCAACTTGATTTGCGGGAGCGCTCAAAAAACACGTCCGTTCACCATGCGCGTCACTAGTTAGATCAGTAGATTAAAGTCAAAGTGGGTTTAACGTGAGCACCTGCCGCAATGGCTTTATCCCACGGTGCCGAGCACAGGGTTGACAACGTTAACCAACGTCCACAATACTCTTCGAGAAGCCCATTATTTTGAAGATTGATTTTCATTTCATATCAAATGCATCATGATCTAATTAATTAATGTTCAAAAATATAATTAATGAAAAATACCACAGCCAGACGGAATAAGTTCCGCGGGCTTTAGCTCTCGTGGTACCAGAATTAAGCTTCCGGTCAAGGACATTAAGCTTGTCTGCAAGGACACTACCAATTTAAACTCCAAAGCAGATACGGGTTGGTGACCCAAAGAAAATATTTGACATAGCTGTTAGATCGTAAGCTGGCAAACGCCGACTAACAGATGGAACAGTATACATAGCTATCATGGTCATGGCTTTCTCACTGTTGGGAGCGAGGTCTACTCCTTCCTCTTCCGCAGAAGCGGCTTGTAATCAATGATCAGTGATCAAACTGCAGTAAACTGCAGCCAGCTTATGTCTCCAACACCCCTAAGGGCTTGACGCAAGGGCAGAGTGTTGAAACCGTCTCTGTGATCCCGAGCGACTGTGGTATCAGAAAATCCTCTGGTCAGGTTTGTGTACCCAAAGAACACTCCCAGTATTAGCTTTATGCAGCTTGGGGACTGGTGGCCCCAGTTAACCCACCTGTGGACAACACGGAACTAACCTATCTAAAAGAATCATGCAATTTCAAAGGCTTTCGCCTACTTTAGCAAAGGCACTACTTTAGCATATTTTTTTTTTGTGCGTAGTATTACAATTTTGGAGTTACCTCAAGAATTCAACTGCATTTCATTTCCTCCATATCTTTCAGCAATGTTTTGTTCAACTTGAATTGACAAATATACCTATAAATTAACTGCGTCTTCATTTTTATCATCAAGCTAAACGAAATTCTTTAATATTCTGAAATTTTACGTTGAGAACAATTGCCTTTTACCGTTAACAAATGTGCAAAACGCGGGGCAGACTGAGTGATAGAGCAAAAAAGTTAATTCTTTAAATTGTTTCAGTGTTTCTGAGGTGGACCAACAAAAATTAACAAAAGTCCAGTGCGATTTTCTTTCAAAAGCTCAATTCTACACACAAAACATAGAAAGGCCACATTATAACTCCAAAAACGAGCAATATTACGAAAATTTATTAAAGTTCACATTTCACATATGGTTTCCGCAAACACAGTGTGTGTACATAACATTTTTCAACAAAATTTATCTACGAATCGGTAGCGGTGTCTAACTCGTCCGACTTCGATTACGGATATATTTGATAGAAAACGGGAATGGGATGCTTGTCCAATTGCTGTACTAGTAGAAAAAAGCATTCGGTCAATATAAATGCCTTGACTCAAACTGAAATTAATTTGAGGTTTAGTACCTGGTTTGGAGGAAAAATAGGAAAAAAAGAAAGAGCGCCGCAGGCAAATTTTTTTTATAACGCTCGTGGTAATAAGTTTATGAGTTTATGAACAAATCGCTCAATTAAGGCAGCAGGAAATAATACCCCAAATTTGGGGTGTTGAAGTGTGAAAATAAGGTAAATTGATACAAAAAATCGTGCGATTTTTGTATTTAGAAAAAATAAGGACCCAAAAATCCATATTAAAAATTGGAGTCTTATTGCCTTATAAAAATTAAATATGGCCCTAAAAATTAGTTTTACGGTATTATTTTAATTTGTTCTTTTGAAGACTTACTCCATATTGAAATTTTATTTAGGAAATAATGCACCAAAAAAGAAAAAAACACCCCTAAATTTGATCAAAAAAAGTGGATTTTGTTTTCTATAAAAATTGTTTAGGCCTCATTTTTGGGGTCCATATTTCACAGGGCCCTCAATTAATAATCATTAAAGACCTTGCGAGATGTGTAGAGAAAATTTTAAAATTTTACCTTCAAGTATAACATATTTTCAAATCAAAAAATTTTTAACACGTCATTATTATTTTGCTATAGCTTTAAAGCTCTGTGGTTAAATCGCTCAAAACTTGTAATGTTGTCTTATTTATTTGACATTTGACGAAAAAAATCACATATTTGCAGAACTAAACCGAAAATTTTAAAAATTAAAAAAATTAAGTTTTTAAAAAGGAAACCTTGGATGACCGCCTCGACTTAAATGCATAGTTGTTTACAATTCGCGGTCCATCGATGACATTTTTTTCAAGATTAATGTTAAGTATTGTCAAATTTACTAATTTGTCTTTAGATGCTTCTTTCTTAGTATAGTATTTTGCATATAAAAATTTATTCCATATCGGCCAGGGCGGGGGTTTAACCCCCAAAACCCCCCCCCTGGCTACGCCACTGCAAGAATGCATTGAGGGAGCCGTGACCAGTTAAAAGGAACCCAGAGCTAAGGTTGAAACCAAAGTCAGGCCGATCGCTCACAAAACGTGACATTACGAATGAATTCGTAAGTTGTCCTACCATTCATACTAGTGTCCCATCTGACTTGCCAGTCATACAAAACATATTCCATTAACACACTCTTGCACTCACTAAGCTCTCTACGTCCCTATCAGCTAACCATTCATTCTGCAACAATGGCAGCCGCCTCCTGATATTAAAGAGTCAGGCCCTAATCCGTACCTCCAGGTCAAGAGGAGCTACTCCTAACAGTACCTGCATTGCCTCAGTAGAGACAGTGCGGCACACAGGCAAACAACCTAACAACTCTCTGGCAAGCCAGCACTTCCTTTCTACCAACAGCAGTCGACACTGCTTTATACCAGACAGATGATCCATTTGCTGCGCAAGCAACAAACAGACCACTGTACATGACTCGAACAGAACGCCTGCCCCACTCATTCCGGAAAATTCGACGCACTTGTCCAACCACAACAATCAGCCTATTTTTGAGATATTCGAAATGAGGAGTAAAATTCATCCTTAATTAAGATGAGCAGATCGTCATCATACGCACAACACTTGTATACCTGTTGGAGTTGCAATCAACAGGATGCACCACACAAGGTGGCGAATCCTGCTGCTCCGCCCTTGGAAAAAACTCATTCAATAACGCACTCATACAATCCTTCCTGGCCGTTAGCTGTGTGCCATTGACCTGGAGGCCACACACACTCGTTTCCCAACCTCTACCTCTCATTATTTTATAAGCACGACCCCAGGGGTCGTCCTTATTGCGCTCTAAAAATGAACGCCACTCTGCCTATTTCACACTTACAAGCATTTGCTTGTACTCATTTGTACTTCGACTATATTCCCCCCTTAGCTGGGCCACATTCTCAGCATTGGAAGATCTGGCCCTTTGGAATCGCTTCCGCTGAGACCGAACAATCCGCCGCTTTGCACTCAATTCTCTCGTCCACCACTTAACACGTTTGAGATTTGCCTTGCGTTTCCTCTCAAATAAGTGGTCATTCACACCAGTCACCCACCCATTGACACACACGACCTCCTCATCCACACTCATAGCACAGAAGGTGCTAAGCGGAACTTGCGTTGCCGCCTCTCTCACGAGAACCCTGTAAGGGGCCCAGTTCACACCACAAGTGCGCCACCCATTACCCACAACACTTTAACGCAAAATGGGAGTATGAGTAACCATAATCTCAATTGGACTATGATCACTCACACCAAACCCACCAAAAACATTTCATGAGAATTCAAACACTCTCATTGCTGCCTCATTCACAAAAGTGACATCTACGTTACTTGCTCCTACCGGACCATCAAACGTGTACCACTCACTGGGTTCGTTTAGTACCCGAACATCCTGGGACACAGCCCATTCGGCCTGCGTCTCACCCCTTGCGTAGTTCGAATAACCACAAAGGAGATGACGCATTCTCGTCAATACCAAGGATGACTGGTACGCTACTATCCAGTAGTAGCACCTCATCCATATACGCGATATACGGTTCAAGGGGTTCCCCGAACTTTGCAATACACGCTAGCTACAAAAATCCTACCAAAACTGCCATTAAGGCTTACACACACCCCAATCAGACGAGCTCACTAAAGTGCACTCAATGCTGACATCATTCACCAATACGGAAATCACATAACGGAAATCGCACATCCGACAGAACATCGCATTGCTGCAACGTGCTGCACGGTGCCCCGGCTGACAACAACGACGACAAGCGTCCTGCGTAGCCTTGCACTGAGCGACCTTGTGGTCAAAACTCAGGCAGCGATAGCAGCCCACAACCGAATCGAAGCTCCGAACTCTGAACGAGAACCGCTTTAGATAACAACGCCCGGCGTCCAACAGAGTCTGCATGGCAGAGCCAGCACACTCCAGAACGACATTCGTTGTCGTGCCGATGGCTCCAGCCCAGGGCTTGGTGACCAGCCTGACGCCTTTTTTAAAGGCCTCGAACGACATCGTGTCCTTCAGGTTCATCTCAAAAAGATTACTCATGAACTCGTCAGGAGTAATCAGCGAATGAACGCCCATGACCACCACCTTTGGCCCAAGCTGCTCGTTCACCCTAACCTCTAACCCTACCGCTTGAAACTTCGTGTTGTCCACGATACGCTTCCGCTCCGCTGCTGACCGGGTCCGAATTATGGCCCCACCGTCCCGCAGAGGCTTCACCCCATGGACGCGAACCCCCAGAGTTGGTCTTACCTCCTTCACCACCTTTTCGATCACGGCCTTTCCGTTTTCCGCCACATTGCTGCTTTGGACAACACAGGCCCAGGTCTCAACTGGCCGAGGCATCTCCAGAGGTGGTGGCGGTGCCACTACAGAGCCAACCCTGGGCACGCCCACCGGCGGAAGCTGCGTTTGGCTGCCCTGGCCAAGCACTGCATGGCCATTAGCCACACAAGGGCCGGCCTCCAAACGCCCTTTCAGGCGGTCATTTTCCGCAATTAGCGAAAAAATCAACTCCGCATACTGGCTTGTACAGTCAGAAAGACTACAAACCAGCGTCTGCTTGAGTCCACAACCTAATGCCAACTTCAGCACGCCCTGGCTGATGGCCTTCATCTTGGCAATTGGAGCCCGCCCACTCTGATTCATAGGCACCGAGCGCTCCACAACACGTGGTACACTCTGCACCTCACCGGCAGCTCCAGTTGCCGCCCTACCGACAATATCCCCCACAAGCCCAAGGAGACTATTGGCAGAACCAAAGTTTCCATGGGAGCCCAATTTAACCTCCCCCTCACTCATATCCCCCTCTTTCAGTTCCCCTTCATTTACGGACTCATCCTCATCCATGCTAGAGTGGTCCAGAACCATCTCAGAGGCTGCCCTCCTCGACAGGCGCCCCTTTCTCTTCCTCTCACTCAACGGAACGTCATCTTCCGACGACGCTCCCGCATTCTCTCTCTCCGATGGCAACTCTGACGTCAACTGCGACGTCGACGCAGCCTTTACCACCTTGTCGTCAGCCGGCTTCTGGTTCGGTGGTGACATCACCAACCGGCACAAAGCTGTTGTGTTTTTAAAAACAACTAAAGGTACTGCACACACACACTTATAAGAGAACCGCTAAGAAACTCACACGCACACGGGCTTGCTTGCCTAAAGCTGCCTAAACCACACTTCTACGAAAGTAGCACAAAAAAGAATGCGCGATTACAACAGAGATAAGCGTTTTACCGCTATCTCGTGGACTAAGCACAACAATGTGTTCACTGCTCTGCTTGCGGTAAACAGAGACTTCTGTAGACAGCGAAGTCTTATCGAAATAACACGGGGTTTCCGCTGAGCAGTCAAAACAAAGTTGATGAAATTTAGAGAGCGCGCACAAAAACACGTCCGTTCACCTCAACGATCTGCAACCTACTGTGGTTTATAGGGACAGAACTAATCTGGAGTGGTGACGCCAAACTAGCGCCCCTAGAAGACTGAAGTCCTCTAAGTACCAATTTGATTGTCTGCTTGTCTGGCAAGACAGTCCCCATGGTGAGGGGCGAGGTTAATCTAATACCTCTGCTGATCTATCACAGCACCCGGTTAATACGCAACTCCACGTCGAGCCTCAACTGAAACTCTACCCGCGATTTGGGTGTCAACCACAGCCACCACGATACTCCCACAAGGGGGCCGACCTCAATGAGTAGCCTTGGAAAACCACTCAACCCGTGGTACCGATAGGTTCGGTGGGCCCTCCCCTTTTGGCCTCAACAGGCACCGGAACGGGGAGCAGCAGGAGGATTTGTCAGTTTCGGCTTTGCCCGGGACTGACAGCCCACTCACCCGCGAGGGATCCAGCAGACACCACTTCTGTTCTGCAAACGCAGCGCCAGCAAACGCATACAGCAGCATCATCCTCTCCTGTGTCTCTTCCACTCCAGACACAATCCAGACGCCACCTGGTCACATTAGCAAAGACAAGGAGTTGACAACCCTGGCGGCCAAAAGCGAAGGCGGTAAAAAAGTTGGACTCGAGATCGCGTTGGTAGTCCAATTTTGGCGGCAATCACGAGGAGTCGAAAAATTGGCGCACAAAGCGGGCATACGGTCGTCAACTACATCCGCGGACCACGCCGTTACACCAACAACCAACGAGAAAGCAGCAGAAAGTGAAAAAAATAAAGAAAAAAAGACAAAGGAAGATCTTAGACAAGGAGCAGGTGGGTGCTGAACTTTGTGTCAAAAACTGCTAGGGCCATCACAATGCTTTGTTTTAATTGGACAGTCGAATTCCCTAAGTCCGTGCCAGTTCTGAATTGATTGTTAATTGATAATCGTTATAATCGTAAGCCTTAGAGAGTCAGAGTCAGCTAAAAACGAACGACGGACACTGGACAGAAAGCAGCAGGGAAGCGACATGTGCTCTACTTGATGCGCACTTTCCAGGCTGCACTCCAGTCACTGAGGCAGATACGCCTCAAGACCTACACACGCAACAAGTCAATATCCCAGACAATATCATCACTCCAGAAAAGATCCGATGGGTGATCGACTCGTTCGCGAGTTATAAATCCCCAGGGCTAGATGGAATATTCCCAGCCATGCTAAAAACGATCAAATGCGCAATCGTCCCATGGCTACGATCCATTTTTATAGCATGCTTGAGGTGGAGCTATGTACCTGTGGCCTGGAGGACAGCACGCGTTGTATTCCTGCCCAAAGCAGGGAAATGCAGTCACGTGCAACCAAAAGACTACAGGCCCATCAGCCTCACATCATTCCTGCTCAAAACAATGGAGAAGCTACTGGACCTTCACATAAGAGAAGGCATGAACCTGACCTTGGAGGGAAACCAGCACGCCTACACGAAAGGGAAATCGGTGGAAACAGCGCTACACTCCCTAGTAGCCACCATCGAGAAGGCACTGTACCATCAAGAATTTGCCCTGGGAGCATTCCTTGACATTTCGGGTGCATTCAACAACGTCACTACAGAAGCAATAATGCGAAGCCTAAGAGCCCTAGCAATACACACGGCATTGGACTCCTGGATATATAACCTGCTGAGCTGCAGAAGAGTACAAGCCGAGTGGGGTATCACAACCATTACAAGAGAGGCACACGGCGGAACGCCCCAGGGCGGAGTCCTGTCACCTCTTCTATGGAACCTTGTGGTCAACGAATTACTTAAAAAATTTCGCAGGAAAGCACCCAAGATAACCGCATATGCCGACGACATAAGCATAATTATTATGGGAAAATGTCCATCGACTGTCAGCTCAATCATGGACTCTACTCTCAGAGAGATACTGAAGTGGGCCACAGAAGCCGGACTTAGCATCAATGCGGAGAAGACGGACCTCATTCTCTTCACCAAGAGATACAAGGTACCGCAATGGACTCCACCCACGATAAATGGAACACCGCTAACGCCAAAAAACAACGTAAAATACCTTGGAGTAGTAATCGATAGTAAACTATCCTGGAGACTCAATGTGGAGGAAAGGGTGAAAAGGCAACCAATGCGCTATATGCATCCCAGAAGATGCTAAGCAGCACTTGGGGCCTATCACCAAGACTAACACACTGGCTCTTCATATCAGTTATACGACCGATACTACTACACGGTATATTGGTATGGTGGCAAGCCACAGAGAAGTCCACATATCTAAAGCTGATGGAAAAGGCCCAGCGGCAGGCACTGGTCTGCATAACGGGGGCGCTACGGTCTACTCCAACAAAAGCACTGGAACACATCCTAGGTGTCAACCCCCTGGACATCCAAGCACGCCTCACTGCACACAGGACGGCCCAACGTCTTTGCGCGGCTGGCACCATGGCTCTACAAAGCTATGGACACAGCACAGTGGGCAGAGAGATCAACAGTAGCACGGACTACATGATCCCAAAAACCAACTTTACAGGCGCATCAGCATTACTGGGACCAGAAGACTGGCGTACAGGGCTGGCTCAGGAAGCAATGCACCTTTTCACGGACGGCTCAAAGATGGCCTCAGGAGTCGGAGCCGCCGTGTACTGCAAGGAACCGGAATTGAAACTCTCCTACAAACTGCCAAACCACTGCACTATATTCCAGGCGGAAGTTTTCGCCATAAGGAAAGCAGCCGAATTGGCAGAATTACACGCACCAAACGATCAAATCAACATATACGTAGACTGCCAAGCGGCAATCAAAGCAATGCAGAGTCACGCCATCAACTCCAAAAATGTTCTGGCAAGCAGAGAAGCATTAGATTCCCTCAGCACCTCCAGCAAGGTGCAAATCTACTGGATTCCCAGTCACCAGGGCATCGATGGAAACGAAATGGCGGACACTCTTGCAAAAGCCGGGGTCGCACTAAGCCGAGAAGCAACACTAAATATACCTATCTCCCTACAGACGCTATACAGCAAGATGGAGGAGATAGCGGAGAAAGAAGCAGAGGAAAAGTGGAAGAACACGACCGGCTGCAGAATCTCTAAAATTATGTTCAATAAGAGAGACAAAAAACTCACGCACTATACGCTGCAGCTCCAAAGAAGAGACTGCAGACTGCTTATAGGCATATTAACTGGTCACTGCCTAGCAGCCGCTCACGCGATAAAGCTAGGCATCACGACAGCAGACACCTGCAGGAAATGCAAGGAACCTGGAGTAGCAGAAACTCTAGAACACCTCATCTGCAGCTGCCCAGCAATCGCCACGACAAGATTAAAACATCTGCACTCCCCAAGCTTCACCACTCTGGAAGAGGCAGCCAAGAGCTCCCCCAAACAACTATTGGCATTTGCCAAAACGTCCAGAATCCTACAGGATTTCTAAAGGAAATGGTACCATAAAGCACCCGGCCTCACTAAGGACCGTAAGGTCTATGTGTGGCCCCCCCTACATGGGGCGAGCCGGTAATACCTACCTACCTAAGCCTTAGAGACTTCCCTAAGGCTGATGTAAGCTCAGTCCGGCCATGGATACTTACAGAAATATTTTCGTAAGTACTGGGACACAACGGGTGCAGAAAATAGATCGAGTGTGAGATTTTATTTTCCCGATCTTTATGTAGAAAGTCTCTTATTTCGTGATTTTTTTAATCCCGGGGGAGATCTATGGGCCACTAGCCCTCAAGAGATGACGTAGGGGTGTTAGGGACTCCTGAAGTGAGCAAAAATTGTTCTACGCTGGCGTCGGTTACACAAGAGTTTGGCTCCACCAACATTCGCTTGTTCCCAGGAGACATTATAACGAACAAATCGAAGTGGGTGTCGCTGTGAGCAGATCCACGCCATGCGCCACCAACCCTCAAGTGAAACTTAGGGGGGCTAGAGGGGCATGGCAGATCCCACTCACACACGCACACACAAAACGAAATCTTTTGGTAACACTCACGTGGGGAAACACCAACACTGCAGCAGAGGGACACACACTCCAAGTTCAAATTTTAGGCATCTTGTTTAAGTTTTTACTTTGTTTTTAATACATTTTTTGTGACACATATTTCCTAACACCGCACCAAAAGAGAGAGCTGACAAGAAAATCCTAGATACGCCGTGCAATGTGCAGCCTCGGTTCTGTAAGATGTAGTGACCGATGGAGAGTCGATGACTTGCAGTCTATCATAGATAGGATGCAAACATCGGGCAAAGAAGCAACTCTCCAATGCTTGTCGAATTATCTCCGGGAAATATTTCCCGATCAGAACAACCGCCCGGTTCTGGCGAGAAGGAGTTTAGCAGCTCCCCGCAATAGGAGACAATTCAGAAGACAACAGTACGCTTGGGTTCAGCGTAACTGGGACAAGCACAAAGGTCGATGCATTAAGTCCTTGCTTGATGGACCTGACGAGTCGGTAATGCCCAATCAGGAGGTGATGGAACCATACTGGAAAGAAATAATGACACAGCCGAACCCCTACTCATGCTCGAACGCCTTGTTCCACATGGAACACCAGCTAGAGAGGGCGTGGGCACCCATAACATTGGGTGAACTGAAGGCATCCAAGGTGACATTATCTTCTTCTCCTGGTCCCGATGGAATATCCGCGGCAACAGCCAGAAGTATACCGAACGGCAATTATGCTTTGCATAATAAACCTGATCCTCTGGTGCGGAAAATTACCAAAACTCTTCCGAATGGCTCAAAACATTTTCATCCCGAAAATAGCGAGGGCATCTCGACCGCAAGACTTTCGTCCGATATCAATCCCATCGGTAATAGTAAGACAACTCAATGCCATTTTGGCATCTCGATTAACCACTCTGTTTGATTGGGATCCGCGGCAGAGAGGTTTCCTGCCTACCGATGGGTATGCTGATAACGCGACGATAGTTGACTTAATCCTGAGGGATCGCCGACGAACATATTCGTCTTGCTACATCGCAACACTAGATGATAGCAAAGTATTTGACTCTGTGTCTCATGCTGCGGTATTTAACACCCTAACCGCATATGGCCTCCCAAAGGGCTTTGTCGACTACGTACGGAACCTATACGAAGGCGGGGGCACCAGTCTCGGAGTTCATACCTGCTAGAGGAGTGAAGCAGGGAGACCCGTTATCTCCCCCAATATTCAACCTGATCATCGATCGGTTGCTTAGGTCCCTACCCGAAGAGATTGGAGTCAACGTCGGAAAAGCGGCAGCGTTTGCAGATGATTTGGTCCTCTTTGCGACCACTCCGAAGGGTCTTCAAAAATTGCTGGATACCACGGTCGACTTCCTGTCTTCCGTTGGGCTTACCCTAAATGCAGACAAATGCTTTATGCTGCGGTATTTAACACCCTAACCGCATATGGCCTCCCAAAGGGCTTTGTCGACTACGTACGGAACCTATACGAAGGCGGGGGCACCAGTCTCAACGGAGAGAGATGGAGATCAGCGGAGTTCATACCTGCTAGAGGAGTGAAGCAGGGAGACCCGTTATCTCCCCCAATATTCAACCTGATCATCGATCGGTTGCTTAGGTCCCTACCCGAAGAGATTGGAGTCAACGTCGGAAACGCGGCAGCGTTTGCAGATGATTTGGTCCTCTTTGCGACCACTCCGAAGGGTCTTCAAAAATTGCTGGATACCACGGTCGACTTCCTGTCTTCCGTTGGGCTTACCCTAAATGCAGACAAATGCTTTATAGCCAGCATTAAGGGGCAACTAAAGCAGAAGTGTACTGTGGTAGAACCACGGAGCTTTCGCGTTGGTCTGCGCACATGTCCAGCACTGAAGCGCTCTGGTGAGTGGAAGTTTTTAGGCATACAATTCACTGCGGATGGGAGGGCTCGTTTTAATCCTTCTGAGAACCTCGGTCCGAAGTTGGAGAGATTAACGCAGTCCCCCCTGAAGCCACAACTGAAGTTATTCGCCCTCAGAACTGTCCTTATCCCAGCACTCGCTCACCAACTAACTTTTGGGAGTGTGACGAAAGGCGTTCTGTGACGCGCATGGTGAACGGACGTGTTTTTTGATCGCTTCCGAAAATCAAACGAAATTCGTCGTCGCCTTCGTTGCTTTTGTTTTGATTCCGCACGCGAGTCTTAAGTTTTTGTGTGTCACGGCCACAGTAGTCTTGTTTTATTACGGTTGTTGCTAATAAGCACCCTCGCCAACTCGTAAACAAGGCAATAAAACATTTTGCGGTAAATCGTGTGATTCAGCAGTGAACTTTCCAGAGTGTGCGTGAGGTGTGTGAATCGGCTCTCGGTTCGCGTCCACGGTAGCTGTACCAGCCAGCTTCTGTCTGTCGTGTGGATTGTAACGCGGATTTTGTTTCCAAAAACCGCTGATAGAGGGCGCTTGGTTCGAATCGCGGATTTCGCTTCCGGAAACCGCAGATAGAGGTCGCTCAACATGAGCGAAACACCAACGCCAGGCGAGCTGAGCCGCTCATCGAGCCCCCGTCGCAGAGGAAGAAGGGGAAGAGGAGCAAGGTGCCCCCAGACGACTCGCCGCCTCTGTCGTTGGCATATGTGCAGTCGAAGCGGGTCGCTGTTCAAGGTGATTTGCCTTCGGACGAGCATGTTTTCAAAGCTCCAGCCGACCCCCTTGCCCCTGCTGCCTCTGCTGACCCTGCTGACCCTGCTGCCGCTGATGCCGCTGCTCATGCTGCCACGCTGCATCGCTTGCTGCCGCTCTTGCCGAGGTCAAAGCTTCGTTCGCCCGAGATGTGCCTGCCTGCCCCGTGGCTGATGCTCCGCGCTGCCCAGCGACTGCCATAGTCGCCCAAGACGCGTCGACTGTTCTAGCCGAGCTGTCGTCAGTGCAGCTGAGCGTCAAGGACGCAGTGTTTCGCTGTTCACGCATCGATTGCGCGCTATGACAAGCTCGTCGTTGCGTCGTTCAGCGTTGGAGATAGCCTCGAAGGTGCAGGTGCAGGCACCCCCGGCTGCTTCAAATTTCGCTGCCCCTGTTGCTGTTTCGGCTGTACCCACAGCTGCCCCTTGGATGAGCAAGCCAGTTCATACGTGGTCTGCTAGTGACCAGCCAGGACCCCGCCGTCACGGGAAAACAGGTAGCGGAGAAGATTCGGAAGGAAGTGGTTCCAGCCCTTGGCGTCCGTCTCCACGACGTGCGTGAACTGCGTTTTGGTGGTGCCACAATCCGCACACCTTCGCGAGATTAACAGGGTGGTTGCAAACGCCAAGTTTGCTGTGGTTGGCCTCGCTGACGAGCGAAACCGAAGCCCAAAGCCGAGGATCAAAGTGTTCGATGTGGACACAAGCATAATGCCGGAGGAGTTCATGGAGGAGCTTTATACGAACCACTTTAAGGAGCAGCTCGGCATGGCAGCCTTTAAGAGGAATGTCCATGGAGACCAAGCCTTGGCCCACCACTGACGGCGACAGAGTCAATCTGACGCTAAAAGTGGTCGAGAGTGCACTGGCCGTACTTGAGGAGACCGGACGGGTCTACATCAAGTGGTTCTCATTCCGCTGCGGGCCCTCGTACGTACCTATGCGTATCATAGGTGCGTTGGATTTGACCACAAGGTGTCTCAGTGCCGATCGAAGGACGTCACATGCCGTCAATGTGGCGACACTGGCCACACTGCCGCGAAGTGTACCCTGCAGATGAGCTGCAAAAATTGCAGACAGAGGCGGCTACCCGACGGGCATCACATGCTCTCGGGGACATGCCCCATTTACGCTGCGGTGCTAGCGAGAGTGGCAGCTAGACATTAAAATGTTAAGCTTCATTCAAGCAAACCGGCATTACCGGGACGACCTTCCAGGCACTGTGGGGGGCAATCCCTCAGCACCTGACAGCGTTGTTTTCCCGCTGCGTAGACCAAGGCGCGCCCGCGAGTAGTGGCACTGCTCAAGGGGCCCGATAAGGACAGGAGCGATCCTTCCTCTTATCGTGGCATCTGTCTGCTGCCAGTTTTCGGCAAAGTGCTTGCTGGATGAAGAAGGTTCTTCAGGATGGCTGTAGATGGCAATTGGGATTTAGTGAAGGACGCTGTGCGGAGGATGCTTGCAGACACGTCGTGAGCACTGTCGCCGCCAGCCCGGCCCGATATGTGCTCGGAATCTCAGTGGACTTCAAGGGAGCCTTCGAACACGTGGAGTGGAGTGCCGCTATGCGCAAGCTGATCGACTCCGGCTGCCGAGAAGCCAGCTTGTGGAGAAGCTTCTTCTCTGGCAGGAGCGCAAGTATTGTCAGCAGGTAAGGAGAAGTCACTGTTCCGGTGACAATAGGTTGCCAACAGGGTTCCGTCAGTGGTCCATTTATATGGAATCTCCAGCGTCTGGAAACACACTGTGTTTTTAGCGCGTACGCAGACGACTTGCTGCTTTTCACCGAGGGAAATTCCCGAGCTGAACTGGAGAGGAAAGGAGCGCATTTGATGTCGATCGTAGGAGCGTGGGGAGTAGAAGTCGGTGTATCCGTTCTACCAGCAAGCCGGCTGTCATGCTGCTGAAAGGTATTTTTCACCGAATAGGCGGCCATTGGTACGGTTTGCTGGACCATATGTTGACAAATACCGGTACCTTGGCATCACGGCCGGCGAGCGGTTGAGTTTTCTCCCGCACTTCACGTTTTTACGTGAGAAGCTGACTGGAGTCGTTGGTGCTTTGGCACGCGTACTGCGAGTCGACTGGGGTGTCAGTCCTCGCGCGTAGGGCGTGACACGACGACAAGGCTCATCCTACATGGATGCCTACCAGTATTCCGAACAGTGTCCACTGTGGCACTGCAGGTGCTTGCAGGAGTTCCCCCATTTGCTCTGAAGGCCACGCGACTGGCTATGAGGGTCAAACTGAAGCGTGACTAACCGTTGGAGGATGGCGATTGGCTGTACAGTGAAGACCTGACAAGTCTTAACTGGATGCAAAGCATGCCGCGGCTGGACGAAGACTTACTGCGCGAGTGGCAGCGCAGAAGGGATGATCCGAGTCGATCACGGACGAATGACCCACCAATTTCTTCCCGATGTAAGTACGCTACGCGCCGGTTTCTTGCTGACTGGCCATGGATCGCTGAACGCATTTTTGCATGCAAGGCGCCTCAGTGAAACACCTGCATGTCCATGCGGGGTGGATGTGGAGGACTGGCAAATCGTGCTATGTGTCTGCCCCTTGTATGCACGATGGCGAGACCTCTTGAAAAATGCCACGTTAAATAAAACCTGAGCGATCAGATTAGTTCTGTCCCTATCTACTCACAGTCGGTTGCAGATCGTTGAAGTGTTTAGACGTGTTTTTGTGCGCGCTCGCTAAATTTCTACGATTTTTGTTTTAACTGCTCAGCGGAGGCCGTGTCATTGCGATGAGACTTCGCTGTCCACAGAAGTCTCTGTTTACCGCAAACAGAGCAGAGTAAACATTGCTTGTGCTTGGTTCACGAGATAGCGGTAAAACTCTTATCTCTGTTTTAATCGCGCATTCTCCTTTGTGCTAAGTACGTAGGAGTGCATTTTAGGCAGCTTTAGGCAAGCAAGCCCGTGTGCGTGTGATTTCGTAGCGGTGTTCATATAAGTGTGTGTGTGTGCAGTGCCGTTTATTATTTTTATAACGCAACAGCTTTGTGCCGGTTGGTGATGTCACCACCGAAGAAGAAACCGGCTGACGACAAGGTGACAAAGTCTGCGTTGACTTCGCAGTTGACGTCAGAGTTGCCATAGGAGAGAGAGAGAGAGCGGGAGCGTCGTCGGAAGATGACGTTCCACTGAGTAAGAGGAAGACGAAAGGGCGTCTGTCGAGGAGGGCAGCCTATGAGACGGTGCTTGACCACTCCAGCATGGATGAGGATGAGTCGGTGAAAGAAAGGGAAGTGAGTGAGGGGGAAGTGAATGTGGGCTCCCACGGGAATCCTAGGAGGAACATGGGAAATATCTCGAAGGAGAACTTTGGCTCTGAAAATAGTCGCCTTGGGCTTGTGGTGGATATTGTCGGTTAGGCGGCGACTGGAGCTGCCGGTTCCGCTGAGGTGCAGAGTGTACCACGTGTTGTGGAGCGCTCGGTGCCTATGCAGCAGAATGGGCGGGCTTCAAATGCCAAGATGAAGGCCATCAGCCGGTGCGTGCTGAAGTTGGCTTTATGAAGTGGCCTCAAGCAGACGCTGGTTTGTAGTCTTTCTGACTGTACAAGCCAGTATGCGGAGTTGATTTTTTCGCTAATTGCGGAAAATGACCGCCTGAAAGGGCGTTTGGAGGCCGGCCCTTGTGTGGCTAATGGCCATGCGGTGCATGGCCAGGGCAGCCAAACGCAGCTTCCGCCGGTAGGCGTGCCCAGGGTTGGCTCTGTAGTGGCACCGCCACCACCTCTGGAGATGCCACGGCCAGTTGAGACCTAGGCGTGTTTTGTCCAAAGCAGTAATGCTGCGGGAAACGGAAAGGCCGTAGTCGAAAAGCTTGTGAAGGAGGTGGGACCAACTCTGGGCGTTCGCGTTCTCCGTTCCGTAGATAGCGTGTATTGCAAGTTCGGGGAACCCCTCGAACCGTATATCGCGTATATCAATGAGGTGCTGCGCGAACGCGTCATCTCCTTTGTGGTTCAGCAAAACATCCAGACAAGCGTCTGGGTTTCGAACTACGCAAGAGGTGAAACGCTGGCCGAATGGGCTGTGGCCCAGGATGTTCGGGTACTAAACGAACCCAGTAAGTGGTACACGTTTGATGGTCCGGTGGGAAGATGTGACATTGATGTCACTTTTGTGAATGAGGCAGCAATGAGAGTGTTTGAATTGTTATGGAAAGATTTGGGTGGGTTTGGTGTGCGTTAAATTGTCCAATTGAGATTATGATCACTCGTACTCCCATTGTGCGTGAAAGAGTTGTGGGTAATGGGTGGCGCACTTGTGGCGTGAATTGGGCCCCTTACAGAGTTCTCGTCAGAGAGGCGGCAACGCAAGTTGGATGTGGGCGGAAAGTGGGTGGGATGTGGGTGAGAAGTGGGTTAGATCTGGGCGGGAATTGGGTGATGAGTGGGTGGGATGTAGGCGAGAAGTGGTTGGATAGTAGGTGGGAAACGGGTGGACGTTGTGTAAGAAGTAGATGGGGAGTGGGTTGGGTGTGGGTGGGAGGGAGGTGGTAAGAACGCAACAGCAAAGTCGTAACGGTGAAAAAGAAAGGTAGTAAAACGTTAATTTCATGCTTATATATGTATGATTCGATTTCTGGGCTCTTCAGAGAAAACAAATTTATAGAATGTTTTCAAATTTGATAAATATTTGACTCTCACGATTGACTTCAAACTGATTCTGATATGGGTTCTATACTGTTCAAGGCGCAGCGAAGCGCGACGGGTTATTTGCTAGTCTCTATATATATAAGAGAGAGTGTCCTGATTCACTGATTCACTGACTGATTGGCAATAATCGCACAGCCTAAACGGTAAGAGATAGAGGGCTGTAATTTGGACAGGAGTTTCTGTTGGTGGTGAAAGTGCGTTCAAAGACGATGTTTTGGAAAATTCCACCCGGAAAAGTCGGAAAAGCGTCGGAAAAGTTTGTATGGGAAAAATGTTATTTTTCATCCTGATTGACTTGAAACATGGTTTGTAAGCTTAGTACGCGAAATAATTCGACACGTTTTTTCGCGATTTTGGAAAGTCCGCCCACGAGGAAAATAGCCGGAAAATTCTGCATGCAAAAAACTATTTTTTATCCGATTGGCTTGAAATTCGGTTCGAAACGATGGAATTCGAAATAGTTTGAAATGCGATTTTCCGATGTTGGAAAATTTGACCCAACGGTCGGAAAATTCCTGGAAAACTGTGCATGAAAACAACTATTTTTCATCTGATTGGCTTGAAACTCAAAATGCGAAATAATTTGAGATGTGATTTTTCAATGTCGGAAAATCCGCCCACGAGGAAAATGCCCGGAAATATTGCATGCATAAAATTATATTTTATCCGATTGGCATAAAACTCGGTTTGAAGGGAAAGTAGGTGAATTAGATTGAAATGTGATTTTCCGAAGTTGGAAAATTTGACCCAACGGTCGGAAAATTCCCGGAAAATTCTGCATGAAAAAACTATTTTTCATCATATTTTTAGAAATACCGCCGGGATGCCCTTTGAGAAGTGGTTGGGAAGTAAGTTTGATGTGGGTGGTAAGTGGGTGTGGTAAGTGGATGTAAAGTGTGTGGAATGTGTCGGGAACTTGGCGAGAAGTGGGTGGGATGTGGGCGGGAAGTGGACGGCGGAAAGAGGGTGGGAAGTTGGTGGTATGTGGGCGGTAAGTGGGTGGTATGTGGGTGGGATGTTGGACGGATGTGGGTGGAAAATTGGTGGGATTACGCTGTGCATTAGTTCTATACTGTTGAAGGCGCAGCGAAGCGCCAACCACGGATGTGGGTGGCAAGTGGGAGGAATGGTGGTGGCGCGACGGGCTATTTGCTAGTCTCTATAAATATAAAAGAGAGTGTCCTGACTGATTGACTGATTCACTGACTGATTGGCAATCATCGCACAGCCCAAACGGTAAGAGATAGAGGGCTGTAATTTTCACAGAAGTTTCTGTTGGTGGTGAAAGTGCGTACTCAGACGGGGTTTTGGAAAATTCCACCCTGAAAAGTCGGAAAAGCGTCGGAAAAGTTTGTAAGGAAAAATGCCATTTTTCATCCGATTGACTTGAAACTTGATTTGTAAGCTTAGTAAGCGAAATAATTCGACACGTGTTTTCCCGATTTTGGAAAATCCGCCCACGAGGAAAATTCTCGGAAAATTCTGCATGAAAACAACTATTTTTCATCCTATTGGCTTGAAATTCGGTTTGAATGGAAAGTAGGTGAAATGAATTGAAATATGATTTTCCGAAGTTGAAAAATTTAACCCAACGGTCGGAAAATTACCGGAAAATTCTGTATGAAAAAAACTATTTTTCATCCGATTGGCTGGAAAATCCGTCCACGAGGAAAATTCCCGGAAAATTTTGCATGAAAAAACTATTTTTCATCCGATTGGCTTGAAACCCGGTTTTTAAGGATAGAATACGAAATAGTGTGAAAGGTGATATTGCGAAGTTGGAAAATTTGACCCAACGGTCGGAAAATTTACGAAAAATTCAGCACGAAATATACTATTTTTCATCCGATTGGATTGAAATTCGGTTTGAAAGGAAAGTAGGTGAAATGAACTGAAATGTGATTTTCCGAAGTTGCAAAATTTGACTCAACGGTCGGAAAATTCCCGGAAAATTCAGCATGAAAAAGACTATTTTTCATCCGATTGGCTTGAAACTCGGTTTGTACGGACAAAATACAAAATAATTTGAAATGTGATTTTTCAATGTCGGAAAATCCGCCCACGAGGAAAATGGTCGGAAAATTCTGCATGCAAAAAACTATTTTTCAACCGATTGGCTTGAAATTCGGTTTGAAAGGTCAAAATCGAAATTAAATTTTGTTGTTTATTTTCCGATGACGGAAATACCGTGGGGATGCCCACAGGGAAGTGGTTGGGAAGTGAATGGGATGTGGGTGGTAAGTTGTTTTGGAAGTGGGCGGTAAGTGGATGTTAGGCGTGTGGAATATGGCGGGAAGTTAGAGGGATGTGGGTGGGATGTGGGTGGGATGTGGGCGGGATGTGGGTGGGATGTGGGCGGAAAATTGGTGGGAAGTGGAAGGGAAGAGGGCAAGAAAGGGCGGGTGGTATGTGCGCGGGAAGTGGGTGGGATGTGGGTGGGATGTGGGTGGGATGTGGGCGGGATGTGGGTGGGATGTGGGCGGGAAATGGGCGGGAAGTCGGTGGGATGTGGGCGGGAAGTGGGTGGGATGTGGGCGGGAAATGGGTGGTAAGTGAGTGTGCGTTGTTGTACTATTGAAGGCGCAGCGAAGCGCGACGGGCTATTTGCTAGTCTCTCTATATATATAAGAGAGTGTCCTGACTGACTGACTGACTGACTGACTGGCAATCATCGCACAGCCCAAACGGTAAGAGATAGAGGGCTGTAATTTTCACAGGAGTTTCTGTTGGTGGTAAAAGTGCGTACTAAGACGGGGTTTTGGAAAATTCCACCCGGAAAAGTCGGAAAAGCGTCAGAAAAGTTTGTATGGGAAAAATGTTATTTTTCGTCCGATTGACTTGAAACTTGGTTTGTAAGCTTAGTACGCGAAATAATTCGACACGTGTTTTCCCGATTTTGGAAAATCCGCCCACGAGGAAAATAGCGGGAAAATTCTGCACAAAAAAAATTATTTTTCATCCGATTGGCTTAAAACTCGGTTTGAAAGGAAAGTAGGTGAAATGAATTGAAATGTGATTTTCCGAAGTTGGAAAATTTGACCCAACGGTCGGAAAATTCCCGGAAAACTCTGCATGAAAAAAACTATTTTTCATCCGATTGTCTTGAAACTCGGTTTGTAAGGACAAAATACGAAATAATTTGAAATGTGATTTTTCAATGTCGGAAAATCCGCCCACGAGGAAAATGGTCGGAAAATTCTGCATGCAAACAACTATTTTTCATCCGATTGGCTTGAAATTCGGTTTGAAAGGAAGGTAGGTGAAATAAATTGAAATGTGATTTCCCGAAGTTGGAAAATTTGACCCAACGGTCGGAAAATTCCCGGAAAACTCTGCATGAAAAAAACTATTTTTCATCCGATTATCTTGAAACTCGGTTTGTAAGGACAAAATACGAAATAATTTGAAATGTGATTTTTCAATGTCGGAAAATCCGCCCACGAGGAAAATGGTCGGACAATTCTGCACGCAAAAAACTATTTTTCATCCGATTGTCTTGAAACTCGGTTTGAAAGGTCAAAATCGGAATTAATTTTTGTTTTTATTTTCCGATGTTGGAAATACCGCCGGGAAGCCCACTGGGATGTGGGTGGAAAGTGGGTGGTAAGTGGATGTAAAGTGTGTGGAATGTAGCGGGAACTGGGAGCGATGTGGGCGGGATGTGGGAGGGATGTGGGTGGGATGTGGGCCGGAAATGGCTGGGAAGCGGGTGGTATGTGGGCGGGATAGTGGGTGGGATGTGGGTGGGTTATTGGCGGGAAGTGGGGGGATGAGTGTGGGATGTGAGTGGAATATGAGCGGAATGTTGGCAGTATGTGGGCGGGAAATGGGCGGGAAGTCGGTGGGATGTGGGCGGGAAGTGGGTGGGATGTGGGCGGGAAATGGGTGGTAAGTGAGTGTGCGTTGTTGTACTATTGAAGGCGCAGCGAAGCGCGACGGGCTATTTGCTAGTCTCTCTATATATATAAGAGAGTGTCCTGACTGACTGACTGACTGACTGACTGATTGGCAATCATCGCACAGCCCAAACGGTAAGAGATAGAGGGCTGTAATTTTCACAGGAGTTTCTGTTGGTGGCACGGTTGCCACACTTGGTGTTTTTGCACCAAAACTGGTGTTTTTTTATCCTGTTGGTGCACTGGCACTTTTTTATTGGAAATGGCTCGTTTTGGCTCTTTTTTCTTATATAAGCGAAAAAGGTGAAACATTATTCGATTCCTAAATTAGATCCTGGACATTTTTCGCTGTCAACACTTATTGATAGTTTTAAATATCTTAAATATATTTTTATAGTATGAAAGCACATATTACATGTATACATATTTTTTACGGAATATGAAACTTAGTAAATTTAATGTTAGCGACTTAAATTCTTATTTTTGGCGCGATGACAAAATTTTTGTTGGTCTCAATGCCCAACAATACATATATGGATAGCCAGTGTATAGTGAAATGCACAACTTTAAAAGTAAAGGAAACGGTACGCGAGTTTTACTAGCCCACTGCACCACGAAGCTTAAAGGTGATACGAGAGGTGAAAGTTTAGTCAAATTATCGCATTCAAGCTTGAATATGATATGTGAACAGGGAGAAACATGATTTTGACAGAAAGTAACAATATTCGTTCCCTTTTTTGTATGCTCCGTTATTCTTACGTTTTCTTCGCCTGTCTTGCGTTCTTTGCACTTATAGTTATCAATAACGAAAAAGGCTTGCAATCGATTGGTGAAGTAAGTCGCAAAAGTTATCGTAGGAGGCTCACAAAAACTATCGAAAAAGGCTCGCAAAAGAATCTTTTGCGGGCTATCGAGAACGAAACTTTCTCTGCCACAAACTGAGCGACGGGTGATTACTTTGCGGATCGTTTGCGAGTGTTTTCTCGATAGTTTTGCACATTGATGTTTCGCGTAAGTATCGTTAGAGATATTATTTACGAGCTTTTGGTTCAGTGGGAGGTTTCGCTTGTGAAAGAAATGCAGCGGTTTGATTTAAGACGAGACCGGTATTAAATCTCTCATTATGATTGCACCAGCCAACGTAATTTGGGCGAAGAAACTGAAATAATGCCACTAAGTGAAAACTTGAAGAATTTGAGTTAATCGGATCCTGTTGAAATTATTTCCAATGGGACGTGTTAAAGTTGACAGAAGCTAATTTACAAAAAGAAAAGGAGATTTCTATATTTTGGGAAGAAGTGGCAAAAGTAAAAAAATTGGACTAATATTGAAATCTTTAAGGAATTAGTTGGATATTTAAGAAATATATTTTCTATTCCTTACAACATCGATTCAGCGGAGGGTAATATTTTTACCATAAGTTTGATAACAACCAAATTGAGAAACAGACTTGAATTTTATTCAGTATGAAGCTCTGTAAGAATACATATTCAGATTATGTGTGGTCTAAAACTTAACAAAAAATGACTTTCAAATATAGAAAATCATGATAAATACAAACAAGTAAGAGTGTTTCGGTCGAGTGCCCCGACAGCAAAATACCCTGTACCAAGTACTGTGGTTCCTTTATGTTTTAATTTCTTTTATTTTAAAATTTTATTGAAAAAATGGGGTGGCGCACTTGCATATCTTCAGTGTATTTGCTCGGACACCTACTTACATGCCAAAAATTGTGGCTCTATATATTACAGTCTCTGAGATCGACGCTACCATGCAGACAGGCTAAATCGTCTCGGCTGTTGATGCTGATCAAGAATATATATACTTAATGGGGTCGGAGGTGCTTCTTTCTGGCAGTTACGTACATTTGTACAACTTTATGATCCTCTTTTACTTATTTTTAATGAGTTCAGGGTATAAAAAATTGATGGTTTTCACTTGTACTTTGAAGAATTTTCAAGAAATTGAATTAAAAGAGATATTTTATATTCAATGAAATGAATATATAACACGAATAAGTGAAGAAATTTGTTTTGGAAATAAGAATCAATATTGACTGTCTTGGTTATTTTAAATGTTAACAAGTTAATTAAAAGGTACAAGAAAAATTTTTAATTTTTATTTGTATGTTTAGGAAAACTTAAGAAATGAAATGGATGTGCGATTTTACGTCATTGATATATTGAAATTATAACATGAATAAGGATGAAAAAATTTTTGGCTCTTTTTTTATGAAAATGGTTCTTTTTTTAAATTTTTTTGGTGCATTATTTTATACTCAAGTGGCAACCGTGGTTGGTGGTAAAAGTGCGTACTAAGACGGGGTTTTGGAAAATTCCACCCGGAAAAGTCGGAAAAGCGTCGGAAAAGTTTGTATGGGAAAAATGTTATTTTTCGTCCGATTGACTTGAAACTTGGTTTGTAAGCTTAGTACGCGAAATAATTCGACACGTGTTTTCCCGATTTTGGAAAATCCGCCCACGAGGAAAATAGCGGGAAAATTCTGCACAAAAAAATTATTTTTCATCCGATTGGCTTAAAACTCGGTTTGAAAGGAAAGTAGGTGAAATGAATTGAAATGTGATTTTCCGAAGTTGGAAAATTTGACCCAACGGTCGGAAAATTCCCGGAAAACTCTGCATGAAAAAAACTATTTTTCATCCGATTGTCTTGAAACTCGGTTTGTAAGGACAAAATACGAAATAATTTGAAATGTGATTTTTCAATGTCGGAAAATCCGCCCACGAGGAAAATGGTCGGAAAATTCTGCATGCAAACAACTATTTTTCATCCGATTGGCTTGAAATTCGGTTTGAAAGGAAGGTAGGTGAAATAAATTGAAATGTGATTTCCCGAAGTTGGAAAATTTGACCCAACGGTCGGAAAATTCCCGGAAAACTCTGCATGAAAAAAACTATTTTTCATCCGATTGTCTTGAAACTCGGTTTGTAAGGACAAAATACGAATTAATTTGAAATGTGATTTTTCAATGTCGGAAAATCCGCCCACGAGAAAAATGGTCGGAAAATTCTGCATGCCAAAAACTATTTTTCGTCCGATTGGCTTAAAATTCGGTTTGAAAGGACAGAATACGAAATAGTTTGAAATGTGATATTCCGAAGTAGGAAAATTTGACCCAACGGTCGGAAAATTCCCGAAAAATTTTGCATGAAAAAACTATTTTTCATCCGATTGGCTTGAAACTCGGTTTGTAAGGACAAAATACGAAATAATTTGAAATGTGATTTTTCAATATCGGAAAATTCGCCCACGACGAAAATGGTCGGAAAATTCTGCATGCAAAAAACTATTTTACATCTGATTGTCTTGAAACTCGGTTTGAAAGGTCAAAATCGGAATTAATTTTGGTTTTTATATTCCGATGTTGGAAATACCGCCGGGAAGCCCACTGGGATGTGGGTGGAAAGTGGGTGGTAAGTGGATGTAAAGTGTGTGGAATGTAGCGGGAATTGGGAGCAATGTGGGTGGAATGTGGGAGGGATGTGGGTGGGATGTGGGCGGGAAATGGGCGGGAAACGGGTGGTATGTGGGCGGGAAGTGGGTAGGATGTGGGCGGGAAATTGGCAGGAAGTGGGGGGATGTGAGTGGAATGTAAGCGGGATGTAGGCGGTAAGTGGGCGGGAAATTGGCGGGAAGTGGGTGAGATGTGGGCGGGTTGAGGGCGGTAAGTGGGCGGGAAATTGGCGGGAAGTGGGTGGGATGTGGGCGGGAAGTGGACGGCGGAAAGAGGGTGGGAGTGCGAGGGATGTGGGTGGGATGTGGGCGGGAAGTGGGGGAATGAGGGTGGGATGTGAGTGGAATGTGAGCTGGATGTGGGCGGTAAGTGGGCGGGAAATTGGCGGGAAGTGGGTGAGATGTGGGTGGGATGTGGGCGGGTTGATGGCGGTAAGTGGGCGGGAAATTGGCGGGAAGTGGGTGGGATGTGGGCGGGAAGTGGACGGCGGAAAAAGGGTGGGAGTGGGTGGGATGTGGGTGGGATGTGGGTGGGATGTGGGTGGGATGTGGGTGGTTTGTGGGTGGGATGTGGGTGGTTTGTGGGTGGGATGTGGGCGGAATGTGGGTGGGATGTGGACGGGAAGTGTGTGGGATGTGGACTTAATGTGAGTGTGCGTTGGTTCTATACTGCTGAAGGCGCAGCGAAGCGCGACGGGTACTATGCTAGTCTCTATATATATAAAAGAGAGTGTCCTGACTGATTGATTCACTGACTGACTGATTGGCAATCATCGCACAGCCCAAACGGTAAGAGATAGAGGGCTGTAATTTTCACAGGAGTTTCCTTTGGTGGTGAAAGTGCGTACTAAGACGGGGTTTTGGAAAATTCCACCCGGAAAAGTCGGAAAAGCGTCGGAAAAGTTTGTATGGGAAAAATGTTATTTTTCATCCGATTGACTTGAAACTTGGTTTGTTAGCTTAGTACGCAAAATAATTTGACACGTGTTTTCCCGATTTTGGAAAATCCGCCCATGAGGAAAATGACCGGAAAATTCTGCAAAAAAAATTTTTTTTTCATCCGATTGGCTTGAAACTCGGTTTGAAAGGAAGGTAGGTGAAATAAATTGAAATGTGATTTTCCGAAGTTGGAAAATTTGACCCAACGGTCGGAAAATTCCCGGAAAATTCTGCATGAAAAGAAACTGTTTTTCATCCTATTGGCTTGAAACGCGGTTTGTGAAGATAGAATACGAAATAAATTGAAATGTGAATTTTCAATGTCGGAAAATCCGCCCACGAGGAAAATGGTCGGAAAATTCTGCATGCCAAAAACTATTTTTCGTCCGATTGGCTTGGAATTCGGTTTGAAAGGACAGAATACGAAATAGTTTGAAATGTGATATTCCGAAGTAGGAAAATTTGACCCAACGGTCGGAAAATTCCCGGAAAACTCTGCATGAAAAAACTATTTTTCATCCGATTGGCTTGAATCTCGGTTTGTAAGGACAAAATACGAAATAATTTGAAATGTGATTTTTCAATGTCGGAAAATCCGCGTACGAGGAAAATGGTCGGAAAATTCTGCATGCAAAAAACTATTTTTCATCCGATTGGCTTGAAACTCGGTTTGAAAGGAAAGTAGGTGAAATAAATTGAAATGTGATTTTTGGAAGTTGGAAAATTTGCCCTGACGGTCGGAAAATTCCCTGAAAATTCTGCAAGAAAACAACTTATTTTCATCCTACTGGCTTGAAATTCGGTTTGAAAGGTCAAAATCGGAATTAATTTTTGTTTTTATTTTCCGATGTTGGAAATACCGCCGGGAAGCCCACTGGGATGTGGGTGGAAAGTGGGTGGTAAGTGGATGTAAAGTGTGTGGAATGTAGCGGGAATTAGAAGCGATGTGGGTGGTTTGTGGGAGGGATGTGGGTGGGATGTGGGCGGAAAATGGGCGGGAAGCGGGTGGTATGTGGGCGGGAAGTGGGGGAATGAGGGTGGGATGTGAGTGGAATGTGAGCGGGATGTGGGCGGTAAGTGGGCGGGAAATTGGCGCGAAGTGGGTGAGATGTGGGTGGGATGTGGGCGGGTTGTGGGCGGTAATTGGGCGGGAAATTGGCGGGATGTGGGTGGGAAGTGGGTGGTATGTGGGTGGGAAGTGGGTGGTATGTGGGTGGGATGTGGGTGATATGAGGGTGGGATGTGGGTGGGATGTGGGCGGGAAGTGGGTGGTATGTGGGTGGGATGTGGGCGGGAAATGGGCGGGAAGCGGGTGGTATGTGGGAGGAAAGTGGGTGTGCGTTGGTTCTATACTGTTGAAGGCGCAGCGAAGCGCGACGGGTTATTTGCTAGTCTATATATATAAAAGAGTTCAACCTGACTAACTGACTGACTGACTGGTGACCGTCGCACAGCCTAAACCTTAAAAGATAGGAAGATGAGATTTTCACAGTAGTTTTATCTTATACTGAAAGTGAGTACTAAGAACGGATTTTAAAAAATTCTGTCGGGAAATGTGGAAAATTCACGGAAAACTGTTGTATGAAACTATTTTGTTTATTATCCGATCAGATTCAAACTAATTTTTAAAGATCTATATGTAAATTCAACAATAACTGTGTTCCAATTTTCCGGAAAACTACACCCGGAAAAGTCGGAAAAGCGTCAGAAATGTTTGTATGGTAAACATTTTTTTTCATCTGGTTGACTTGAAACTTGGTTTGCAAGCATAGTACGCAAAATATTCGACACGTGTTTTCTCAATTCAGGAAAACCCGCCCACGAGGAAAATGGCCGGAAAATTCTCCATGCAAAACACTATTTTTTACCTGATTGGCTTGATACTCGGTTTGTGAAAATAGTAAGTGAAATAAATTGAGATGTAATTAAACGGAAGTGGAAGGGATGTGGGTGGGAAGTGGGCGGGAAGTGGATGGGGAGTGGGTGGGATGTGGGTGGTTTGGGGTGGTAAGAATGCCGCACCCAAGTCTTAACGGTGAAGAAGCAAAGTAGTAAAACGTTGATTTAAAACATATGCACGTATGATTCGACTTCTGCGCTCTACAGAGGAAGCAAAGAGAGTGAGAATGTTTTCAAATTTGGTAAATATTTGACACTCACGATTGACTTCAAACTGATTCTGATATTGGGTCTATATTGTTCAAGGCGCAGCGAAGCGCGACATTATTTTGCTAGTGATTATATAATCCTCTTCGTTAAAAATATTTGATTACTAATTGATTATTTTAAAAAAAAAAAGGCATAGGCAGATTTGTGGCCCTCAATGATTTCATATAGAACTTTTAGCTGCCTATTAAAACTTGTCGGCAATAGCGTAGAGGTTAATGCCTATCAATATAAGGTAGTGAGTCCTTGGTTTAAGTCCCAGTTTGGGACATGTACTTTTTTTTTTTGTTATCTAAAATTTTAAAACAATTGCATTAGCTCCTGTGTACCAGATTATGCTAATAAACACAGCAAGCAAAATATATATCGTTTCTCCTTTTCATTTCATCGTGCACCCAGCGGCGCAGAGGCTAATGGGTTGTCATTCATAGATACAATTTCTCTAATTTTTTCAGAATTTTAAAAGCTGTGTTAGGTGGTTAAAATTTCTTAAAACACGCAGTACCCGACGGTCCTGTTTCCATTCGCACACTATCTGCAATAGCGCCGTATTACTGTACGGATTTTAAATGTTAAGACCTCGATTCTTGTTCAAGGATTCGTCCATGGTATAAATCACCTGTGAAGTAGCAAGCAATGAAAACGCTTCTCAAACTTTGCCGTTCGGATTTGGAGTTAAACTGTAGGTCTGTTTGTCTTGTGCAACAAATTATAAGCGCACACACGCCAAGAGATTGAGAGACTTGGCCCTTTTGGGCTGTAGAGCCAATTTTACATTTTTACTGACTAGCTTAAGCTCGAAACCGGAACTTCAGGCGTTATCGACTGAACCGACCCGGAAGAGTCATTTCAAACGAGATGTTTATAGTTCTGGGGGTAGTCATAATGCAGGCCATTACACAGCCGCGCAAATGCCCATTACAAGATCGATGTGCTCTTAAACACTTTGAAGGCTGGCAGTCTTCAAGTATCGGTTACTACTCTGTATACATTTACGTAAGGTTGGTTGTTTTCGTTGGCATACTGTATTTAAAGCAGAATACTATTTAATCGGAAAAGTGGGCGTATAACACAATCAAAATAAAAAAATACAGGCAAGCTAACTTCGGCTCGACCGAAGTTTATATATCCTTGCCAGTTTCCTGCCAGTTTTTTATATAGCACCACAATTTTGAAAACAAAAAAGTAGTTCTCACTAGAACTTCTTTTTTGACCGATCGTTTCTATGGCAGCTATATGATATAGTCATCCGATCCGGCCGATTCCGACAAATGTACTGGGCATTTGTACCAAAAGACTTCGTGCATAGTTTTGTTGAGATAGCTTTTGTACTGACGGAGGATATAGCATAGAAACAGACGGACAGACGGACATGGCTATATCAACTCAACTCGTCATGCTGATCAAGAATATATATACTTTATGTGGTCGGAGATGCTTCCTTCTATGCGTTACAAACATCTGAACAATTTTAATATACGCTCTCCAAGGGTATGAAAAACATTAAAAAAAAAACGTTGTATAAGAATAGGGCGGGAATTGAGCACGGGACCTCGAACACAGAAACACATGAACGATGGCGCGTTAGCTCACTTGACTGTTAGGTATTTGCCGACAGACGAGCCTTTTTTCAAATGTGGATTGACACAAACATAACACAACTGTTATATAAACTCCAATTACGTGGGCACCTACGGGATGCATGCATTTAAACAACTTGTAGCACTACGAATTAAGTAAGTAATAATAAATAAACATATTTTGCTTGCAGTGTTTAATAGCATAATCTGTTACACGGGAGCTAATGCAATTATTTTAAAATTCTAGATTACAAAAAAAAAAAAAGTGAGAAAGTCGGTCTAGCCCGACTATAATATACTCTGCACCTGGAGTAGAAGCTGAATGCAATGCTGGCGTTGCGCTCATTTCTTAGTCTCTCCCTCTCTTTCTCTTGCTCACTCTCTCTCTCTGTCTCTCTCTCAAATTGTGCGGTGCTAGTTGTATCTATCTCTTACCATCTCCGAGATCTGTTTGTTCATACGGACGGACGGAAGGACGGACAGACGGACATGGCTATATCGACTCGGCTGTTGATGCTGATCAAGAAAATATATACCTTATATAGTCGGAAATGATTCCTTCTCCCTGTTACATACTTTTGCACAAACTTAATATACTCTACTAGCAAAAAGCCCGTCGCGCTTCGCTGCGCCTTGAACAGTATAGAACCCATATCAGAATCAGTTTGAAGTCAATCGTGAGAGTCAAATATTTACCAATTTTGAAAACATTCTATAAATTTATTTCCTCTGTAGAGCCCAGAAATCGAATCATACGTACATAGGCTTGAAATCAACGTTTTACTACTTTGCTTTTTCACCGTTACGACTTTGCTGCTGCGTTCCCCCATCCCACCTACACCCCACCCACTCCCAATCTACTTCTTTCACAACTTCCACCCGTTTCCCACCTACTTTCCACCCACTTCCCGCCTACATCCCACCCACTTATCACCCAATTCCCGCCCAGATCCAACCCACTTCCCACCCACATCCCACACACCTCCCACCCACCTCCCAGCCACCTCCCACCCACCTCCCACCCACTTCCCGCCCAAATCCCACCCACCTCCCACCCAAATCCCACCATCTCCCACCCACATCCCACACACCTCCCACCCACCTCCCACCCACTTACCGCCCAAGTCCCAGCCACCTCCCACCCACATCCCACCCACATCCCACCCACCTCCCACCCACTTACCGCCCAAGTCCCAGCCATCTACCACCCAAATCCCACCCACATCCCTCCCACTTCCCCTCCAGTTCCATCCAATCTCCCACCCACATCCCTCCCACTTCCCACCCACCCACATCCCACCCCCTTCCCGCCCAATTTCCACGGTAAGGAAAGTCCTTATTTGAATTATTTCATGTTGCTGTTATTTTAGTTGTGGCTGGAGTTTTTGTATTTGCGTTTGTTTTTGTTTTAATTGCAACTGTAGTTTTTTAATTTGTACTCTGTCTTGTTGTTGTTGCCGAGGCAACTCAATTCAATTGCTCCCACGCACACATTGAAATCGTTTCTCTTCGATTTATGCTCTCTGGGCTTTGGTTTTGCGTGCGCTCTTTGTTCTCTGATGCAACAGTAAAGCAAAGCGTGCCTTTCGAAATGAACTGGGAGCAAATGGCTGGCAACCTTTACCACCATCTTTCCACCCAAAGGTGGTTGATTTTAGGGAAGATTGGTATGCAGTTAATGTTGAATTATTTTTATTGATTTTTGAAAATAAGTTTGAACTTGATCGGATGAAAAACAAAAAAGTTTCACACAAAAGTTTTCCGCGAATTTTTCACATTTCCCGGCAGAATTTTCCAAAATCCTTTCTTAGTACTCACTTTCAGCATAAGATATAACTACTGTGAAAATCTCATCTTCCTATCTTTTATGGTTTCGGCTGTGCGACGGTCACCAGTCAATTAGTCAGGTTGAACTCTTTTATATATATAGACTAGCAAATAACCCGTCGCGCTTCGCTGCGCCTTCAATAGTACAACAACGCACACTCACTTACAACCCATTTACCACCCACATCCCACCCACTTCCCGCCCACATACCACCCACATCCCAACCACTTCCCGTCCACATACCACCCACTTCCCGCCCTATCCCGCCCACATCCCACCCACATACCACGCACTCCCACCCTCTTTCCGCCGTCCACTTTCCGCCCACATCCCACCCACTTCCCGCCAATTTCCCGCCCACTTACCGCCCTCAAACCGCCCACATCCCACCCACATCTCACCCACTTCCCGCCAATTTCCCGCTCACATTCCACTCACATCCCCCCACTTCCCGCCAATTTCCCGTCCACATACCACATACATCCCACCCAATTCCCGGCCACATACGGCGGTATTTCCAACATCGGAATATCAAAACAAAAATTTATTCCGATTTTTACCTTTCAAACCGAGTTTCAAGACAATCGCATGAAAAATAGTTTTTTGCATGCAGAATTTTCCGACCATTTTCCTTGTGGGCGGAGTTTCCGATATTAAAAAATCACATTTCAAATTATTTCGTATTTTGTTCTTACAAACCGAGTTTCAAGCCAATCGGATGAAAAATAGTTTTTTTCATGCTGAATTTTCCGGGAATTTTCCGACCGTTGGGTCAAATTTTCCTACTTCGGAATATCACATTTCAAACTATTTCGTATTCTGTCCTTTCAAACCGAATTTCAAGCCAATCGGATGAAAAATAGTTTTTTGCATGCAGAATTTTCCGACCATTTTCCTCGTGGGCGGATTTTCCGACATTGAAAAATCACATATTAATTTATTTCGTACTTTGTCCTTAAAAACCAAGTTTCAAGCCAATCGGATGAAAATTAGTTTTTTTCATGCAGAATTTTCCGGGAATTTTCCGACCGTTGGGTCAAATTTTTCAACTTCGGAAAATTACATTTCAATTCAATTCACCTACTTTCCTTTTAAACCGAATTTCAAGCTAATAGGATGAAAAATAGTTGTTTTCATGCTGAATTTTCCGGGAATTTTCCTCGTGGGCGGATTTTCCAAAATCGGGAAAACACGTGTCGAATTATTTCGCGTACTAAGCTTACAAATCAAGTTTCAAGTCAATCGGATGAAAAATAACATTTTTCCCATACAAACTTTTCCGACGCTTTTCCGACTTTTCCGGGTGGAATTTTCCAAAACCCCGTCTTAGTACGCACTTTCACCACCAAAGGAAACTCCTGTGAAAATTACAGCCCTCTATCTCTTACCGTTTGGGCTGTGCGATGATTGCCAATCAGTCAGTCAGTCAGTCAGTCAGTCAGGACACTCTCTTATATATATATAGAGACTAGCAAATAACCCGTCGCGCTTCGCTGCGCCTTCAATAGTACAACAACGCACACTCACTTACCACCCATTTCCCACCCACATCCCGCCCACATCCCACCCTCGTCCCCCCACTTCCCGCCAATTTCCCGCCCACATCCCACCCACTTACCGCCCACATACCACCCGCTTCCCGCCAATTTCCCGCCCACTTTCCGCCCACATCCCACCCACATCTTACCCACTTCCCGCCAATTTCCCGCCCATTTACCGCCCACATCCCGCTCACATTCCACTGTCATCCCACCCTCATCCCCCCCACTTCCCACCAATTTCCGCCCATACCGCCCAAACCCGCCCACATCCCACCAATCTCACCGCTTCCGCCAATTTCCTGCCCATTTACCGCCCACATCCCGCTTACAATACCACTCTCATCCCACCCTCATCCCCCCCCACTTCTCGCCAATTTCCCGCCCACTTCCCACCCACTTCCCGCCCACATACCACCCGCTTCCCGCCCATTTCCCGCCCACATCCCACCCACATCCCTCCCACATCCCACCCACATCGCTCCCAATTCCCGCTACATTCCACACACTTTACATCCACTTACCACCCACTTTCCACCCACATCCCAGTGGGCTTCCCGGCGGTATTTCCAACATCGGAAAGTAAAAACAAAAATTAATTCCGATTTTGACCTTTCAAACCGAATTTCAAGCCAATTGGATGAAAAATAGTTTTTTGCATGCAGAATTTTCCGACTATTTTCCCCGTGGGCGGATTTTCCGACATTGAAAAATCACATTTCAAATTATTTCGTATTTTGTCCTTACAAACCGAGTTTCAAGCAGAGCTGTAATGTATTCATTACTTCCCGTATTTAATTACTTTTCATTACTATAAACACAATTTTTTAGGTAATGAAAACAATTAATGATTACGATTTTTTTTATAATCGTAATTGTAAGGTGGAATTATGATTATTCAGTGATTATTCCAAAATTTAATTACTTTTAAAATTACTTGGATAATTGTTACGGTAAAGGGTGAATATTCCAAAATTTAATTACTTTTACAATTACTTGGATAATTGTAACGGTAAAGGGTGATTATTGAGTAATTGTGCTTGAAATGTTGAATTATTTTGTATTTGTAATCAAGTTTGGAAAGCACCAAATTTAATGGTTTGATCAAGGTAACAAAACCAAAACAAATAATAGCAATCATTTAATTTAATTATGGTCCTTCCTTATTTTTTTAAGCGAGCAATAAGTTTTTAAAACAAAGAAGTGGACAAACTTTTTCTTCTAGTTTGATATCGCTTATACAAATCAGTATTTTATTTTTAATCATTGTAGTAGTGTTGCGGTTGCGATTCTGGAAAAGTGATGGAGCGCTTTTCCATTTTTTTCCAACTTTCGACAGAAGCAAACTGCGCTATAATTGCATCTGTTTTATTACCAAGCGTAAAAATGCAATGGTTTAATTGTCTCGCAAAAATTGCTTTGCATGGTCGGAAATATGATGAAATTCTGGAAATTGTTGTAGCAGAAGCTGTGAAATATGTCTGTACATATAAAAATACAATGGACACAAGTAAGGATATAGTCCCCAAGCATGAATTCTATGATTTCGACGAAACCGGTAGGGAAACAAAAATCTTTTTGCAATTCAATGACTTCTTATTTCTTTGTTTTATTTTAAAACCGATGGCTTGGCCAAATCAGAAATCAAAAAAGTCAGATACTTCTATAAACATAATTTATATTTTTAATTAATATTGTTTTAGATGGAGCCCAACCAACAGATAATAGTGTTGACGCTTCGCTGTGTGTAATAAAACACGATATTAAAGAACAGTTGGGAAGATATTTGCTTGATCCGTCTACAAATTTCGAGATGCTTGAAAAATATTCAGTGCTTAAAGAGATAGCGATCAGGTATAACACGCCATTAACGTCGTCAGCCCCTGTTGAAAGAATGTTTTCATTTGCCAATATAATTAACGACTCAAGACGCCATGCCCTTTCCGATTTTTCTTTTGAAAAACTAGTGGTGATGAAGGCCAACATGAACGTCATGGATGATATAATATAAGATTGTTATTTTTTCAAACAAAAATATGTAATATAAATAATGAATGTTATAATTGGGCTTAAGTAATTTCATTTGGAACCTAAAAATACATAAATAATTTTACTTTTCAAGCACAATTACTCAATAATCACCCTTTACCGTTACAATTATCCAAGTAATTGTAAAAGTAATTAAATTTTGGAATAATCACTGAATATTCGTAATTCCACCTTACAATTACGATTATAAAAAAATGGTAATCAGGAATTGTTTTCAGTTATGTGAAAAATGGTAATGGTAATGGTAATGGTAATTCAAGTTTACAGCTCTGGTTTCAAGCCAATCATATGAAAAATAGTTTTTTCATGCAGAATTTTCCGGGAATTTTCCGACCGTTGGGTCAAATTTTCCAACTTCGGAAAATCACATTTAAATTTATTTCACCTACCTTCCTTTCAAACCGCGTCTCAAGCCAATAGGATGAAAAATAGTTGTTTTCATGCAGAATTTTCCGGGAATTTTCCTCGTGGTCGGATTTTCCAAAATCGGGAAAACACGTGTCAAATTATTTCGCGTACTAAGCTTACAAATCAAGTTTCAAGTCAATCGGATGAAAAATAACATTTTTCCCATACAAACTTTTCCGACGCTTTTCCGACTTTTCCGGGTGGAATTTTCCAAAACCCCGTCTTAGTACGCACTTTCACCACCAACAGAAACTTCTGTGAAAATTGCAGCCCTCTATCTCTTACCGTTTGGGCTGTGCGATGATTGCCAATCAGTCAGTCAGTCAGTCAGTCAGTCAGTCAGTGAATCAGTCAGGACACTCTCTTTTATATTTATAGAGATGTACCTTTGGTACAGAGTATAAAAAATACATGTCCCACACTGGGACTTGAACCTAAGGCAGGCCATCCACACACGAATTTGTTCGACGAACTTGTTCAGCGAACAAAAATTCATTTGCCCACTAACTTGGCGAACATTTTTTACGAACATCATTTGCTTCGAAATCTCACCGAATAAACATGAAAATATGGCAGCGGAAACTAACACAATAATGGCCAAGATGGCGACACAAATTAGCTTAGAACATTATTTGATCAATTTGGGGGCATTCAACAAATTTCAGCAACAATTCATTGCTCATTTGGGCACGTGTTCACTCTACAAATATTTTTGACAAATGATGTTCGTCAAAATTTTCCCATCCATTGACGAACATGTTCGCACGAACACACGCAAGGTAGAAACATTTATATTCTCTGCGAACAAAACGTCGAACAAAAAACTGTCACGAACACCTCCACGAACGACGAACATTTCGTCGAACTGAACAAATTCGTGTGTGGATGGCCTGCTTAAGACTCACTGCCTTTCAGACATACACTGCTCGCCACTTGAATAGGACAGCCTGTATGCTCTCTATACAGCTGCACATTACGCGAAAACGAAATGGTAAAATACCGGTATTTTTACCATATTATCTATGAGCAAGCATTTTTCGCTCTTTCTGGTATATTCAAAGTTTTGCAATAGAACCATTATAAAGTTGTGTGCACTTCATGTGAGCATTCGCAAAAATTCAATGGAATTTTTGCGCCACTTGAATAGAACATGCATTTTATTTGGTCGGTATCGTTGGCACGTGCACACATATTTTGGTTTACTTAACCATTTTGCTTTATTTGAAGTGTGAATTAAATTAAAAAAATTAAAGTGGGGCGTGGCACCTCATTATCTGAGTCGGAAAAAGGAAAAATCCGATCTTACAAGGATTCTGGCCTATCTATTGCCAAAATAACAAAAAAAAATCGACAGGAGCCGTCACATCATAGCAAATTTTTTAAATAACGAGTCTAATTATGGTAAAAACATGAAGGGCCGCACCTACAGTGTGCTTACCAGCGCGGACAAGCGACTTATATTAAGAGAAGCTTCCAATTTGCACGAGTCTTTGGCCAAGATAAAGGAAAAATGCAACGTTAAAGCAAGTTTGACAACCATGCGTCGTGATATTAATAATGTTCCACACCTGAAGAGGCTAAAAATCAAGAAGAAGCCACCTCTTAACCCGGCTCGGAAGTTGCAACGCCTTGTTTTCGCTCGCGCACATGTGACCTGGACTTCGGAGTGGCATCGTGTTGTCTTTTCGGACGAAAAAAAGTTTAATTTCGAGTTCCCCGATGGCTACAGCTACTATTTTCACGATCTTCGAAAAGAACCACACCATCTTGATAAGTTGCGCAGCTGTGCTGGAGGTATTTTGGTGTGGGGGACTATTTCCCATTATGGAACTTGTGAGCTTAAATTTGTTCCAACCACTATGAATGCGTTGTGCTATATTGGTATATTAAAAGAGGCCTTTCCACACTTCCAAACTCTTTTTGGAAATCTAAAATGGATTTATCAACATGATAATGCCCCTATACATACGGCCCGGATTGTTAAATCGTATATAGCGAGCCAAAACGTTAAGTTATTAAACTGTCCACCATATTCACTGTACTTGAATATCATTAAGAATGTGTGGGGATGGCTAACACGTCATGTATATGGATCAGGTCAAGAAAATTCGAGCGATCCCGAACTAATTGCAGCTATCAAATTAACATGGAGCTCGATTTCGTTGAATTATTTGGAGAAAATTTTATGCATCACTTCCAGACCGAATGTGTGAAGTTTTGGAGAAAAAAGGTGGCTCAACACACTATTAAAAAACTTTTTTTTGTCTAAAAACATGTTAATAATTTCAAATTTAAATAATATTGTTATTTGTAAAGGATTGAAATATTCTTAAATGGTTTTTAGTTAAAGTGTCCTATTCAAGTGGTGCACAATAAAGACTCCAAAATTTGTTACTTATTAGTTAGCAATGTTTTTTGTATACTTACAACTTTTGAATAATTTTGTAATTTTCGTCAAATTAGTACATTTAAATAAACTTTATAAGAACACAAAAATTAATTTCCTAGATAGCTTGGTTTAGCAGCAATTAACTATAGAAAATCGACTTTAGAGGTGTTGTATTCAAGTGGCGAGCAGTGTAGGCCTTAACCTCTACGCCATTGCCGACTAGTTTAAGGAGGCAGTTAAGTAGGCAGCTGAAAAAATAAAAATAATCAAAAGCAAAAATAATCAAAAGTAATCTTGTAAAGTAGTCGAATTATTTTTTGATTATTTTTGATTATTTTTTGGTAATCCTCAATACTCCCGATTATATTTGATTATTTCTGAAAGTAATCAATTAGTAGTCGTGCAAAACTGAAAATAGTCGTATTGTAATCATTATTTTGCCTTTAAAAAAGTAATCAAATATGTAATCATTACGATTAGTAATCATTACTTAACAGCAATGGTTTAAACGAGCTTTGGACACATCAGATCCAATAATTTCTTCCCTATATTTATCGCGACGCATAAAAAAAACATAAAAATCTTTCCCTTCCCATTGAGGTTATCCAGCTTCTTTCGTGTGAACACGAATACATAAATGATTTTTCAGAACAAGATGAGTTTGAAAACCACAGCCTACTTTTTCTTGAAAACTTTGAGCTGGAAAATTAAGAAAATGCTGAAAACAAAGAAAATTAATTAACAAAACTGGTTTTCATAATTTTGGGAGCGACGCCCCCGCGAAACTCCTATCTGCAACGTAAGCACGTATAGGTGACTGAATTTGCGAAGTTTATATCTAACAAGTGAGAAAGTAGGTCAAGCCCGACTATAACATACTCTGTACCTGGAGTTGAGGCTGAATGCAATGCTGGTGCGGCCCTCATCTCTAAGTTTCCCTATCTTTCTCACTCTCTCACTCTTACTCTCTCTCTCTCTCTCTTTAAGATTGTGCGGTGTTAGTTGTAATAGGGAGGGTGGGAGGGGGTGGGGGGAGGTTGATTTACTTTTTGGTTGGGGTGTTGTAATAGGGAGGGTGGGAGGGGGTGGGGGGAGGTTGATTTACTTTTTGGTTCATAAATTGAGAACCGCTCATCCGATACTTATCATTTCTCCGGCAAATCGATACATTTTGCTAATTACTAACTATCTTTAAAAGGAACGAATTGTCTATATTCAAAACTGTAGGAGATATAACGTTTTTTCCAAATCCCGGGGGCGGGAGGGGGCGTGGCAACAATTGAAAATAAACTTGATCTGCCTGCAAGTGTAAGAAGCATTTGTCCCATACATGTCAAACCTCCATTGTGACCGTATGTGGCCTAGTGGTTAGTGTGCTGGACTGCTAGGCAGGAGGTCGTGGGTTCGATCCCGCCTCCGAACATCTAATAATAAAAGTTTTTTTTTCTTTCTTTAGAAAATAGCTTTTACACATACGGTCACCTTCACCAGCTATTAGCGCCAGCTGTGAAGTAACTAGCCATGAAAAAGCAAATTCTCAAACTTTGCCGTTCGGATCCGGCGTTAAACTGTAGGTCCCTTTCTCTTGTGCGAAAAATTTAAAGCAAACACGCCAAGAGATTGAGAGAAGCTTGGCTTGGCCCCGTTTGAGGAGCTGTAGGCCAATTTTACATTTTACATGTCAAACCTCCATCTCTTACCATCTCTGAGATCTGTTTGTTCATACGGACGGACGGACAGACGAACAGACAGACGGACGGCTGTTGATGCTGATCAAGAATATATATACTTTATAGGGTCGGAAATGATTCCTTTTCCCTGTTACGTACTTTTGCACAAACTTAATATACTCTATGAACCTTTGGTACAGAGTTTACAAATGCACGTTGTAACGAACCTTTAGCGGTTCTTTATGCAGCGCTCCGTTGCGCTCAAACGGTACTCCGTTTCCTCCTCTGCGCTTTGCCCTTCAGCTCCTGCAACCAATTCGCCGTACCCCTTAACCCTTGTGCGGCCACATGGTTTTTCGTTTTTACGCATAAATGTAAATGGAAATATACAATAGCACTCTAAATATACATTTACTATAAATCTCTATAAATATAAAAGAGAGTGTCCTGACTGATTCACTGATTCACTGACTGACTGACTGACTGACTGATTGGCAATCATCGCAGAGCCCAAACGGTAAGAGATAGAGGGCTGAAATTTTCACAGAAGTTTCTGTTGGTGGTGAAAGTGCGTACTAAGACGGGGTTTTGGAAAATTCCACCCGGAAAAGTCGGAAAAGCGTCGGAAAAGTTTGTATGGGAAAAACGTTATTTTTCATCCGATTGACTTGAAACTTGATTTGTAAGCTTAGTACGCGAAATAATTCGACACGTGTTTTCCCGATTTTGGAAAATCCGCCCACGAGGAAAATTCCCGGAAAATTCTGCATGAAAACAACTATTTTTCATCCTATTGGCTTGAATTCGGTTTGAAAGGAAAGTAGGTGAAATGAATTGAAATGTAATTTTCCGAAGTTGGAAAATTTGACCCAACGGTCGGAAAATTCCCGGAAAATTCTGCATGAAAAAACATTTTTCATCCGATTGGCTTGAAACTCGGTTTGTAAGGACAAAATACGAAATAATTTGAAATGTGATTTTTCAATGTCGGAAAATTCGCCCACGAGGAAAATCCGAAAAATTCTGAATCCAAAAATATTTTATCCGATTGGCTTGATTCGGTTTGAAAGGTCAGAATACGAAATATTGAATGTGATATTCCGAAGTTGGAAAATTTGACCATACGGTCGGAAAATCCCGGAAAATCTGATGAAAAAATATTTCACGTTGGCGCGGTTGTAAGGAAAACAAAATTTGAAAGTGTCAACGACCCCCGGAACAAAATCATCGTTGCGTCGGTGAAGACATACGAAGTTTGTTGATCGAGTGAAAATTTGCATACGGTCGGAATTTCCCGGAAAATTCTGCATGAAAAAACATTTATCATCCGATTGGCTTGAAACTCGGTTTGTAAGGACAAAATACGAAATAATTTGAAATGTGATTTTTCAATGTCGGAAAAGCCGCCCACGAGGAAAATGGTCGGAAAACTCTGCATGCAAAAAACTATTTTTCATCCGATTGGCTTGAAATTTGGTTTGTAAGGTCAAAATCGGAATTAATTTTTGTTTTGTTTTCCGATGTTGGAAAAACCGCCGGGATGCCCACTGGGAAGTGGTTGGGGAGTGAATGGGTTGTGGGTGGTAAGTTGTTTTGGAAGTGGGTGGTAAGTGAAGTAAAGTGTGTGGAATGTGGCGGGGAAGTTGGAGGGATGTGGGTGGGATGTAGATGGGAGTGGGTGGGATGTGGGCGGGAAGTGGGTGATATGTGGGTGGGATGTGGGCGGGAAGTGGGCGGGAAAGTGGGTGGGATGTGGGCGGGAAGTTGTGAATGTGGCGGGAAGTGGGAGGGTGGTGGGGTGGCGGGTGGGCGGCAGTGGGTCTGTGGGCGGGAAGTGGGTGGTTGTGAGCGGGATTGCGGGGTGGGTGGGATGTGGGTGAGGTGACGGGAGTGAGGGGAAGTGTTCGGGAGGGGCGGGGGGGTGGGGGTGGGAGTGGGTGGGTGGGCGGAAGTGTGGATGTGGACGGGGTGGTGGTAAGGGTTGTGCGTTGGTTCCATACTGATGAAGGCGCAGATTATGTTGCTAGTCTATATAAAAGAGTTCAACCTGACTGACTCATTGACTCACTGACTGGTGACCGTCGCACAGCCTAAACCATAAAAGATTGGAAACTGAGCTTTTTACAGTAGTTTTATCTTATGCTGAAAGTGAGTACTAAGAAAGGATTTCGGAAAATTCTGCCGGGAAATGCGGAAAATTGTCGGAAAACTTTTGTATGAAACTTCTTTGTTTTTCATCCGATCAAGTTCAAACTTTTTTTCAAAAATCAATAAAAATAATTCAACATGAACTGCATACTAATCTTCCGGAAAATCAACCACCACTGGGTGGAAAGATGGTGGTCAAGGTTGCCAGCCATTTGCTCCCAGTTCATTTCGAAAGGCAAACTTTTCTTTACAGTTGCGAGAGCAGAGAGCGCACGCAAAACCAAAGCCCAGAGAGCATAAATCGAAGAGAAACGATTTCAATGTGTGCGTGGGAGCAATTCAATTGAGTTACCGATCAGGAGACAGAGTACAAAACTAAAAAACTACAGTTGCAATTAAAACAAAAACAAACGCAAATACAAAAACTCCAGCCACAATTAAAAAAAGAGCAACACGAAATAATTCAAATAAGGAAAGTGGTTGGAAATTGGGCGGGAAGGGAGTGGGATATGGGTGGGATAGGGCGGCAAGTGGGTGGGTGGTGGGTTGGATCTGGGCGGGAAGTGGGTTGGATCTGGGCGGGAATTGGGTGTAAGTGGGTGGGATGTAGGCGGAAAGTGGGTGGGCGGTGGGTGGGTTGTGGGTGGGAAGTGGGTTGGATCTGGGCGGGAAGTGGGTTGGATCTGGGCGGGAATTGGGTGTAAGTGGGTGGGATGTAGGCGGAAAGTGGGTGGGCGGTGGGTGGGTTGTGGGTGGGAAGTGGGTTGGATCTGGGCGGGAAGTGGGTTGGATCTGGGCGGGAATCGGGTGTAAGTGGGTGGGATGTAGGCGGAAAGTGGGTGGAAAGTAGGTGGGAAACGGGTGTAAGTTGTGTGAGAAGTAGATGGGGAGTGGGTGGGTTGTAGTTGGGATAGGGGTGGTAAGAACGCAGCAGCAAAGTCGTAACGGTGAAAAAGCAAAGTAGTAAAACGTTGATTTGAAGCCAATGATTCGATTTCTGGGCTTTACAGAGGAAACAAATTTATAGAATGTTTTCAATTTTGTTAAATTTTTGTCTTTCACGATTGACTTCAAACTGATTCTGATATTGGGTCTATTTATACTGTTCAAGGCGCTGCGAAGCGCGACGGGCTTTTGCTAGTATAAATATAAATCTACAACTATATAAAACAATATAAATATAAATAATATTTATTATATATTCCTTTCATTTACTCTAACTGTGAGACTGCAAAAATAAAGTCCTGACACTCCTCCCTTTCTTTGGTAAAATAAAAAAAGTCTCGCTTCCCCGTTCCCTTTTCCACTTCTTAAATTTAAATTTTTACCCGTTTTCTTCACCATTTCCTGTTTCCTCAAATTTCCCGTGACAATTTCCCCCCCCCTGTGACATTTCCCCCTGTGACCTTTTCCCCGCGTGAAATTTCCCCCTGTGATATTTCCCCCCTTCTGCTGAACTTCCCTTTTTTTCCCATTCCCTTTATTCACGACAGTGTGACCCCCCTCGCGTGATCGTAGCTTGGCACGCGGCCCACACCCCCATCCCTACTACCGGGTCGCAATCACTCCGAAAAAAAAATTCAATTCTATTATTGGCGTCACCCGCGAAAAATTTTAAATTTCCGCATTTTGTTCCGACCACCTCCACCCAAGTCGCCCTTCTCAGTTTCCTGGACAGTCTCCCCACCCCCTATTGGTAAGTCCTCGTTTTTCCGCTTTACAAATTCAATTTATTTCCATTTTCCTTTTTTTTTCCATATTTTGCCCACCTCTCTACTGCTGCTGCTCCTCAAATACTCGGATCCCCATTCGGCCGAGCTTTATCCCGTACCGCCCGGTGGCCAAGATCACAATACGGGCCCGTCTTGGTCCACCTACTGCAAACCGGGGTTGCTCCAGCACCCGTTCCAACTCCCTGGGCCAGTCTGCAGCAGCTAGCCACTTCCATTTGGAGGGTTTCCATGGCCCTGCTGCTTGCGACATCGGCTGGTGACCTGGCGTCCCAAATGCCTGTGGGTCCCCCCCGACGTTTCCTCCGGTGGACTGCTGTCGCCTAAACGACGGCCGAGCTGGAGCTGTGCCTTCGGCTGGGCAAGAATGTTGCCGCAGAAATATCGGCTTCCAGCCGGTGTTGGGCGCATCCGCTGGTTGGGATGGATGAGGTGTCGCATTGGGCTGCGGCTGCGGAGGTTGCACCTGCGTTGCCCTTGGAAACGGCTGCTGCGGTTGCAGCTTCGGATCCGGCCATTGCCAAGGACCGCGCTCCGCGGCGTCCACATCCACCGGTGCAGCTGCCGATGCCGGCTGCGGCCGCAGCTGAATCAACTCCGGGGGCTGTTGTTTTTGACGCGGTGGGCTGGGCGGAACCTCTTCAATGACGATTCCCGGCCCGCCTTGTTTTCTTGGCACCACCACCGCCTCCCGCCACGTCCACACTAGGGCCGCCTGGTGTTCCCAATAGGATCCACGGAAAACTGACCGCTTCACCCTATCCACGACCGGCTCCTCGAACGTTGGCGGCTCCTCAAACATTGGCGTCTCCTCTTCATCGGAAATTTCGATGATGTCGGGGTCCACGCGTGGGCTTGGCTTCGGGCGGCCCCACAACTTGGCCGCTTCTCTCTCCTCTGCTCGCAACCTCAGAGGCGTCACTGGTGCTTCCTCCTCGTCTTCTGTGGCCCCTGACGAATGCGAAGGCGAGCTGCACGAGGTGCACGACTCTGACCCACTCGTCACTAGCACTGTCTCCCCCTTGCTGGACTCACGGGACCCTATTTGAGTTGTCTCCGTGCTCGCCTCAGCTCTAACCACCGCCTTTGGCACTGGGCACATCTTTTCCAGCGATTCAGGTTCCTCTTCTGCCTCCGTGGCCACCGAAACTTGCGACGGGAAGCCCAACGAAGTGGACGACGCTGATCGCACCGTCGTCGCGACGCTGGAGGTTCTGGACCGGATTGGTGACGTCTCCAGGTCCAGAACATCATCCCGCCGCGTATTTAGAAGTCCGCGCCTGGACTTTGGGTGAGTTTTTAACTTCCGCCCCCTCCTCGCCCGGTTACTCCCGGAACATGGCAATCTCGTTGCCACGCCTACCTGGTACTTGGCCGACAGTCGCGCGCGCACTGCCTCCAGCTTTCGCCGTCCTACTCCCCTATCGCTCGCCTCGCCGATTTGGACTCTGGCCTGGCGGCTGGGATCGACTGGCTCAGCTCCTTGCAATTTTTTTGACCCTTCTGTTCTGGCGCTCATTTTTAAAGTGAAAACTTTTCTTTGTCCGACTTGCCCTTGAACTAGGCCGCTGCCGCTGCGCAGCTGCGGCTGTCGTTGTCAGCAGTTCAGCCTTTGCATAGTAGATGGAGCTCAGGATCAACGGCACAATTGCAGCCTGCTGTCTCGCTCGCACCTATACATGCAATGCTCTTTCTTTCTTTCTCGTTAAAGCTGGCTACTTTCGCCGCTTGTTAACCCCATACTGGCCAGCGGGTTATTTTCAGTACCCTTTTTTTTCAGCAATTTTTTTCCGTGCAATTTATTAATTTTATTTTCGATTGTTTTAGTGGTTTATTTCCCTGCGCTCATATCTTTTTTTTGTATTTACATATTTTCAATTTCTTTTTTATATTTTGTTTTTCGTATTTTGTCGTTTTATGTTCATCTTTGCTTTTACTGTTTTCAATTTTTAATGTTTTTCAATGTTTGTTTTCCCTGCTATCGTTCCTCATCCTCGCATTTGTAAGTTTTCCTATGATTTTACATAATTTCACTAAGATTTGTCAAAATCTTTCAACTATTTAGTTTAGCTGCCATACCCACAATAGGTCTGAAACTCTTAGTAAGAAACTTTTTTTTGTTTTTTGTTTTTTTTTTTTAATGCTATCGCCTCCAAACTCGTGACGGAACAATGATACCACACCCTTCTATCAAGTTTTTATCCAAATCGGGTGACTACAGCATGTAGCTGGCATAGGAACGCATGGCCGAAAATGACCGGATTATGAGTACTATTTTCCTCCTTTTGTATCTTTTCCAAGTTTTTGTGGAGGGTAGCTCCTACTTGACACCCAAAACGTTTGACCTAATGCTTTCTTCAGCCATACTGCTACGTAATGGTACACCTTGTTCACCGTGATTCTATTTTAGCTTTCTTAGGACGTGAAATTTTATTTTGCAAACTGCTTTTAGAGCTTCTACCGTTCAAGAGTGTTATTTTTATTAATGTGCCGTTCGAATTAAAAGTTTATTTTCGTATGGTGTTCGTATTGCACTCTTAGTACCTTAAGTTAAGATCTTCTTCTGGCTATTGATCTTCTTCGGTACTTATCGACTGCTCCTCCTCGGACGCATAGTATGGTTTCAGTCCACTTATGTGCGCTGTCCTTATACGTCGTTATCCCTTCTTCCGCAGTTTGCAAATCACTGGGGAGGTGAAATTCAGGACTTGAAAAGGTCCGTCAAATCTAGGTGCAAGTTTTGCGGCAAATCCCTCTGCTGCATTTGACAACTTATGCTCTTTTACCCATACCTGGTCGCCAATCTTCGGCTTCCACTGTCGCCGCCTTAAATTATAATGGCGAGCCTGGTCTTGGCTTGCCCGTTCCAAATTTCTGCGCACCCTTTCCCAAATTTCTTTCAATTTTATGCCCTTTTCTTCTGGATTTTTTCTTGGTTGCCCCGTCCCTTGCGAAACTTCATCGAAAAGTGCTTTTGGTAGCCTCGGCTCTCGCCCCTGAGTAATAAATGCCGGACTGTACCCTGTGGACTCGGGAACACTTGTATTAATAGCCAATGTCAACTCTGGCAATGCTTCGTCCCATGATCGCTGATCTTGACCGGCCAACTGCGCCACCATCGTTTTCACGGTTCGGTTGGCTCGTTCCGTCGGATTCTCTTGCGGAGTATAGGGAGCAGTGTATTGCAAATGGATACCTAACCCTTGTATATACTGCCGGAATCCCTTACTTGTAAACTGAGCCCCATTGTCGGTGATTAACACCTTTGGTACTCCGAACCGGACTATAATTCGTTCCCTAAAAGCCTTTTGTAAAGTGTTAGCCGTGGCTTTCCGTAATGCTACGATCTCAGTCCATTTTGAGAACCGATCTATGAAGACCAATAACATAGTGTTTCCTTGCCTTGACCTTGGCAATGGACCCACAAAATCGGCACATACTGTGGCCCAAGGTTCCTCTGGAACCTGGGTAAGCATTTTACCAGCTGCTTGCAAGTGGCTTGCCTTGTAACGCTGACAACTGGCACATTTCTTAACGTACTCTCTAATGTCTCTTTGCATCCCTGGCCAGTAATATCGCGCTGCCACTCTTGCTATGGTTTTCCGGCTTCCATTGTGCCCAGCCGCAGACGAATCATGGTTTTCTTCCAGCACTCGTTTTCGTTGTTCTTTTGGTACACATAATTTCCACGATTCCACATCCTCATTTCCTGCTCGATGTGGAATATGTCGGAATATATTTTCTCCCTCTATCAAATAGTCCGGAAACTTCTGAGGATTTCCTTTGACTTTCTCTTTAAGCTGTACAATCCAAATATCGTAATCGCTAGGGAGCTCTGGCGATCCCTTCTCCAGCGACAAGCGCCTATGTGTTTCTTCGGACATTGGTTGGCGTGACAACGCGTCAGCCACTACATTTAATTGTCCCTTACGATATTTAACCTCGAACTCATACTGCTGAAGTTCCAAAGCCCATCTTGCTATCCTCCCAGCTGGGCTTTCGATACTGTTCAGCCACTTTAGAGCCATATGATCCGTAACGACCGTAAAGTTATACCCTTCTAGATATGGCCGGAGTTTCCGAATGGCCCAAACAATCGCACAACATTCTTTTTCGGTCGCTGAATAATTTCTTTCAGACCCGTTTAAAGTTCTACTGGCATAGGAAATTACTCGCTCCCCTTCCTCTCCTACTTGGGTGAGAATGGCCCCGATTCCATAATCACTGGCATCCGTTTGTAAAATAAACGGTCGTTCAAAATCAGGACATGTTAAAACGGGATCTGAAATTAGATTTTTCTTTACTTTCTCAAATGCCCGTTGCCTTTCTGGTGTCCATTCCCACTTTGTGCCTTTCTTTAATAATGCACTCAGTGGATGGACCAATGTGGCAAACCCTGGTACAAAACGTCGGTACCACGAAGCCACACCCATGTACTGTCTTAATTCTCGTACATTGGTTGGAGGTTTTAGCTCAGCGATTGCTGCTACCTTGTCGGGATCGGTGCGAATACCTTGATCCGTCACCAGATGGCCCAAATATTTAAGTTCCTTCTTAAAGAACGCACATTTTTCCGGATTAATTCTCAAATTTGCGGCCCGAAGTCGCCGAAATACCTCTTTGAGATTTTCTATATGCTCCTCTAGTGTTCTGCCAATAACGATAATATCGTCAAGGTATGCAAATGCTTTTGGCATCATTTCTGGACCTATGACCTTGTCTAGCGCTCTCTGAAATGTGGCTGGAGCCGACGTGAGACCAAATGGCATCACTCGCCATTGAAAGAGCCCTCGCCCTGGCACCGTAAATGCTGTTAAAGCTCGGCTTTCTGCCTCCATAGGGATTTGCCAATACCCATCTTTGAGATCTAGGCTACTAATAAACTTCGCCTCTCTCAACTGGTCTAGTATATGGCTAATCCTGGGCAGCGGATATGCATCTTTTATTGTCCGCGCGTTCATATCCCTAAAATCCATGCAGAGCCTCCATTTGCCTGTCTTCTTTTTAAGCATAACTATAGGGACACTGTGTGGGCTATTTGATGGCTCAATGCAGCCTTTCGCCAACATTTCCGCTTGCATTTTCGGGTTTTTCGGGAAATAACGTTGCTTAATTGGACGATCGTCCTTTACTACTATGCGGTATTCCGCCACTGTGGACGTACCGTACATTTCCGCGAAAGTGGATAACTCTTCTTTTAGAAATTTTTTTATTAATTCCATCTCCGAGGGGTTTCTCTCTGTTTTATTATTTCTGCCTTCCGGCCCTATTTCCACTGCGACTGTTAATTTTTCCTCTAACCAGCCGTTTCTCCTTCCTGAGTAATTTTGATATAATGCCCTCCGCAAGACATTTCTACTCCAATTCCTACCAAGAAATCCCATACTAGCACCAGGGAATCTATAATTCCTGGCATTACTAGCAGGGATATTAATCTTGTCCGATTCCCAAAAGCGATTTCCACTTCTATCGACTTTTCGATCTGACTTCTTCTGCCATCGGCCAACTTCACCTGCTTCCGAATATATATCCACTTCCCGGCGTCTCGCAACGATTCAGCTAACGTATGGCTGATGAAACAGGTCGTGGCCCCTGTATCCACCGTAGCCTTGATTTCGTGTTTCCCTATTTGAACTGTTGCCGTCAGTTGCTCTCCTTCATCCTGTAATTTTCCTATTAGGATTGAGGGGCTGTTCGTGGCGACGCCCGCTCGTCCCTCGCTTGCGGGGGTCGTCGATCGTTTCCCGAGCTTTTACGGCAGTTGAAACTTCGGACTCCTACTCTTCCGCACTGCTAACAAAATAGTACTTGAGGGTTTCTGCACTCTCTTGACCAATGTCCTACCTGTCCACAACGTCTGCAAGCTTGGGCTGGGTTTGGTACAAAAGTGTTCGCACTGTTAACATTTCTTGGCGCCGGTTGTGGTTCTGCCTGGCTCCCCTCCATACAAGAAATTCGTTCCCGTGCCACTATTTTGTCGCCCCGGTCTGTTTTCTTCCCAAAACCTTTTTTTATCGTTTTCCAACGCCTCGAAATCGTCCGCTAACCCCATTAATGCATCCAATGTGGAGCAATCATATGGTCGGACAAACATTCTGAGTGCTGGTGTGCTATTATCATAAATTCTTTTGAGCTGTGTCGCTTGTGACCATTTTAACGGACGCTTTAAGGTTTGCATCTCCACCATATAAACCTTAAAAGTTTCCCCTAACCTTTGTTTTCTCATATGTACCTCTTGTTCCAATTTTTGGAAATAGTCTCGTGGCAGAAAATACCCTTCAAAACTCTCCACGAATGTCTTCCACGTGGACCACTTCTTATTGTTTGCTACAAACCAGTTTAATGCCATTCCTTTTAATAGTTCTGGCATTGTTCTAGGTAACATGTCTAGGTCAAGCCCGTATGTGTTTGCCGACCATTCTACTCTTTCTAAAAAATCAAATGGTTTCCCTTTACCGTCGAAGCTAAATCCCCATTCGCGCACCTGTTTTGCCACTTTTGGGTAATCGATAGTTGTCACCTGTGGTCGCCCCTCTGGTGTTGCACTGGTTTGTGTTATTGTTGGAATTCCTGTTTCGCGTGACTTGCCGTGCAACGAGGCTCTGCGCAATTCGGGAATTGAAAACTCCTCCAGGTTTATTCCTCCCACTGCACCCAGTAGTTGGTGCTTAGGCGAATTCCTGCTGTGCCTTCGGGCCCATTCCTCGATTTGAGATCCTAATATGAGATCGGATTCCATTTTCTGAATCCAATCCCCGAAAACTTTCCTCATTTCCTCCACTGTTCCCTCCATCTTGATGCCTGATTCTTGTCCATATCTGACAAGTTCCCCTTTTTTGAGGTTATAAACCCATGACCGTACCATTTTGTTTCTTTTGTACCTTTTTTTTCAACCTTTCGTCACTATTTCTACCACCAAAACCACGTTGGGCGCCAGTTGTAACGAACCTTTATTCTGCCGGCTTCCGCTCAGGGCAGTCGTGGATCGCTCCAACAAATTTATATTGTGGAGTTGGTGGTTGAAATGATAAGACGGTTTTGGTTCGATTTTGTTGCCAGTTTATTGGCCTTAAAATACTAAATTTACAAGCTGGCTTATCACTATTTTGCTTATCTTCTACCGCTTATGATCTAAGACTTAATTAACGCCTTTACTCCTTTTGCTACTTCAGACACCGCTGGCACCACGATTCGCTCGAGCACGTTTGCTGGTACGCAAAACTCGCCGGCTCTCGTTTGTAACCGCACAGCTACTGTCTTGAAGCTATGTACTCCTGGCAGGAGGCTCAGCTTACACCCTTTCTCGCTGGCACCACGACTCCGTCAGGCCCACTGGCAAGTACGCTCAGTTACGCCGACCCTCGTTTCACGCTCAGCTCGATGGTCTAATAAAATTAGGCTTTTTCGCACTCACTCTGCCCTTTTCCTGCGTCAATCCTTGGATCCGTTGGTGATTTCCCTCGATGTGACTTGGCTCCACTCGCTCGCGTTGGTATTCCGCACTCGCTTGAAATCGCGCACTGGGACTTGGCACTCGCTTTGAAAAATGACCGCACTAGGACTTATACTCGACTGACCTGCATCTCGAGCAGCGAGCCCTTATATAGCCACCGGACTGCTTCGACTGCGTCTTTGTTTTGCCAAGTCCCGTTGTTGCCATGCGCCGCCAGCTCAGTGGAATTTTCCATTGGTCTCCGTTTTGGCCTCCGCGAGTGCGAGTGTGATCCCTCGTCGTACGCCAGCTGTCTCCTTTCCACAGCAACTCCAGCGGTTCTTTATGCAGCGCTCCGTTGCGCTCAAACGGTACTCCGTTTCCTCCTCTGCGCTTTGCCCTTCAGCTCCTGCAACCAATTCGCCGTACCCCTTAACCCTTGTGTGGCCACATGGTTTTTCGTTTTTACGCATAAATGTAAGTGGCGACCGCCTGTTCTAAGTAGCCTTGCCACTGGTGGGCCTCGGCCGGTGGTCGACCGTACGGAAGCCCAAGAAAAGGACCTTCAAGCATGAAGAAAATAAATTCAGTAAAATTTCAGCAGGATCTCCCTGCAGCCGCTGTCGCAAGGCAGTTTGAAGAGAGGCAGATGGACCGGGAGCGTCCAAGCCTCGTGACAGAAGAGAGACGCGCACAAGTGCGCAGAACCCCACCACGGGGTCCCTACCGAGCTCCTGCGGTAGGGGAGAACACTGGAACAAAGAGGGACCATCCCCTCCCCCCAAAGGGAACACGCCCCGCCTCCTCTGGAGGACAAAGGCCACCTCCCAATGGGGACAAACGTTCCAAGCAGGACTCCTTCCCTGCAAGAGGACAGCCAGGAGGCCTAGATGACCCAAATCGTCGAGGCCTCTGTGGCTCCAGAATCAAGTGGTACCTGAGATACCTCAAGCATGGCCACACACCGGAGGAAGCCCTCCGGATGGCAAAGGAGCCTCGAACTGGGGCATTAGAGGGGCAACCACACACCCCTGCCCCAAAGAGAAGCAGCGCGGACATAACACCGCCTACAGCTACGCCGAAGCGTCAGTGCACAGCAGTGACGTCGAAAGACGCCATGGCTAGCACCCCCTCACAGGCAGTAGCCTATGAGGAAAACGCAAACGGCGGGCCCGGTACGCAGCTGCAGCAGAGGCTGCTGCAACTGGCAGTGACGAAAGGGCAGTAACTCCCCCCTCAGTGCCCATTCCACCCCAAGCAACGTATGCAGACGTTGCGAAAAAGGTGAGGGTAGCAGTAGTGCCTGAGGAACCTCAATCATAAGGAGCTGTCTGCACTTGAGGAGGCGATACTGGAGGAAGTCTTCCTGGCATGTTGGGATACGCCCATCAGCTTCTCAGGAATCCATTTCCGGCCGGGTCATCTAATCATCGACTGCAACGATGAGACGACCGCGGAGTGGCTGATGAGCAACGTGTCAAGGTTGTCAGAATGGAAGGGAGTACCCCTTCTCGGTAAAATGGGAGAGAATATCCCCTCGCCCCATTACATTATCGTCTTCCTCCCAAGGAGTGCCGCGAAAGCGGATGAATGGGCCCTCACAATGCTGAGGAACCAGAACAACATTGTGACAGACATGTGGCGGGTCAAGTCACGAAAGGACCAAGGGGGCGGAGCCCTCATGGTCATTGGCATCGACGAAGTCTCGATGCAGGCCATCGTCTCGATGGGTCGCCAGCTTAACTTCAGGTACGGGAAGATCCCCGTACATGGTCTCAAGAAGACCGCGAAGCTGGCTGGACAGACCCATCAGCAAGAGACGGAGGCAGAACACCCCGCCGAAGCGGAAAGAAGCGAGTCTCCGTGTGAGGAACCCCTCACAGATGAGGAGGACGTCGCTGAGGACGAGGAGCTCGACGGGGAATCCCCCGTAGAGGACATGGAGGTAGTGGACGAAGCAGAGGTACCCATGTCCTCACAAGAGCTCGCCTCAGAGCTCGCAGTCCATGAGGACGAATAAGCCGACACCACATTGGTGTCCGGAGGCGTTGAGAGCAGTCCTGGCTCTCCGCCAAATAGCGCAAATATTACAGCGCAATGATGACTCCCCCCTCAGTCATCAAAAGCACCAAGCTAGTCCAGGTGAACGTTCATCATGCGAAGGTGATCGACGAAGGTGAAACGATCGAGGTGAGTGCTAGAATTTCTATCCAGGCTCGACCTGGAAATATGTAATGTAGGATCTGTCCCGACATTTGTAACTCGAGTAAGGGAGGAAGTCCTTGACCTCACCTTCTCCAGCAAGTCAATTAAACCTTTTATAAAGGATTGGCAGGTTTCACTAGAGGAATCTATGTCGGACCATAGAATTATCCAATTTAGATTAGAAGCTAGTACACAGCAGAGTATCCCTAGCAGGAATCCCCGTAAGACATATTGGGGAGGCTTCTATTCCACGCTAGGAAATAATATGCCTAGGATTCGGTCACCGAAACATCCCCTAGAACTAGAAATCTTAGTCGACAAACTAAATAAGAGTATAATCGATGCTTACGAAGAGAATTGCCCTCTTAGCGAATCGAGAAAAGAAAATGATGCCCCTTGGTGAAATCCTACCTTGGAGAAACTTAGAAAGAAGACCCGAACTCTTTTTAATGAAGCCAAAAAGAATGGGGACTGGCATAAGTACAAGCAAGCCCTGACACTATACAATAGTGAGATTAGGAAAGCCAAAAGAAAGAATTACAGGAAATTCTGCGAGTCTATAGAAGACACGAAAGAAGGAGCGAGATTGCATAGAGTCCTGGCCAAGAAAAGCCCGGATGGCAACATCTCGCTCAAAAAGGCAAATGATGCCTATACAGTGAGCAGCGAGGAGAGAGTACGTCTCTTGTTGGACACCCACTTCCCGGGAAACATCCCCGCGGAAGAATGTGTCGACCAAGAGCACTGCTACCAGCCTCGCAGCTCCGACTGGGCAGAAGCCAAGAAAGTTGTGTCCGCAGGCAGACTTGAGTGGGCAATTGGAACATTTCAGCCCTTCAAATCCCCCGGACCGGATAACATTTATCCAGCATTCCTGCAGGAAGGAAAGGACATACTCCTACCCATCCTCAGGAAGATCATCACCAGCAGTCTGGCTACTGGGTATATCCCACGTGCCTGGCGCAGAGCAAAGGTAGTCTTCATCCCCAAGGCAGGCAAGAAGGATATAACTAACCCCAAGTAATTCAGACCCATTAGTTTGACATCGTTTTTACTGAAAACGATTGAAAAGCTAGTGGACAATAGCATACGAAGTACGCTGTTAAAGGAGGCACCCCTCCAACCAACACAGCACGCGTACAGAGCAGGCCGTTCGACCGACACGGCATTGTATCAACTCGGGAAGATGCTCGAGAAAACAATAGAAGACAAGGAAGTGGCTCTATGCGCCTTCCTAGACATTGAGGGAGCATTCGACAACACATCCCATAGTGCTGTCAAGAATGCCCTGATCAGAAGAGGAATAAACCCTACAGTAGGCAGATGGGTGGATTCACTCCTACGATGCAGAGAAGCCTCTGCAGTGGCAGGTGAAGAAACCATCACAGTCACCACAACTAGAGGATGCCCTCAGGGGGGAGTTCTCTCCCCACTGTTGTGGAGCCTACTAGTGGATGAGCTCCTAGAAAAACTCGCCTCCCTGGGCATAACATGCCAAGGATACGCTGATGACATTGTCATCGTTGCGAGAGGAAAATACGAAGAAACCCTATGTGACATAGTCCAGAGGGGTCTGAAAGTCACGTCTAATTGGTGCAAGGAGGTTGGGCTCAACCTAAACCCTGCGAAAACCATTATAGTACCGTTCACTAGGAAATACAAACTAAGCAGAATGAGGCCAATACGCCTATCCGGCAGCCTCATTACACCAGAAAAAGAAGTCAAGAAGTCAGGAGCATAGCCGGAAAATCGTGGGGCATGGCACCACACATACTCCGATGGCTATACCTCATGGTTGTGAGACCAATGCTCACTTATGGAGCTGTCGTGTGGGGAGATAGAGCAAACCTCCTCACAGTAAGGACGCAGTTGCAAAAACTGCAAAGGCTGGCATGTATATGCATGACTGGAGCCATGCGTACCTGTCCGACAGCGGCAATCGAGGTTTTGATGGAGCTAACACCACTCCACCATACCATCGGCCTGAAGAAAAAAGCAACACTGCTCAGGCTAACAGCAGAAGGAGTGGGTAGAAACCACATAGTAAGCCTCAGAGACTCTGAAAAGCTGGAAATCCCTTTAATCCTCCAACCCAGAGACGAAATGGTGGCCGAGTATCACTTTGACAGGAATTTCACTGTACACCAAAGTAATAAGAGAGAATGGATCTCACTTGAAGAGACACATAAAATGAAACCACACACAATTATGTGGTACACAGACGGGTCCCTAACACCCCAAGGGACCGGACTTGGGGTAGCAGGGCCAGGAACGAAAATATCTGAACCAATGGGAGAATTCACAAGCATATTTCAAGCTGAAGTATGTGCCATCTCCCGTTGTGCAGACCGTAATATGGGGAAGAACTACCATAATAGAGAAATAGCTATCCTCTCCGATAGCCAAGCAGCGCTTAAAGCACTCAGTAGCAATAAGTTCACCTCTAAGCTAGTCTTAGAGACAAAGAACAAATTGGACCAACTAGGCAGCAGGAAAAACCTGACCCTACGATGGATACCGGGACACAACAACATCCCCGGAAACGAATTGGCCGACGAACTAGCACGCAAGGGCGCAGCCACCGCAATGGTAGGGCCAGAACCCTACTGCGGCATAGGCCAACACACTATAAAAGGACTTTTAAGAAAGGAAGAGAATACGCTTAGAACAGCCTCCTGGGTAAACACCAAGGGAATGAGACAAGCTAAAGCATTAATAGTGAACCACGACCTCAAAAGGTTCCAAAAGTTAATCCAACAAGGAAAGAATGCCCTCAGAATTCTGACAGGGCTCTACACGGGTCACTGCAGACTGAGGAGCCACATGTACAAGTTGGGAATCACAAACACCCAGCTTTGCAGATACTGTGAAGAGAAGGAGGAGTCCTCTGAGCATATACTAGCACACTGTGATGACCTAGCGAGGCGCAGACTCAGCAGATCTGGGAAACACATTCTACACCCAAGCAATATCAGTAACTTAGAACCCACAAAAATCCTGGCTTTTGTACAGGAATTAGGGCTGCTAGGGGAATTGTAAAATCAGTAGGGGGGCACAATAGACCAAAATTGGTCGCGGTGCACCACTCCCCAACAACAAATAATAAAAATAATAAATAAATAATAAATATACATTTACTATAAATATAAATATAAATCTACAATTATATAAAACAATATAAATATAAATAATATTTATTATATATTCCTTCCATTTACTCTAACTGTGAGACTTCAAAAATAAAGTCCTCACAACGTAAAAAAATATTTTTTCGATTTTTGTCTATAATGGTCTATAACAACATAATAAAAAAAAACCGCAGTGAAAAATCTCTTTTGGTTAACTCACAATAATAAATGCCAGATAGAGTGGTAATTTTCCCCATTGTGCCATGGCGACGGCAACCACAGTACAGCAAAAGTTAAACGGAGTCGCCTATTCGCTGATAAGCAAATCCGTTATATGGTTACACACACGCACTGCACTAGCTGTGTTATGCGCAAGTAAATAATAAAACGCATATATGGTGCGAGTGAACAGCTCCTCGTATAGAAGCTGACTGTTTTTTAATATACATTTCTTTTATACATTTTTTGGTTTTACCCCAAGCAGAGAAATGCCTTATTACTAACAGATGTGTCCCTGCGTGGGGGTTGTTTTAATTTTTAGGTTCTAGTTTCTATTTTTGTGCGCCTCGGCTTGAGGCGGCCGCAGGTAGCGGTCTTTTAAATGCACTGTTCAAATATCTTTGAACATATTGCCGAGGGCAAACAAATTGTATTTTTACTTTACATGTACTTTTCAATTATCTTTGAACATGAATATTGCAGAGGGCAACAATTTGTATTTTTTACATATATATATTTTTTCTCTTCGATAGTGGACTGTATTTTAAATGTGTATATTTCCATATAGGTTTTAAACTTTTTGCTCATATTTTTACATTTTTATATCTTAACATTTCGATTTAATTTAACATATATTTATTTAACTTTGGATTTACATTGGTTTGCTTATCTTCTAATATTGTTGTTTTGTTGAGTCAATTTCATAAATGCCATGTTTATTTTAAAACATCTTGCGCCGGCAAAAAAAAACTTATGTATAATCTATAACTGGAACAGCTAATTGGTGGTTTGTATTCCATTGCTTTGTGGTGAAAAATTAATCCTAATTGCTTTTTCTTGTTTGCAAATTGTTTTTAGGTACATAACTATTGCAATAATTATAATTGCTAAAACTAAAATCAGTGCAGAATGTCCACTGACGTGCACATTCGAGCCCTTCAACTTAATATTCTCCTTTTTCTGTTCTTCTATCAAGTTTTTTAAAAAATTTATGTCCCTTGTGTTGTTAATCATAACTGTTGTTAGAGGTTTGACTTCATCCATTTTTACCCCATCTGCTATTTTTGTAATGGGAAATGAAGGATTTTGAATTTCATCTTTGGATGATACTGCATACCCCGCTGTCATCAGGTGGTTCTCATGGCGCGCAGTGCAACCTTCTTCTAATTTTAAAACCCCTTGTGGTGCTAATTTTATGATTTGACTTTGATGGGTGCCACAATTCACTTCTAATTTGGAAACGTTATCTCTATATCTATAAAAGAGAGTGTCCTGACTGACTGACTGACTGATTCACTGATTGGCAATCATCGCACAGCCCAAACGGTAAGAGATAGAGGGCTGAAATTTTCACAGGAGCTTCTGTTGGTGGTGAAAGTGCGTACTAAGACGGGGTTTTGGAAAATTCCATCTGGAAAAGTCGGAAAAGCGTCGGAAAAGTTTGTATGGGAAAAATGTTATTTTTCATCCGATTGACTTGAAACTTGATTTGTAAGCTTAGTAAGCGAAATAATTCGACACGTGTTTTCCCGATTATGGAAAATCCGCCTACGAGGAAAATTCCCGGAAAATTCTGCATGAAAACAACTATTTTTCATCCTATTGGCTTGAAATTCGGTTTGAAAGGAAAGTAGGTGAAATGAATTGAAATGTGATTTTCCGAAGTTGGAAAATTTGACCCAACGGTCGGAAAATTCCCGGAAAACTCTGCATGAAAAAAACTATTTTTCATCCGATTGGCTTGAAACTCGGTTTGTAAGGACAAAATACGAAATAATTTGAAATGTGATTTTTCAATGTCGGAAAATTCGCCCACGAGGAAAATGGTCGGAAAATTCTGCATGCAAAACACTATTTTTCATCCGATTGGCTTGAAATTCGGTTTGAAAGGACAAAATACGAAATAGTTTGAAATGTGATATTCCGAAGTTGGAAAATTTGACCCAACGGTCGGAAAATTCCCGGAAAATTTTGCATGAAAAAACTATTTTTCATCCGATTGGCTTGAAACTCGGTTTGTAAGGACAAAATACGAAATAATTTGAAATGTGATTTTTCAATGTCGGAAAATTCGGCCACGAGAAAAATGGCCGGAAAATTCTGCATGCAAAACACTATTTTTTATCCGATTGGCTTGAAATTCGGTTTGAAAGGACAAAATACGAAATAGTTTGAAATGTGATATTCCGAAGTTGGAAAATTTGACCCAACGGTCGGAAAATTCCCGGAAAATTCTGCATGAAAACAACTATTTTTCATCCGATTGGCTTGAAACTCGGTTTGTAAGGACAAAATACGAAATAATTTTAATGTGATTTTCAATATCGGAAAATCCGCCGTGATCGGAATTAATTTTTGTTTTTATTTTCCGATGTTGGAAATACCGCCGGGATGCCCACTGGGAAGTGGTTGGGGAGTGAATGGGTTGTGGGTGGTAAGTTGTTTTGGAAGTGGGTGGAAAGTGGGTGGTAAGTGAATGTAAAGTGTGTGGAATGTGGCGGGAAGTTGGAGGGATGTGGGTGGGATGTAGATGGGAAGTGGGTGGGATGTGGGCGGGAAGTGGGTGGTATGTGGGTGGGATGTTGGACGGATGTGGGTGGAAAATTGGTGGGATTACGCTGTGCATTGGTTCTATACTGTTGAAGGCGCAGCGAAGCGCGACGGGATATTTGCTAGTATCTATATATATAAAAGAGTTCAACCTGACTGACTCACTGATTCACTGACTCACTGACTGGTGACCGTCGCACAGCCTAAACCATAAAAGATTGGAAACTGAGCTTTTTACAGTAGTTTTATCTTATGCTGAAAGTGAGTACTAAGAAAGGATTTTGGAAAATTCTGCCGGGAAATGGGGAAAATTTGCGGAAAACTTTTGTATGAAATTTCTTTGTTTTTCATCCGATCAAGGTCAAACTTATTTTCAAAAATCAATAAAAATAATTCAACATTAACTGCATACCAATCTTCCGGAAAATCAACCACCACTAGGTGGAAAGATGGTGGTCAAGGTTGCCAGACACACTTTGCTTTACAGTTGCGTCAGAGAGCAAAGCGCACGCAAAACCAAAGCGCAGAGAGCATAAATCGAAGGGAAACGATTTCAATGTGTGCGTGAGAGCAATTAAATTGAGTTACCGATCAGGAGCGTAAGAAAAGGAAAAAACAATTTGTAACTATTGACACAATAAATCAAGGCAGAGATACGATATGTTCCGTTGCCTCAGCAACAACAACAAGACAGAATACAAATTAAAACAAGTGAGAAAGTCGGTCAAGCCCGACTATAACATACTCTGTACCCGGAGTAGAAGCTGAATGCAATGTTGGTGCTGCGCTCATCTCTAAGTCTCTCTCTTTTTTTTCTCTCTCTCTCTCGCTCTCTCCCTCTCTCTCTAAGATTGTGTGGTGTTAGTTGTGAATGGGCGGAAGGGGGTGGGGCGAGGGAGATGTACTTTTTTGCTCATAACTTGAGAACCGCTGATCCGATCTTTATCATTTCTTCAGCAAATTCTTCATTTTGCTAATTACTAACTATCTCTAGAAGGTACGAAACGTCTATCTTTAAAACTGTAGGAGACATAACGTTTTTTCCGAATTGCGGGGGCGGGAGGGGGCGTTGCAAAAATTGAAAATAAACTTGATCTGCCTGCAGCTATAAGAAACATTTGTTCCATACAAGACAAACCTCTATCTCTTACCATCTCCGAGATCTGTTTGTTCATACGGACGGACAGACAGACGGACAGACGGACGGACGGACGGACGGACGGACGGACAGACGGACGGACAGACAGACGGACAGAAGGACATATACTTTATATGGTCGGAAATGATTCCTTCTCCATGTTACAAACTTAATATACTCTATGTACCTTCGGTACAGAGAAAAAAAATCAGCAACAAATTAAAAAACTACAGTTGCAATGAAAATAAAAACAAACCCAAATACAAAAACTCCAGCCACAATTGAAAAAACAGCAACATGAAATAATTCAAATACGGAAAGTGGGTGGAAATTGGGCTGGAAGGGGATGGGATGTGGGTGGGTGGAAAGTGGGAGGGATGTGGGTGGGAGGTGGGTGGGATGTGGGCTGAAAGTGGGTGGGATGTGGGCTGAAAGTGGGTGGGATGTGGGCTGAAAGTGGGTGGGATGTGGGTGGGAAGTGGGTGGGAGGTGTGTGGGAATTGGGCGGGAAGTGGGTGGGAGATGGGTGGAATGTGGCGGTAAGATGGAGGGATGTGGGTAGAATGTGGGACGAATGTGGGTGGGATGTGGGTGGCAAGTGGATGGAATGTGGGTGGTATGTAGGTGCGAAGTGGGCGGAAAGTGGGTGGGATGTGAGCGGGAAGTGGGTTGGATGGAAATGGGAAGTAGATGGGATGTGGGTGGAATGTGGCGGTAAGTGGGAGGGATGTGGGACGGAAGTGGGTGGGATGAGGGTGGCAAGTGGTTGAAATGTGGGTGGGATGTGGGTGGGATGTGGGTGGGATGAAGATGGGAAAAGGGCGGGAAGTGGGATGTGGCCAAGTGGTGGGATGTAGGTGGGAAGTGGGTGGGATGTGGGTGAAATGTGCCGTTAAGTGTGAGGGATGTGGGAAGGATTTGGGTGAGATGTGGGTGGAATGTGGGTAGGATGTAGGTGGAAAGTGGGCGGGAAGTGGGTGGGATGTGGGCAGGAAGTGGTTGGGATGTGGGTGGAAAGTGGCTGGGATGGAAATGGGAAGTGGATGGGATGTGGGTGGAATGTGGCGGTAAGATGGAGGGATGTGGGTAGAATGTGGGACGAATGTGGGTGGGATGTGGGTGGCAAGTGGATGGAATGTGGGTGGTATGTAGGTGCGAAGTGGGCGGAAAGTGGGTGGGATGTGAGCGGGAAGTGGGTTGGATGGAAAAGGGAAGTGGATGGGATGTGGGTGGAATGTGGCGGTAATTGGGAGGGATGTGGGACGGAAGTGGGTGGGATGAGGGTGGCAAGTGGTTGAAATGTGGGTGGGATGTGGGTGGGATGTGGGTGGGATGAAGATGGGAAAAGGGCGGGAAGTGGGATGTGGCCAAGTGGTGGAATGTAGGTGGGAAGTGGGTGGGATGAAGATGGGAAAAGGGCGGGAAGTGGGATGTGGCCAAGTGGTGGAATGTAGGTGGGAAGTGGGTGGGATGAAGATGGGAAAAGGGCGGGAAGTGGGATGTGGCCAAGTGGTGGGATGTAGGTGGGAAGTGGGTGGGATGTGGGTGAAATGTGCCGTTAAGTGTGAGGGATGTGGGAAGGATTTGGGTGAGATGTGGGTGGAATGTGGGTAGGATGTAGGTGGAAAGTGGGCGGGAAGTGGGTGGGATGTGGGCAGGAAGTGGTTGGGATGTGGGTGGAAAGTGGCTGGGATGGAAATGGGAAGTGGATGGGATGTGGGTGGAATGTGGCGGTAAGATGGAGGGATGTGGGTAGAATGTGGGACGAATGTGAGTGGGATGTGGGTGGCAAGTGGATGGAATGTGGGTGGTATGTAGGTGCGAAGTGGGCGGAAAGTGGGTGGGATGTGAGCGGGAAGTGGGTTGGATGTAAAAGGGAAGTGGATGGGATGTGGGTGGAATGTGGCGGTAAGTGGGAGGGATGTGGGACGGAAGTGGGTGGGATGAGGGTGGCAAGTGGTTGAAATGTGGGTGGGATGTGGGTGGGATGTGGGTGCGATGAAGATGGGAAAAGGGCGGGAAGTGGGATGTGGCCAAGTGGTGGAATGTAGGTGGGAAGTGGGTGGGATGTGGGTGAAATGTGCCGGTAAGTGTGAGGGATGTGGGTGGGATTTGGGAAGGATTTGGGTGGGATGTGGGTGGAATGTGGGTGGGATGTAGGTGGGAAGTGGGCGGGAAGTGGGTGGGATGTGGGCAGGAAGTGGTTGGGATGTGGGTGGAAAGTGGCTGGGATGGAAATGGGAAGTGGATGGGATGTGGGTGGAATGTGGCGGTAAGTGGGAGGGATGTGGGACGGAAGTGTGGGATGTGGGTGAAATGTGCCGGTAAGTGTGAGGGATGTGGGTGGGATTTGGGAAGGATTTGGGTGGGATGTGGGTGGAATGTGGGTGGGATGTAGGTGGGAAGTGGGCGGGAAGTGGGTGGGATGTGGGCAGGAAGTGGTTGGGATGTGGGTGGAAAGTGGCTGGGATGGAAATGGGAAGTGGATGGGATGTGGGTGGAATGTGGCGGTAAGATGGAGGGATGTGGGTAGCATGTGGGACGAATGTGGGTGGGATGTGGGTGGCAAGTGGGTGGAATGTGGGTGGGATGTGGGTGGGATGTAGATGGGAAGTGGGATGTGGCCAAGTGGTGGGATGTAGGTGGGAAGTGGGTGGGATGTGGGTGAAATGTGCCGTTAAGTGTGAGGGATGTGGGAAGGATTTGGGTGGGTGGCAAGTGGGTGTAATGTAGGTAGGATGTAGGTGGGAAGTGGGCGGGAAGTGGTTGGGATGTGGGTGGGAAGTGGGTGGGATGTGGGTGGGAAGTGGGTGGGATGAAAATGGGAAGTGGATGGGATGTGGGTGGAATGTGGCTGTAAGTGGGAGGGATGTGGGTGGGATGTAAATGGAAAGTGCGAAGTGGGCAAAAAGTGAGTGGGATGTGGGCGGAAAATGTGCGGGAAGTGGGTGGTAAGTGGTTGTGCGGTGGTTATATACTGTTGAAGGCGCAGCGAAGCGTGACGGGCTATTTGCTAGTATTTTATATAACCATGAATTTGGGAGCGAATGTCCAAATGGTTTCTGATGTAGTTTGTTGAAACTCACAATTTGGATTATCTGACTGTTTTAATGCTGATATTTCACAAGAATTATCGGCTGCTGAACTCCATGCCCAATGACCCTTACACATTAGATGATTATTACTTTGACGAACGCATTTGTTGAGCTCTGAGTCTGTCACTAATACGTAAGCGTCAAGATTATAATTGTACACCATGTGCTTATTTTTGATTCTGGCTTTAATTGTTTTACCATTTTTTATAAATGGTATTGATATTAGCTTGTATATTATAGATGTTTCTTGATTAAATAGTGGAACTTCTGTCTTAATTATGAGTCTATGGTCTATTAAAATGGCATGCCCTTCCATTAAGTTGTAGACCTCACGTAATTCTGAACCCTTCTTGCCTGGTAATTTTACATTTGGTGGTAAATTTCCCTTAATATTTTCAAGTTCCTGCTTAAGCTGTTTTGGTCTTAACAATTGGGGATTTATTTTCCCATGATTTAAATCAAGTACTATATCAGTAATAGCTGTTAACGTTTTTTCGCAATCAGCTATAAGTAGATTAACTTGATCAACTATCATTTGATAGGTTAAAGCGGCTCTGTTTGCATCTTTAACTTGAGCAAGAGACCGATCTAATTTGTTTATATGACTCTCTATAACTTTGAGAGCAGCATTCACCTCATCTGTTGTTTTCTTTAATATATTAACTGTCGAATCTATTAATGAAGTTTGTTTTTTGTATAATCCATCTAACGCAAATTGGTTGTCGTGTAAATTTTCCATTTTTTCTTCAATTTCCTTTCGATCGTCTGCATCCATTGTCCCAAATAATGTATGATGTAACGATCCTACAAACTCAAATGGTGCTCTTTTTGCCCGTCTTGGCCCTATTAAAAGATCGTATTTCGATTGCAAATGTTCGTACTGGTTTTCTATCGCTCTCAACATAGTTTTACAAGACTCATCATATTTTTCCAGTGATTGACACGTCCATCTAAGTAAGTATAAAAAATCTGGAATTGTATGCAATTCTCTCATAAATGAACTCAAATCATAATATATTATCATATTCCATTTGGATGATATGATATCTATTTTTCCCATAGGGTCGAGGTAAATCATCGTGTTGTTTTCTAACGGTTTTACCATTGATGAGTTGTTCAATAAACCTGCAACTGATGCAGAGCAGCTGTTGGTCATGAGCATTAATAAAAAGCTCATGACCATTATAGCGTTCACCTTTTTTGACGTTTTTATACCCTTGGAGAGGGTATATTAAAATTGTCCGGATGTTTGTAACGCATAGAAGGAAGCATCTCCGACCACATAAAGTATATATATTCTTGATCAGCATGACGAGCTGAGTTGATATAGCCATGTCCGTCTGTCCGTCCGTCCGTCTGTCCGTCCGTCTGTCCGTCTGTCCGTCTGTCCGTCTGTTTCTATGCTATCTCCTCCGTCAGTTTTAAAGCTATCTTAACCAAACTTTGCACGAAGTCTTTTGGTACAAATACGCTGCACATTTGTCGGAACCGGCCGGATCGGATGACTATAACATATAGCTGCCATAGGAACGATCGGTTGAAAAACTAGTTTTAGTGAGAAAAACTTTTTTGTTTTCAATTTTATCGCTCCCAACGCTCGTATTTATAAGTTTTTAATGATTTCACATAATTTCACCAAGCCATGTCAAAATCGGACAACTATATAGTATAGCTGCCATACAAAAGTTTGGTCTGAAAAAAAGTCTTAGTGAGAAAAACTTTTTTGTTTTCAATGTTATCGCTCCCAACGCTCGTATTTATAAGTTTTCAATGATTTTACATAATTTCACCAAAATTTTTCGAAATCGGACCACTATATAGTATAGCTGCCATACAAACTGTCAGGCACATATCAAGCTCCAAGGGTATATAAACTTCGGTCGAGCCGAAGTTAGCTTGCCTCTATTTTTTTACATGATTCTTCATCTTTCTCTGTTTCCAGAAGAACTATTTTATGAATCGGTCTCTTAATCACGCCATTTTGAGTTTTTATTTCCACTACTCTTGTCTTCCCATCTAATCCAGGATATGTTTCCTGAATTCTACCTAGCGGCCATCTAGATGCACCTGTATTTTCGTTTTTAACCAAAACGATTTGTCCTTCCTGCAAATTTGGTTGTTTCTTTTTCCACTTAAATCGTTGTTGAAGTGTGACAAGATACTCATCCTTCCACTTTTGCCAGAATTGAGTTTTCATTCGACTCAACATTTTCCATCTGTCTATCGATGAAATTGCCCTGTCTTCAATTGGTTCAGGAATGTCCAACAATGGTTTCCCTATCAAAAAATGACCAGGTGTTAAAATGTCATCAAAATCTTTGCTGCTATCATTTTGATAAAGTGGTCTGGAATTCAATATTGCTTCAATCTGAGCTAGCAAGGTACTTATTTCTTCATAAGTTAAAGTGCTAGCTCCTATTACCCTTTTCAAATGATATTTTACTGATTTCACCCCGGCTTCCCAAATACCTCCAAAGTGAGGAGCTGCCGGGGGAATAAAATGCCATTTAATCAGTTCAGATGTCCAAACTGGTGCTATACTGTTCATTTCCATGGCCGTAGCGAAGTCAGCATGAAGGATTCGTTCTGCCCCAACAAAATTTGTACCATTGTCAGAGTATAAGTGGGCACATTTTCCCCTTCTTGCTGAAAACCTTCGAAAGGCAGCTAGAAATGCTTCTGTTGTCAGATCACTGACTGCTTCTAAATGTACTGCCTTTGTACTCATACACACAAACACTGCTATATACCCTTTATAGAACTTATTTCCTCTGCCTTTGGATACCCTTATATGCATTGGCCCGGCGTAATCAACTCCCGTATGAGTGAATGGATTTGAAATCTTTACTCTAGCTTCTGGGATTTGTCCCATTATTTGCTGCTGAGTTTGATTTTTATATCTTGTGCACTTTACACAATACCTGATAATCTTTATGATCGAATTTTTCAACCCTGCTATCCAATAACTTCTTCGTATCATTGTTTCCATTAACCTATTTCCTCCATGCAGTGTTTCCTTGTGATTTTTAGCTATCACTAAGTCTGCCAGCTGCGACTTGTTTAAAATTATTGGATGTTTCTGATTATATTTTAAATCCGAAAAATTTAATCGCCCACCGACTCTTATTATACCCTTTTCGTCCAAAAACGGGTGTAACGAAGCTACCTTGCTGCTTACGTCGATTTCTTTTGTATGTTGTAATTTTTTTATTTCATCTGGAAATTCTGTTTCCTGATGATGTTTTAATATGATTGTCTTGGCTTCCTCTAAGTCCTGAATAGTTAATTCACATGACTTCCTTTTTCTTTGGCAACGTCTTATAAAAATAACTACATAAGAAGTTACCCTTAATAACTTATCAAACTGGCTGTATTTTTGTACGAGCGTATCTAAAAAGTGTGTACCGATTTGAGTAAGGCAATTTGAATAGCTTGAATCAGCTTCCTCCTTTGGCCAGTTTTCTTTTGATTTTTCCAACCATTTCGGTCCTCTCCACCACAATTCATAATCTTTTAGTTTGTGTGGTGCAATTCCTCTGGACGCAATATCAGCTGGATTATCTTTGGAACTAATATGACCCCAGATCATATAGTGACATATCCAGTATTCACCTTACCCTTTTACCATATTAATACCCACTGTACAACCCTTTTTAAACATATTCAAACCCACTGTAATCTAAAGCGTGGATTTGCCAACATACGCAGAAAATGTAACGTAAACAAAACCATAACAAAGAGCCACACATAGGCCCAACATACGCAGAAATCCTTACGTAAACAAACGAGCCTCGCATTGGCCTTCAAACGTAATCATAACAAAAATTGCGAATTGACCAATCAGAAGATGCCAGCGTTGCAGCATCTAAACAAATCCAATTCCCTTTGTCTTTGGCCCATGCTCATTGTCACGTACGCCAAAGCGTCCCTCTGCCTTTAAATAGACCATAAGCCAAGAATTGTACTTCAGTCTTAAAATCATCACCAAACCATTCACTTGGATTTAAATAAAGATATAAAACTGAATTGATTTATTTCTTTTATTTGTGATCGAGTACGGAACATTACTGAACATGTAATTGGCGCAGCCGGTAGGATCGCAGTATAAATGTAAAATCGTTGTTCGTGAGTAATACGATCAATTTGAAAAGGCTTATCCATACAACTGGTATCCTTTCTGATCAACTTGTGTAATTGTGCACGGTGTTACAATTTAATCGAACCCTTTTTCGAAAAATACGCGATCCGCAAAAGAACTTAACGTGTCAATTTAAATTAAATTGTGAATCCAATTGTGTGATTAAAATCAATTTGATTTGTTGACCAACTGCAAATAAACTAAACCACCAACACATTTTTTTTTAAAATGGATCCTCCACGTGCAAACATTATCGCACCACCTGTCATGGTCATATTAAATGACCAAAATCTAAACCAACTTTTACAACAAATCCGGAATGTACCAACCTTTGAAGGTGACTCACTTGCTTTGGCTCCATTTATTAGAAGGATGGACTATTTACTGCAATTATTTGGCACAAACAACGAGCGCCAACAAAGTATCATCTTTGGAGCAATCGAAATCCAAATTGCAGGCGAAGCGCAGAAACTGCTCCAAATGTGGCAGATAAACGATTGGGTCGGGCTGAGGCAAGCCCTGATTTCCGAATATAAAACACAAACACCTGTGGAAGAACTTCTAAGACGACTATACAACACAAATTACCAAGGAAACCTCCGTAAGTTCTGCGGCGACGTAGAAGGCAAAATGCTCATCATAAGTAATAAATTAGAGTTAGAAGGTAACGCTGAAAACTCAAGATTGTATACAAACTCCATGACAAATACAGTGAAAAATCTTATTCAAAAGAAATTACCTGATAGGCTTTTCATGACTCTCGCGAGACATGACATCTCAACAATTTTAAAACTAAAACAAGTGGCACAAATGGAAGGCTATTATGAAGAGACAGATCATGTTATCAACAATAAATTGGAAAAGTCTAAATTTACCATTAACCATACAAAAAACACTCATCCCCAGCCTACTAACCAATATAATCCCAATTATTACTCACAGAATAATTACTCAAACAGACCAAACCAAACTTATTCGCAACCTCCTTCGAACAGACAGACTAATATCAGTTCAGGTCAAAATAAAGTACTAATGCAAGAATTCAGACAGAATTTACAACATGGACAAATGAACAATCCAATAAATTTTAATCGAAATTCCCAAAATCAAGTTGGTCCAATACTAAATCAACCTTATAAACGTATGCGGGAAAATTTTAGTGACTCACGAAAAATGCAGGTTGATGAACATTATCAACAAACAGAATGCAATAATCAGCCAGAATTGGATGATTATCAGCAAAGTCAGGGTGACGTAATCAATCACGAAAATTTTCAAATGAATGCCTCGGGATAAATCATTACATAGAAATCATGATAAATAACAACCGTTACAGGTGTCTCATAGATACAGGTTCATCAATAAATATGATGAGAGCAAATTTTCTTAATTTACCAGTTCACACAAAATCTACTTCCATTAGAACTATGAATGGAATTTCAAAATTAAAACATTATGTATCTATTGCACCAAATAAACTTTTCACGCAAGACCAAAAATTTTTTATACACAATTTTTCACCTCACTATGATTTGCTGCTAGGCAGAAATTTATTAATAGCAAACGGTGCTATTATAGATTATATCATGGGAAAGACAGTAATCAGCGAAAGAACATTTGCAAACAGAAATGTTACTTTTGATCCCAATGCAGAAAAGAACTTCAAAACATGTCTTCAACCTGGAGACCATACAAAAGAAATAAATTATGCTATAAGCAACGAAATCACTACTGGACAAGATTACAGAGTGAATCATCTAAATGATGAAGAAAAAACAAAACTATTAAACTTACTAAAAAATTTCAGTGACATACAATATCGGGAAAATGACAATTTGACTTTCACGAGTATTGTTAAGCACGAAATTAACACCCAACATGAAAACCCAGTATATAAAAAACCATACAGCTATCCTTTTGCTTTTGAAGAAGAAATCGAAAAGCAAATTAAGGATATGTTGAACCAAGGTATAATTCGGCACAGCCAATCACCTTATTGTAGCCCATTATGGGTAGTACCAAAAAAGAAAGATGCATCAGGGTTAGAAAAGTTTAGACTTGTTGTAGATTACAGAGGACTAAACGACATAACTATCAATGACAAATTTCCAATCCCAAATATGGACGAAATTTTGGGAAAACTCGGACGATGTCTATATTTCACAACAATTGATTTAGCCAAAGGCTTTCATCAGATTGAAATGGATCAGAATTCCATTAATAAAACAGCTTTCTCAACGAAGTTTGGGCATTATGAGTTTACTCGGATGCCATTCGGACTAAAAATGCACCATCTACTTTCCAAAGGTGTATGAATCACGTTTTGAGAGATTTAATTGGCAAACACTGCCTCGTGTACTTGGATGACATTATTGTATTTTCGACGTCTCTTGAAGAACATTTGAACTCACTTAAATTAGTGTTTGAACGATTAAGGCAGGCAAACTTAAAATTACAGCTCGACAAATGTGAGTTTTTGAAACGAGAAGCAGAATTTTTGGGTCACATAATAGGGCCAGATGGTGTAAAACCAAATCCAGACAAAGTTAAAGCCATTAACAATTTCCCAATTCCAAAAACCCAGAAAGAAATCAAATCATTTCTTGGCCTTTGCGGCTACTACAGAAAATTTATCCCACAGTTCGCTAATATAGCGAAACCTTTGACAAAATGCCTAAAGAAAGGTTCGAAAGTAAACATATCAGACGAAGATTACATCAAAGCATTTAAAAAGTTAAAACAGCTAATCATAAATGATCCAGTGTTGATTTACCCAAATTTTAACAAAAAGTTTCAGCTGACGACAGACGCTAGTAATGTTGCATTAGGAGCAGTACTGTCTCAAGATAATAAACCTATTAGCTACATAAGTCGTACATTAAACGAGCACGAAGAAAACTACAGCACGATTGAAAAAGAGTTGTTAGCCATAGTATGGGCAACAAAAATAATGAGACCATACCTATACGGAAGAAGGTTCGAAATACTAAGTGACCACAAACCATTAGTTTGGTTGAGCAACATTAAGGAGCCAAATATGAAACTCCAAAGATGGAAAATAAAGTTGAGCGAATACGACTTCGAAATAAAATATTTAGAAGGGAAACTAAACCACGTGGCAGACGCATTATCTAGAGTTAAGATCGACGAGAACTATTTCGATGACATTACACAAGCTACAGCACATAGCGCTGAGGAAGATAACGAAAATTTAATACCCATAACAGAAAAACCACTTAATTATTTCGCAAGACAGATAGAAATGATTAGGAGCGATACCGACAACGTTGAAGTTGAATCCTATTTCAAGAAAACAAAAATAAGAATTTATTATTCAAACTTGGATACCGAAAAAGCAAAGCAGATAGTGTCTGAATATTTTTGTACTAAAGGAAGCGCAGTATACATTGAACATGATTCTGATTTTGAATTACTACAACAGGTATTTAAAACATTCAATAACAGTAACACAATACAAATCTTGAGAGCAAATATAAAACTACAAGATATCAGAAATTACGCAGAGTTCAAAGAAATAATCATTAAAAACCACAAGAAATTATTACATCCAGGCATCGAAAAAATGATCAGGCTTTTTAAAGAATCATACTATTATCCAGATCACCAGAAATTAATTCAAAACATTATTAACGAATGTGAAATTTGCAACAGAGCCAAAATTGAACATAGAAATACATCGCTAACATTTAAAATCACACCTGAAGTTGAAAACTGTAGAGAAATGTATGTGGTTGACATATACACCATAAAAAACCAAAACTATCTGACATGTATTGACTTGTATTCAAAATTTGCAAGTATAACCGAATTAAATGGGAAAGATTGGATGGAAGTTAAAAGAGGACTCATTCGAACATTTAATAATATGGGAAAGCCCATTATTTTGAAAACAGACAGGGACAGTGCCTTTATGAGTATAGCACTTAAAGAATGGCTTGACAAAGAAGAAGTAACAATTCAAATAACAACAAGTAAAAATGGTGTGGCAGATGTTGAACGGCTACATAAGACCATAAATGAGAAAATCCGAATAATTAACACTGACGACAACGAAGAAAATCGACTTATGACAATTGAAATAATACTGTACACTTACAACCACAAAATAAAACACAACTCGACTGGTAGAACCCCAGCAGACATTTTTATTTACGCAGGAACACCCACTTACAATACCCAAAATTTAAAAGAAACGAAAATCGACAACCTTAACAAATCCCGACATGACTTTGAAATAAATACCAACTTCAGAAAAGCACCCATTATTCATGGTAAATTACATAATCCTTACAAACCCACTGGGAAGATAGAACAAGTTGACGAAGACCATTTTGAGGAAACTAATAGAGGACGTAAAATTAAACACTACAAAACCAATTTTCAAAGACAAAAGAAAATTAACAAAAGTAAATATTCACAGGAGGACTCAAACCCAAATCAGGACTCTTAACTTTCACATTGATGTCACTATTGATGTCAACACTGCTACTACAAGTGGACAATCAAGCTTTAGATATTAATCCTATTAAAACACGACTTTTTGACACATGTGAATTCTGAAAAGCTTCTTAATATAAAAACATCAACTTGGCTTAGATCGGACTCAAATGAAATCCTTATTATCTCACATATACCAAGAAAAATAATTAAAAGTCCCCTATATGAAATTCTACCGTATCCGGATGACAACGGAAATATTTTACAAGACGAAACACAGTACAAATATTATCTCCATAACAATAATTTGTATAACAAAAACACAAAGAAATTAACTACTAATCCATGCATATTAGGGATCTTGAACCAAACAAAAACCAGCTGCAGATATACCAAAACTCATTTACTTACACAAACTAACTTCATTGAACCAAATATTATTGTAACATGGAAGCTACCAAAAACCACTTTAAATCAAAATTGCGAGAAGAATGAAATCATAATTGAAGGTAATAATTTGATAAAAATCTATAATTGTTCAGTTATACTAAATGAAGTATTTGCAACTAATATAAACTCAGACTACACACAAAACATTTACATAAGAAATAATATTACACGGTTACAACCACTATCGTATATTGAAACCAAAGAAATAATTTTCGAACATAATAAAGAAAATCGAATATATCAGACAATAACAATTATAATGATAAGCATTATAATATTAAGTGTAATCATATACCTAACCTATAAATATAAGAACATTCCAAAAAGAATTATTGTTAAGAAACAAAACATTATTGAAAATCAAAAAGAACTTCCAGTTGAAAACGAACAATTCGACTTAAATATTGTACCAAAAATGTATCCAGAAATATAAGATCGTATTAATTATACGCGTGAGGACACGCTTTCCTTTACGTGTGGAGGAGTGACATATCCAGTATTCACCTTACCCTTTTTACCATATTAATACCCACTGTACAACCCTTTTTAAACATATTCAAACCCACTGTAATCTAAAGCGTGGATTTGCCAACATACGCAGAAAATGTAACGTAAACAAAACCATAACAAAGAGCCACACATAGGCCCAACATACGCAGAAATCCTTACGTAAACAAACGAGCCTCGCATTGGCCTTCAAACGTAATCATAACAAAAATTGCGAATTGACCAATCAGAAGATGCCAGCGTTGCAGCATCTAAACAAATCCAATTCCCTTTGTCTTTGGCCCATGCTCATTGTCACGTACGCCAAAGCGTCCCTCTGCCTTTAAATAGACCATAAGCCAAGAATTGTACTTCAGTCTTAAAATCATCACCAAACCATTCACTTGGATTTAAATAAAGATATAAAACTGAATTGATTTATTTCTTTTATTTGTGATCGAGTACGGAACATTACTGAACATGTAATTATATACATTTTTGGACATATCCATTACTGAAGATGCTTTGAGTAACAGCTCGGATAACAACCATGCTGCACAAAGTTCTAACTTGGGAAGTGTTTTTCTATTCTTAATCGGATTGACCTTTGTCTTGCTTGCGATGATTACAACTCCCGAATTAGACTTCCCATATAACACTGCTGCGAATGCTTTTTCTGACGCGTCGGCAAAACCATGAATTTCCAATGGTTCATTTAATGTGGCACAATTCCATCTTGGAATTGTGATTTCCTGAACAGCAGGTAGGTTTTTTATAAACTCCAGCCATTCTTTTATAATTTGATCATTCAAAATTTCATCCCAACTATATTGGGACAACCATAATTTTTGAATGAACAATTTAGCGACTATTGTTATGGGTGAAAGCCACCCAAGTGGATCGAATATTCGTGCCAATATCGATAATGCTTTTCTTTTTGTGACTTTCTCCGAGTCGTTTATATTGATTTTGAACGTGAATTCATCTCTGTGTGGGTTCCACTTCAAACCTAACGCTGCCCACTTTCGGAGATGAAACCCGTAACTTTCTAACTCCTTAGCTATTTCTTTTTGAATCCTTATACATTCAGAAATGCTATCTGCTCCTGACATAAAATCATCCATATAAAAATCCATTTTAATTCTGTTTTTAATGGATTCGTTTACGCACCGTTCTGCTATTTCCTGTAAGGATCTTGTGGCTAAAAATGGTGCCGAGGCAGTTCCGTAAGTTACTGTTGTCATCTGATATTCTTTCATTGGGTCCTTATGATCTTTTCGCCAAAGAATTCTTAAATAGTCCTGATCTTCTTCTGCAACTTTTATTTGTCTGTACATTTTTTCTATGTCTGCAGTAATGACATACCTCCAGTTTCGCCATTTCATCATAATTTCTAATATGTTATTTTGAATATGCGGTCCTGTTAATTGTATATCGTTAAGACTTTTGCTATTAGATGTTTTTGCGGAAGCGTCAAATACTGCTCTAAGCTTTGTAGTCAAGCTGTCTTCTCGAATTACTGGTTGGTGCGGCATATAGTATTTACCTGTTCCTGTCGTTTCTGACTCTTTCATGTGACCCATTTTTAGGTATTCTTCCATAAATTTTACATACTGCTCTTTTAACTTTGGGTCTGCTTTAAATCTTTTTTCTAGACTTATCAATCTTGCCATTGCCCTTTTCCTGGAGTTCCCCAAACTTTTATCTTCTGAAAATGGCAATCTCACAATGAATTTTCCGTCATCGTCTCTTGTTGTTGTTTCCTCAAAAAGCTTCATACATATATCGTCCTGGCTTGGTTCTTTTTCAGCTGGTATTTCTTCCATTTCCCAAAACTTTTCTAAGTTTACTGTAGCAGCTGTTTTTATTTTCTGATAACCTTCAATTTTTACAGGACCTGACAGTATCCAACCCAACTGTACTTTGTACTTTGACCCAACATTGTGCCTTCTTGCTTCAATCCTTGTTTAACGATTTTAGGCATTAAATCTGACCCAATTAAGATGTCTATTCGACTTCTTTGGTTGAATAGTGGATCCGCTAACATCTCATTCTTCCAGACATCTTTATTATAGTCAAAGGAGTTTTGAGGTTGCGGATTCACTACCTTTGGCATGACTAATGCTTCAATGTCAAACCTGGCATTGCTAGGGAATCTGGGTCGGATTTTTACACATAGAGTTGATTTTGAAACTCCAACAAGACTGTCGCCTATTCCAAAAATTTTGTTTACTTTTTTCTGCCTTGGCAATTGCAAAATTTGAGCTACTTCTTCTGAAATAGCTGTTATTTGTGACCCTTGATCTATCAGAGCTCGCATTATTTTCCACTCTCCTGAATTCGTCATTACTTCTATTTGAGCCGTAGCAAGCAATGTTGTAACTGACGAGTTTTTTATCATAAGAGAGGACTTTGGTTCTTCGCTTTGGTGCAATAATGAATGGTGCCTAAGTGAGCACTTATTACAAGTTTTTATTGGTGCTGAACATTTTTCATAAAATTTGTGCCCCAGACATCTAAAACAGATCCTAAGTTTTCGCACTGTGTCCAGTCTGTCTTGGATTGATAATGCAGCAAATTTAAAACAGTTTGAGACCGTATGACCTCCAGCATTGCACAGGGGACTCACGTCACTGTTATATTCTTTTTTCTGCGCTCGTTTTTCATAACCTGGAACTTGCAAGGTTTTAATTGCTTGCAGATGTTGTTCCAGGAATTCGAACACATCGTCTAGCGTTTGAATTTCTTTTAATTTTCTGATCGTCTGCCCATAAAGCTGTAGGCCCTTTCTGTCAAATTTTCTTAGGATTATGCGCGCTAAGAAAATATCTGCCTCTTCTATTTTAATGTCCATTCCCATTATTGCATGTACGCACTCTCTAGTGGTATCGAGTAATTGTTGTACACTTTTTTCTAAGTCACTATTCATTGTTGGCTGATCCAACAATCTATCAAATAATTGCGAAAACAGTTGTCTTCTGTTCTCGTATCTTTCTTTGAGGATTTGTAATGCTGTATCATAATTCTCCTTTGATATAAGCAAGTGCTGAATTAGCTTGCTTGCTTCTCCTTTTACTAAATCTTTCAATCTAATTAATTTTTCTTTCTTCCCTAGTGCAACGTCTTTATCGATCAGATTCGAAAATGTATCGATAAAAGCGGACCAGCTCGAAAGATCCCCATGAAAGGGAGGTATATTAACCTCTTTTAATTTTAACCGACATTCACTTGGCTTTGCTTGTATTATCCGAGTAGCCTCATTTTGATAATACAAGCTTACCTTCTCCCATTCATCTTCCACTATTACCTGTTCCTCAAGGCTGCTTTGCAGTGTTGTCAACCCTTCAAACAAGTTTTGCAACCTCTTAAATTCTAAATCTAGCATTTCTTTTTTAACCGAATTTTCTACCTTTGCCCTTTCGTCATTCTCTATTTTGAGATGGAACTTGGCTGTTGCTCTAAAAAATCTATTTTTATTATTTTCCCAAATGGAGTTAATCGGGTTAACTGCATTGCCTGCATTTTTTCTTTTTTTTTTTTAATTTCGTTTAGAATTTTTTTTTTTTGCAGTGAAATGTGCATTAAATGTGTCTGCACTAAAATAATCTGTATCTTTTAATCTGCTTTGATTTTCAATAAGAACCGTATGCTGGTTCTCAAAATGTGGCCATATTTGCTCTACCTGAGATTTATAGCTATCATCTCCTAATATTTTTGATTCCCACTCCTCATGGAACTGGGTTAACTTCTGGTTATACTCGCTCTGTCTCTGCAAAACCGCTGTTAGCTGTTCCCTAGTTAATGTCATATTGAAAATTTATTTTTTTTTATTTTTATTCAGAAATCTTCAATTTTAATTGCTCAACAAACAAGTTTTTTTTTTATACCAAAATATATTCAAAAACTACAAAAATTTTATGTAATGTTTGTTTTTTTTTGTATCGTCTAACTTTTACAAATATTTTATAATTTTCTTTCTTTTCTTCTTGTTTTTTAGTACTTATTCAATTTTATTGCAACAGCGAATCCGCCTTTTGTTGCAGCGGTGCCACGTGGGCACTCTACTTTTATTGTTTATAAATGTTATTTTTCTTTTTTCGTTATCTTCTTATTCTTACATAGTTCAGCCTCGATTTTGATGATTTCTTCCCACATCCGAAAGGCGACTTGGTATGGTGGTGGGGGTGTGGCGTTGATTTGTTCCAAAAGTGCAGCTCTTCTTCGCCTGTTCCTTGCTGCTGCTCCACCTCTCCTTTTTGGTATTTTCACATCTGGTATTTGGACCAGACGCTCCTCCTTCTCTTCCTTCCGTTTCTGTATTGTTTGGAAGCTCCTTTGCCTCCTTCTGTATTCCTCGATGGTCAACGGCTTTGGACCAGCCGTTGGATTCTCAAAGATCTCTTTCTTGATTTGCCTCTGTGCCTCGTTATCAGGCGGGTGCATTGCCTTTTGGCTTCCGTTGGCGTTATAGCTTGCCACGGTTCTGCCGCAATAGCTCGGGTGGTTGTGTTGTGTGGTGAATTGGTCACCTCTCCTCCGCTCGCTGGGCCAATCCCTAACGCCCGGCAGGTTGTGTTGTGTGGTGAATTGGTCACCTCTCCTCCGCTCGCTGGGCCAATCCCTAACGCCCGGCAGGTTTTGTTGTGTGGTGAATTGGTCACCTCTCCTCCGCTCGCAGGGCCAATCCCTAACGCTCGGCAGGATAAAAAAGGATCCTTCCTTTTTAAAATTCCTTAGGTCTTTTTCCTTGTAGGCATTGCACTGCCGTTTACATGGAAGCCTTTTTTTCGACCTGAGCAAATGCCGTTCAGTTTAGCAATTTTGCCTTTACAGGGACGAAGGACAATAAATAATAAAACGCATATATGGTGCGAGTGAACAGCTCATCGTATAGAAGCTGACTGTTTTTTAATATGTTGGTACTTTCTCTTTTATACATTTTTTGGTTTTACCCCAAGCAGAGAAATGCCTTATTACTAACAGATGTGTCCCTGCATGGGGGTTGTTTTAATTTTTAGGTTCTAGTTTCTATTTTTGTGCGCCTCGGCTTGAGGCGGCCGCAGATAGCGGTCTTTTAAATGCACTGTTCAAATATCTTTGAACAGCAAGTGTATTGGTGGGAGTAGTGTTTCACACTGGCGTATCTCTGAACGCACAGCCAATCAGAGTAAGGCAACACGCTCTCCAAGAGAGCGGAGCACGAAAACTAACGGTAAAAACCACGTTCGACCAGAAAATTACTTCCGAACTGCCCGCAGGCACGTCTTCACTCAACGTGTGATTAATCGCGACTGACCAAATATATGAAAAAACTTAAAATTTCTAAAAAATACGAGGGTCGAAAAAAAATGTTCATGAAAAACGGTCGGGAAATATAATTGTTTTTGTTTATTTCTGCAAAACAAAGTGTCGGATCTGCTTGAAAGTCTTACAGGATGTTTAAAAGATTCGAATAGAACCTTTAAGCAAATAAAAAATAAATGAAAAAAAAACAATTTCAATAACTGTAAACCTTTTATGTTAAAAAAGGTTCAAAAGTACTTCCAAAGAACTGCATTTTGAAATTATTTTATTAAAATATACTAATACTTGCAAATAACCCGTCGCGCTTCGCTGAGCCTTCAACAGTAAAGAACCAATGCACACCCTAATCCCACTAATTTTCCACCAAGTTTCCACCTACATCCCTCCCGCATACTCCCACTTCCCGCCCACATCCCACCCACTACCTATCCACTTTCCATCCAGTTGCCACCCACATACTTCCCACATCCCGCCCATTTCCCGCCCATCCACTTACCACCCACATTTTACCCACTTTCCTTCTACATACCACCCACATCCTGCCCACTTCTCATCCACTTCCCGACCACACCCCACCCACAACCCACCCACACCCCACCCACACCCCACCCACACCCCATCCACACCCCATCCACTTGCCACCCACATACCACCCACTTCCCGCCAACATCCCATCCACTTCCCGCCCACATCCCACCTACATACCACCCACTTCCCATTCGCTTACCAACCAAGTACCACCCACATCCCACCAACTTCCCGCCCATCTCCCGCCCACCACCAAAACAACTTACCTTATTATTCCAACATCGGAAAATGAAAACACAAATTAATTCTCATTTCGACCTTACAAACCGTATTTCAAGCCAATCGGATATAAAACAGTTTTTTCATGCTAAATTTTCCGAGAATTTTCCGACCGTCAGGTCAAATTTTCCAACATCGGAAAATCACATTTCAAACTTTTTAGTATTTTATCCATACAAACTGAGTTTGAAGACAATCGGATGAAAAATAGTTTTTGCATCAAGAATTTTCCTTTCGTATTTTGTCCTTACAAACCGAGTTTCAAGCCAATCGGATGAAAAATAGTTTTTCATGCAACCTTTTCCGGGAATTTTCCGACCGTTGGGTCAAATTTTCCTACTTTGGAATATCTTCTTTCAAACTATTTCGTATTCTGTCCTTTCAAACCGAATTTCAAGCCAATCGGATGAAAAATAGTTTTTTGCATGCAGAATTTTCCGACCATTTTCCTCGTGGGCGAATTTTCCGACATTGAAAAATCACATTTCAAATTATTTCGTATTTTGTCCTTACAAACCGAGTTTCAAGCCAATCAGATGAAAAATTGTTTTTTTCATGCAGAATTTTCCGGGAATTTTCCTCGTGGGCGGATTTTCCAAAATCGGGAAAACACGTGTCGAATTATTTCGCGTAGTAAGCTTGCAAATCAAGTTTCAAGTCAATCGGATGAAAAATGGCATTTTTCCCATACCATCTTTTCCGACGCTTTTCCGACTTTTCCGGGTAGAATTTTCCAAAACCCCGTCTTATTACGCACTTTCACCACCAACAGAAACTTCTGTGAAAATTACAGCCCTCTATCTCTTACCGTTTGGGCTGGGCCCACCCACTTCCCACCAACTTCCCGCCCAATTCCCGCCCACATCCCACCCACTTCCCGTCCACTTCCCGTCCACTTCCCGCCCTCTTCCCGTACACTTCCCGCCCACATCCCAACCACATTTCATCCACTTTCCGTCCACTTCCCACCCATTTCCCGCCCACATCCCACCCACTTTCCACTTTCATCCCACCCACATCCCACCCACTTCCCTCCCACTTACCACCTACATCCCACCCACATTTCACCCACTTCCCAGCTACTTTCCAGTGGGCATCCCGGCGGTATTTCTAACATCGGAAAGTAAAAAGAAAAATGAATTCTCATTTTGACATAACAAACCGAGTTTTAAGCCAATCGGATGAAAAATAGTTTTTTGCATGCAGAATTTTCCGGCCATTTTCCTCACAGGCGGATTTTCCGACATTAAAAAATCACATTTCAAATTGTTTCGTATTTTGTCCATACAAACTGAGTTTTAAGCCAATCGGATAAAAAATAGTTGTTTTCTTGCAGAATTTTCCGACCGTCAGGGCAATTTTTCCAACTTCGAAGTTTCAAGTCAATCGGATGAAAAATAACATTTTTCCCATTTAAACTTTTCCGACGCGTTTCCGACTTTTCCGGGTGGAATTTTCCAAAACCCCGTCTTAGTACGCACATTCACCACTAACAGAAACTCCTGTGAAAATTACAGCCGTCTATCTCGTACCGTTTAGGCTGTGCGATTATTGCCAATCAGTCAGTGAATCAGTCAGGACACTCTCTTTTATTTTTATAGAGATGAATGCCACCTGTGTCAATTTTAAAAAACACATTTGCGTACGAATGCGGGATTAGCCCATGAATTATTTTGGAAGAACATGACTTAAATTTCAATTATTTAAAATTAAAACATTTTTTATAAAACATAAAAATAACACGACAATAATTGCTGAATGCGTAGAGTTTTGCTGCGCCGCCATCAGCAAAAATGTAAAATTTAATCTCTAAATCTCTTGCCATGTGTGGTTATAATTTTTCTCACACGGAAAAGGTACCTACAGTTTAACGCCGAATCTGATCGACAAAGCTTAAGAAGTTTTTTCACGGCAACGTGCTAGAAGATTCAATCGTCTAGCAATCTTCTAAAAGTCGCGGGGGAGGTGATCGAAAAAGAGGCAATGAAGAAGTAACGGGAACGCTCAACTTTCAGAGGCAAGCATCATACAGAGCAATATTACAATAACATATACATGTATTATATTAAAAGCGCTTAAATAACGGAACTGCGCAACTTTCAGAGTGTTGAAAAGTGAAATTACATTAAGTCAAATTACATTGCTTCTGAGCAAATGAGGGCAAAATCTTCTTGTAAAGCTAATTTATTTCGCAGTAATAATTTCATTTGTCAACTGTGCGGTCGTGTGAAGGAGTTTTACGACTAGTTGTATATTGGTTTCTGTGCACAAAAATTTAATACAAATGAGTTCGACAACAAAAGCAATTAAGTGCAGAAGCAAGCGCGACGCTGCTAGAATTTTGAGTCACATCTATTCAAGTACTCCAAAGTTAAAAAAAGTTGACGAAGTTGAAGATAGTGCAACAACTAGTGCAATTGTGGCAAAACAAATTTTCACGACTGAAGACTTAAATAGGGAAGATGAAAATGATACTTATATTCAACTAAGCAGTGAAAGTGATATATTATATGTATATATATATTTTAGATGTCGGTCATAAGGAATTTTCCAACGCTACTGGCCAGGAATTTAATAAAATTTGTCAGCAGCGTTTAGTTCATATGAGATAGACTTAACAAAAAATAAAAAAAAAATAAATATTCTTAAATGTAATACCAGTACTCAATATGTATTATTAATAAAAGTTTTCTTAGAGTCCTAAGTTTTTCTCATCTTTCTAGAGTTTTTGCTGTATACTTCAAATATGTATTCATTTACGAATAATTGATTTTCTTAATAATTATCTAATGTGAACAGTGTTCACTGAACACATTTGGGGTATTCACTTTGTTGAGCACTTGAGCACTTGAGCAGTTTTGCCTGACTAGTATTGTGAGCAGCCCTCTGTGCACGAAATTTGTGCACAACTACGTTTGAGATATAATTTATTTTTACGGTGCCGCGTAGTAGTCGGCATCGTACGATTATAATCGAAAAACCGTAAAAAATGAAATAAAATTAAAAATTATAATAATAAAAATATTAGCAAGGTTTATTTTGGTGGCACAGTTTGGGAGCCAGCATCCAGCACACGGCTGACGACTTATTAAATCGCGAAATAATACCAAAGAGGATAAAAATATTAATAATGTCAAAAAAACTTTATGCCCAACCAAGTAAAAAAATCATGCCTAGATTAATGCATAAGCGCAATTCGCAGCTAAAGGATCTGCATGGTAACAAAACCGCTAAGTGCTTAAGAAACTGCTTTTCAAGGGCACAAGTGACCACACATAACTACATTACCATGATTTTGGATAAACCGAACCGCGATAAATACCATGGATGACCAATGTTAAAGAATATAGTGAAGATCATAAGAAATGTTTCAAACCACTTTTTGGGACTGACAAATCATCAAATCGCGGGAAAATACCGTTGCGGTTCAAAAATATAATTAATGTCAAACATACTTTACTTCCAACCAAGTAAAAAATCAAGCCAGGAGGGATCGCCGTGGCAATAAAACCGCTAAGTACTTAAGAAATTGATTTTCGAGGCTAAAAATGAGCACACATGAGCATTACATTACCATGATTATGATAATACTGAACCACGATAAATACCATGGATGACCAATCCATGGATGACCACACCGGCAATTAATTTGAAAAAATTTTCGGAAATTTTGAAGAAAATTTCTTTTTCTAAGTTCTTTGTTAATGGTCATCCATGGTATGTATCGCGGTTAGTCACTAGAGGTTGGTCATAATCATGGTGATGTAGTTATATAAGATCTATTGTGGTCTTGAAACTAGTTTCTTAAGTAATTAGCGGTTTTAATTCCACGGATAACCCTTAGCTGCGAACTGCGCCTTTGCAATGATCCTTACATGGTTTTTTTCCTGTTTGTTTGACATTATTACTATTTTTGATCCTCAACGGTATTTTTCCGCGATTTGATGAGTTGTCAGTCACGAAAAGTGGTTTGAAACATTTCTTATGATCTTAACTGTATTTTTAACCATTGGTCATCCATGGAATTTACCGCGGTTCGGCATTGTCCTAATCATGGTAATGCTGTTATGTGTGGTCATTTTTGGCCATGGAAAGCAGTTTCTTAAGTAGTTCGCGTTTTTATTTCCACGGAGAACCCTTAGCTGCGAATTGCGCTTATGCAATGATCCCGCCATGATTTATAACTTTATTTGCACTGTCTTTTTTTTTATTACTATTTTTAATCCTCTTTGGTATTATTTCGCGATTTAATAAGCCGTCAGTCTCGAAAGCTGCAGGTAAAGGACGATTCCGAACCCTGAAAAGTAAACATGAGTACGGTGCCAAATTGACAGCTAGGTAATCGTACTCATTTGTAATCATACTCGGCGAGTAATTATCTATTACTTTTTTATTTACTCGTGCAGGTCTCTATAAGGTACAAGTGCCCGACTTTTCGTAGTCAGGGTCTGGGTCGAGCAAGCTGTGCACAATTTGTTCAGAGTAAATTGTTGTTGGAAATGTTTACACTTTTCCCCAAGTGCTCAAGTGCTCAACAAAGTGAACACCCTAATTATGTAGAAGCAGACACATACAAAGTTGACTTTATCATAAGTTTAATAACACTATGCAACAATTTTTTGATCCCGGCTTCTAAATAGTTGATCCTTATGTAAAATTTCACGCTGAATTCAAATCTGCTCTCAGATATGTCAAAAGTAGAACGGTTCTTGAGATATCGCGAGATATTCAATTTTAGTGTTTTGAAAAAAGGTAGGTCTACTAAAATGCCATTTTCTCTGATTTTAGTCCACCGATATGTATAAACTGGAACAAAAATTCAAGATAATAAAATTATTTCTTAAGAAATCGACAGTAGTTGTAAATCCAACCATAAATAACGAAGTTATGGCACTTCAAAGTTGGATTTTTGAAAAGTTTTTGATAATTTTTATTTTTTTGTTGACTTTCATTAAGTTTTTTTTAATCTTACCATAAAAAGTGCTCAGGTCTAAGATATTGACAGAATTGGGTATTCTTTAACGAACGTTTTTTGCCCTTGGTCATCGAAATCGGATGAAAAATAAAAGCTATATTCACAATTAAGTAAACATACCTCTGTTTGAGAGTATTTTTTGCTAGTTTTTTCAGTATAAAAATCACATCTTAGCAAGCCAAATTAGAATAAACGTTGAGCATTAGGAGTTTGTATTGCAGTTCAAAATTGGATAAAAGTACTCAAATGATGTAGACCGCTTTTGTTTTTTGTGCACTCTGTGTGGTTCTCGCAACAAGAACCAGCAATAGTCTCCCATCATTGCCGTATCCCACTTGCCTTGGTTGCGAAACTCCATCTGCTGCATTTGCTGATGGAAGCGTTCGCCATGCTCGTCGCTTTCGTCGCCTAGGTTGTCCGGGAAAAAATCCAAATGGGAGTGCAAAAAGTGAATTTTTATTTACACCTTTAAAATAAAAAAAAATAAAATTGGTAAATATAAAAGCTCGATGAAAAACAGACTGAGATTATACCAATTTTTTTGTAGTTTTCCAATAAATCATCAACAATTTCTTTATAGTCCTCACTTCTTTTGCTTCCCAGAAAACTAGACACAACTGCGCAAAATGATTCCCATGCTTTTGCCTCGTCTGCTGATAGTGCCGAGGAAAATTCTCTGTCGCTCATTAGCTTTTTGATTTGCAGACCCACAAATACGCCTTCTTTGATTTTGGCGTCAGAAAGTTGTGCGAATCGTCGTTTTCAAAATTCAAATGCCGCAAAATTTTCATTTTTATGGAGAGGTTTAACGAAGTTTTTGAAGAGACCAAGCTTAATATGCAACGGAGGGAGAATAATTTTGTCCTTTTGAACTAGGGGCGGAAATTTTAAGTTATCTTCTCCGACTACAAAATTGGCCCTTCCATCCCAGTCTTTACACAAGTAATGTTCACTGCGATCTCGGCTGTCCCATCTGCACAAAAACAGCAATGCTTTGTCCATCCTTGTTGCAAATCTGTTACCATTGCTCAACTTTCAGATTGGCACAGTTTTTCCACTGGTGAACTGCAATACAAACTCCTAATGCTCAACGTTTATTCTTATTTGGCTTGCTAAGATGTGATTTTTATACTGAAAAAACTAGCAAAAAATACTCTCAAACAGAGGTATGTTTACTTAATTGTGATTATAGCGTTTATTTTTCATCCGATTTCGATGACCAAGGGCAAAAAATGTTCGTTAAAAATTACCCAATCCTGTCAATATCTGAGACCTGAGGAATTTTTATGGTAAGATTGAAAAAAACTTAATATAGGGCAGCAAAAAATTAAAAATTATTAAAAATTTTTCAAAAATTTCATTTATGGTTGGATTTACAACAACTGTCGATTTTTTAAGAAATAATTTTATTATCTTTATTTTTTGTTCCAGTTTATACATATCGGTGGACTAAAATCAGAGAAAATGGCATTTTAGTAGACCTACCTTTTTTCAAAACACTAATATTGAAAATTTCGCGATATCTCAAGAACCGTTCTACTTTTGACATATCTGAGAGCAGATTTGATTTCAGCGTGCAATTTTACACTAGAATCAATTTTTAAAAGTGCGGGATACAAAAGTTTTTCAAATTTTGTGACATAGTGTAATTAAATGCATTATACATTAAATACAAAACTATGAAAATTAAAACACTTCCAATTGAGTTAGTGGCGACCCTTCTGGGAGACTCTTTTGCGACTCATTCTATTGAATCTTTGGCGACTCTTCTGGGAGACTCTTTTGCGCTTCTTTACAAAGGCTCTCTTGCGACGCTTCTAGAAGACTGATCCGCGCTCTTCTGGAAGTGTCGCATAAGTTGCTCACTTTCTAACAACAGAAGATCAGAAAGCGATCAGAATGCGATATCGCGGGCGATTAAACTAAACTTCTCGGCGAGTCGCCTGCGACTCTTCGGCGATTAAAAATGTTTGCTGGGTTATGTTTATGTTTAACTCATGTCGTGCTCGTGTGTGTGCCTGCACTCACCCATTCCTGTTGATGTCGCTGTGTGTTTCGTGTTCGCGAGATCATTTTGTTCTGGCCAAGATCTCGTGTTGTTCGCCATGTCTCGCGTTTGTAAATGTGTGTTCGTTTGCCTTTGACTTTCCACCCATGTTAGTCCGTGTGCCTCCCGTGTATGTGTGTGTTTCCATGGTATTTATGTGTTTTGCCGGTAATAAATCAAACCATTATTTTTGCATTGTTGGGTGCTTTTATTTATTTTTTTTTTTTTGCTTGTTATTGAGGCCCTGCCTCCACCCATACCTCGCCGGTGCCTCCTCGCACCTCGAGTCGGTAACGAGTGGCCCCTTCCCACAGTATGTGGGACCACCGCTTGTATGGCTCACCCTTCCGTGCCAGGAGCATTATCAGCGCCTCCCGTGGCCAATCATCCAGCGCCAGTGACCGCCATCTCTGCCACAGCGACCTAGCAGGCGATACCCCGTCCCATTGCGGACATTTGGGCTGCTCTGCACGGGCCTGACTCTCCTCCTCCTGCCCCGCCTCTTCCTCCGAGTCCGAGATGGTGGTTGTTTCGGGAACTGGACGTGGTGTAGGTGGTCTGGCCGGTACCCAGAGCGGTGATGGGCTACGTAGGGGTTGGTACAGCGGCATGCCCCTGTCCATCTCCGCTACCAGTGGTTCCACCACCCCAAACTCCCGCTTCCAATCCACGCTCTCAAGTCCGCTCGGTGTGGTTCTTACCATTTTGATTCGCCAAATGTGACTCTAACACCCTTTGAGGGCTCCTATATAGGTCGTTGGAGGTCTGGCCCATTCCGTTAGGATTACGGCGGCCATCATGCAGTTTTGACCAGAGAGTAATCCTAACTGGAGTTGGTTACATCGCTATCCTTCTCTCTCTATCCCTCTCTCTCATACAGGCCCCCTTCATTTCCCCTTCTTGGACAATTCGCCGCGCTTCGCTGCATATTACCAAGCAAGGGTTATATTTTAGTTAGGGTGGACCTTCTGACTGAAATCATCAGTTTATATCGCCTTTGAACTGAAATCATCAGCTCAGCTCCGTTTTTAGCTGAAGCTCATCCGTTCTCTCTCTTCCAACTGAAATCATCAGTTTACTTTGCCTTTCACTGAAAACCATCAATGTCTATTTGTTCGGATGAGCCTTCCTTATTGACAATCGTCAATCATTTTGAATTTGCAATTTTGTCGCGTTTTCGTTAGGATTTTGCGTTTCCTGTCCGATTCCTACTGTTACTTCATAATCAGGGGTGCCCTGGAAATCTCTAGAGATTTTCGTATAAACGAAGCACTTAAAACTAAACTGGGACTACTTTATTTACGAAGTGCCAAGAATCCGACCGCCTACTGGATTATGTGGAAGGAAAACCGTACGCATCAAATCTGCTTGGCTTCGAGCAGGCGGTTTGAAATCGCTTAACTTTAGTCACCTAATCTAGTAGCCAGGAAAATTTTAGACTTTTAAAATATAAATTCAGACAGCTTTAATATGAAATGCTAACGTTTATACGAAAAACTCTAGAGATTTCTGTGTCACACCCGAATATAGGGCTTTCGGGAGATGTGGCTCTCTTCCCTGTGTATTGAAGGCTGGTGAGTATCCAGTAGACTCGGTTACACTCGAGTTCACGGCAAACATAATTTCTGGCCATTTCTTATCCCGTATTCTTTGTACTTCTCCTGCCATTTGTGCAATCATGGTCTTAACGGTTCGATTCGCTCGCTCTGTGGGATTTTCTTGCGGGGTGTATGGAGCTGTGAACTGCTGTTTGGCTCCGATGTCCTCTAAAAATCTTTCAAAAATCCGACTTGTGAACTGGACTCCATTATCTGTAATCACGGCCTTTGGCACCCCAAATCTTGACAGAATCCTTTTTCGGAATGCCGTCTTTAATGATTCCGCTCTTGCTTTTCTCATTGGGATAAATTCTGTCCATTTCGAAAACCGATCTATGAGAACCAATAGCATAGTATTTCCGTGTATAGATCGTGGAAGAGGACCGAACAAATCTGCGCATCTGCTGCTTGTAGTTGGCTTGGCTTGTACTTTTGGCACGTCTCACTTGTTCACTTTCCTCCGCACGTCTCTGTGCATACCTCTGCCTCTGTCCATTAATATCTTGCCGCTATTCTTGCAATAGTTCTTCTTGATGGTTTTCTTTTAGGACTCTTCCTCTTGACCCTGTGGGAACACATAGTTTCCACAAAACTACGTCTTCGTTCCCAGCCCTACACTCAGAAAATTATTTTTCTATATTTAAGAAAATCACCCTAGAATCGAAATCGCCCGAAAACTTAGAAAAAATTTCTATATTTATGAAAAAATTTTCTGCATTTTAGAAAAGTGGCCCTACGAATAAATTTTTTAGAAAAAACTTTCTAAAATTCCAAAAACTATATTTTATTTTCTAAATTTTATGGTGAATTTTCTTTATTGCCTTTTTCTAATTTTTAGGGTAGTTTCACCTTTGATTTTAGAAAATATTTGTTAAATATTTAGCGTACTTTGCCCTAAAATTAGGAAAATAAACCGCAATTTTAAGAAAGTTTTTCTAAATCCTTCGACCTTTCTAAAAATGTTTTCAAAATTGCATTGCGATATGCTGCTGTTCGGTTTTAACGACGAAGCTGTCTATATGATGACATTTGTTTACGCACACTAATGTCTATCGCAATGCCTGAAGAATGCAGATGTATTGAGCAAGTTTTTGTTTCGTCTTGTAGTAATCGATTAAAGGATTGTATAAAATACATAAAAACATTCGTTCAAAATCAGGACATGTCAGGACCGGATCTGCCGTTAGATTATTTTTTACCAGGGTGAATGCCTTCTGATGCTCATCAGTCCATACCCATTTGGCCTTTTTCTTTAGTAAAGAATGTAACGGTTGAACCATTGTTGCGAAATCTGGAACAAATCTGCCAGTATCCGTCTTTTAAATTTAGACTGCATAAGTAACACGCCTCCTTCAGCTGATCTAAGATGTAATTGATCCTTGGCAAAGGATATGCATCCTTTATTGATTTTTCATTGATTGTCCTGAAGTTCACGCAGAATCTACATTATCCTGTTTTTTTCTTCTTGACCTGGTGACTGGTGAATATGGACTGTTGGATGGCTCTATGCATCCCATCTCCAGCAATTCGTCCACCTTTTTGTTTATCTCTTCCTGCATTTTAAGGTTTTTGGGATAGTATCTTTGTTTGACCGGTCTATCGTCCTTCATGGTGATCCTGTGTACTGCTATATTTGAAGGACCTTTTAATTTTGCTAATTCTGCTAGCTCCTTTTCGAGAAATTGTTCGATTTTTCCGTTATGCTCTTCCTTTACTTCTGGCTCGACTGCCACTGACAATTTCTCCTCCAACCATCCATTCCTGCGGCTTCGAGCTGGTATGACCACTCTATGTCCTGCGCACGTCAGCCCTGCTCCTACTCCTTGTATGAAACTCCAGCCTAACACCAGCTAATCGATCACGCCTGGCAATATCGTCAAGTCGATGGTTGTACTCTGATTGCCGAATAAAATTGTTACGCTCAATTGCGTCCCGATTTCGGGTTCCTACCGTCTGCCAGTCGAACTTGCTTCTTTGTGGGTTTTCTTGTGCCCACTGCCTCTAATTTGTCGCATAACTCCTGACTCACGAAGCTTCCTGTAGCCCCCGTGTCGATTGTGGACCCCAATCAACACCCATGCAGACAGTTGGTTTTCTTCTTCTTGAAAGGAAAGGACAGACTAGGGAGACCTCTGCTCGCCCCTCGGTGGCTGAGGTCGCTGAGCGTTTCCCGATTGCCGGCAGCATTCCCATGTTCTTACTCCCACCCTACCACATTGCCAGCAGAATATTAGTCGACGATTGGAGCATTCTCGCGCCCAATGTCCTGACTGTCCACATCTACGGCACGCCTGTGTTGGGTTTTGCACGAAGTCTCCATTTCCAACGTATTCGGGTTGTCTGTTGTCTGTCATGATCTTGACATCTTCTGCATATGTCTTCTCCTATAGATATCCTTGGTGCGGCCATGGGTAGTGATCTGGCCCTTTTTGCTTGACTCTCTTGCCTGAATATCTCCCTGTCCCTTTCCAGTGCTTCAAATTCATATGCCAATTGCATCAGGACATCCAAATTTCTGATCCGATGTGGGCGTACAAATGCTCTCAGATCCGGTGTCTGTGAATGCTTCGTTCCAATGTTGCTTTCTTTGGCGAACTTTTTCGGCTAATTTGCTAAAATAGCCTCGCGGAAGAAAGTATGCCGTAAAGCTCACTATAAAATCCTCCCATCTTTTCCAGTTTTTTTGGTTTGCTAGATACCAATTTAGTGCCTTGTCTTTGAGTAATTCCGGCATGGCCCGCGGGATCTTGTATATGTTAAGGCCATACATTTGTGCCGACTACTCCACCTGCTCTAAAAAGGTGATATGGTCCTGGGTCTCCCCATTTTGCACTTTCGTATTTTTATTTGAACCCTTTTTGACTTATTATTGACAAGACCACGTGGGGCGTCAGTTGAAACGAGTCCTTCTGACCCGAAAACCAATGCAGGCTATGCTCAGGGTTGTCGAGGATCGTTCCAACAAATTTATATTGGACTTGCAATAATAAGACAATTGTGATTCTTTATTCTAATATGCACCAGCGACGCGGTTCACTTAATTGTTCACTTTCTCTTGTATTTCACTTAGCTTAATTAACAAATGTTTATGCCTATCTGAGGTATCCTTGCCAAAACGCAAGGTACGCCTCCTATCCGGCTGATCGCCGTTATGACAGGATTCCGTTGCACACGCCGTGCACGCCTTAGCGATCGCTTGACTTGCAGGCTCGCCTATTACGCTGAACTTCCCACGTACTTCCCTACTGTTGTCCTTCAAGGACTGCAAAGGATGCGCTGGCTAGTAGGTTCGCCTTTAACGTCGAATATACGTTCGACACGCAGGCTCTACTTGCGCTCAGCTTCCTTTTCACCGTTTAAGTCCTTTTGTTTCCACCAGGATATGCCTTATCCCGCCGAAGTCCTTGCACAAAGAATATTCCGTATCCCGTTTTAAGGATTCCGCCCACGATTTCACGTCTTTAGTACACTTGGGTACTCCGATTTGCCGCACTTCAACTTTATCGATACGTTCCGCACCGCTTAATTCTCGTTTCACACTCACCTCCTTCTATGCCGCCAGCGACGCCTTATATAGCCCTCCTGGGCTGTCTCCTGATGACTCTTTGTCTGCTTTTCCTCTGAATCCGCCTTGATTCCCCTTTGATGAGGCGAATTCGTCGCATTTCTCCTCTCGCTCATCGTTTTTTCCCTTCCACCATGCCCTGCTGCTTGTGGAGAATAACTATTCCTCACACACTAATTGGCTGCATATACAGACCCAATCGAAATATTGACTTTTCTTTTAGAAAATTTTCAGACGCTGGAAATACAAGTAGTCACCCATTTCTCTATGTTTTGTGATACGCTGCCTGACCTTTTTCTTGTTAACGAATCGAATTAGATATTATTGTATGATCAGATCTCTGTACCTGCTTTTTGAAGACATGGCCTAATTTTCTTGACGTATGACTTTGACCTTAATTATAATGAAATATCTATCACATTAAGGTCCGATTTCACATATTCTACATAGAGCTATTTGTCACATAACCTAACAAATAACAATGTAAAATCGATGACTATCTGACACATAGCAGCTATCTGAGAGAACCGAAATCGGCCCTTAGAGACTTTGAGAATATTGACTAAACTGAACTTGGGTTGGAAGTAACTGCTGGTCGGCGATATATCGTACGCCCTCTGAAGACTGTCAAGTGCAACTTCTAAACAACTATTTGGTGTACCTGTATAATAACTTCGTCAGGTGGGACGACCAGGTGCGGAAAGACATTTCCAAGCTTGGCGTGAAAAACTGGTGCCAGCTCGCACGGAGCAGAAGCGACTGGCGGACATTAGTTGCAGCGGCCGAGACCGTGAAACGGTTGTGATGCAAGCATCGGGCCAATAAAAAAGAAGAAGTATAATAAGTTCGTGCAGATCAAAACTTAAGTGATCAAACCGATGCAACAACCGTAGCTTAATGGCAGTATCAAGAAAAAGATTTATCTACGTGACATCGCTTATCGTAGATGGAAGCATTATAAAACTAATGATATGTGCGCTTACTATAAGAGATTGCGGAGTGCTGTTACAAAGATGATTAGGACTGCAAAACAAAGTCACTATACACTCAGAAAAATTTTCTTCCTAGATTTTAGGAAACAGTATGCCTTAAAAACAAAAATGGACCATAATTGATATATTTAGGTAATTTTTTACCTAAACAGGTCAAATCTGGACTAAAATGTCAAAATTTAGGCAAACATTTTTAGGCTATGGTAAGCCTAAAATCTAGGACCAATTTCCTAAAATTTTATGCTATGGACATGATATGCATATAATTTATCAACTTTTTATTATCTAATGACTTGATTTGGTTGCAACCATCGAATTGAAAGCGGTATTTAATGACCGCTGCATTTCCGCACATAGCAATTTGGAAAACTATTCATGACAAGATTGCTCTAAGCATGACCATTGTCATGAAGTTTTTTGAACCAACATGCTTGTGATATGAAAACCTGGAATAATTGAAAATATAAGACCCAATAATTCTTTACTCCATTGAGGACAAATGTTGAAAATTAACCTCCTAGGACCGATTTCAACCCGCTAGTGGTAACCATATTAAAAATAGTTAGAAGGCTAAGTCTGCAGAATCGTTCTACCACAGTTAGACGTGTTTTTCCACTTCAATACCTATTCAAAACCGCCCAATCATTAAAACAAGATAAAAAGTTTTATTCCGCAGATGTCACAAAAAAACTAGTAAGCGCGAGTTTCTTAGCCAAAGAAACCCATTCTCAGTCCACTCTTTGTCATATAATAAACCCCGTGTCCAAGGCTTAACTTCGTAAACCAAATATAAATTTTTAGAAATTTATTGCCTAAAAAGGCCTAAAATTGCCTAAATATTTAGGAAAAATTACCTAAAAAGGCGCCAAGGCTATTGGGGCCCTAAGGTTTAGGTATTCCGATTTTAGGGAAACTATGCCTTAAAATTTAGGTAAAAATTGTCTTAGTTTTAAGGAATGTCATGTTCTAAGATTGAGGAATTAGTTTCCTAAACTTAAAGGTATGATATGTACTTGAATTTAGGTAGAATTATCTAAAACTTAGGGTTTTATGCCCTAAAATGCGGAATAAATTACCTAAATTTTAAGCATCTTATGTCCTAAAATTGCTGTAATTAATATTAATATTTTAGGTATTATATTTGCAAAATTAAGAAAAGAAACTAATCCAAATTTTAGACATTTGTAGTCCTCCAACTGAGGCATAGAATACTAAAGTTTAAAGAATGTTATGTCTTAAGATTGAGGTAATTAAAATTTAATTTTTTAGGTATTGATATGTGTTGGGAGAGTTATGCGTATATATTAAAGATTAAAGCTTTAAAGCAATTGATAATTTGTTACCATCTATTGCTGGCACACCTCTTACTCCATCACTAAATACGAAAGTAGTTCAATCGTAGTGCCTTTGTGTATTATTGCTAAATAAATTCGGAAACGTCTGGACTATACTTAAAATAAAATAAATAATTTTTTTGTAAAAAAGAATATGTGAAAAGTCTAGCAAGCCCGACTGTAAAAACCCTTATACCTGCGAAAGTGTCTGCTCAGATGTATGTATTTTGCTACTGCAGTGCTGCTGCAAACTTTACTTTGCTCTACCTTGACTACCGTTAATCCGATCTTTTCCATTCTTACGCAGATTGATAAATAATGCTGATTACAAAAGAATTGGAGGTGTGTCGTGGAAAAAACTGAAAGTTAACTTGATCTGCCTGCAAGTCTCAGATGTAAATTTCTCCTACAGGTCGGACCTCTGTCTCTTACCATCTCTAAGATTTGTTCGTTTATACGCTTACGGCTATATAAACTAGTCTGTTGATGCTGATCAAGAATATTTATTTATTGTTGGGTCGGAGATGCGTCCTTCTGCCTTCTGGCTGCGAACTTCTTTGCTCATAATTTATTTTTCGTCTATCAGGAATAGGATATGAGAACTGATTTTATGTAGCATTGGGCACATTTTTCTATTGTATAAATTCTGAAATATATCATTTTACTTACCTATATATTGTATATCGTGCTAAAAATAATAGCTCTTTCATCTTATTTAATATCGATGCTTAAATATAATTATAAAAATAATTAACAATATAACTTTTGTAAAGAATGTGTTATTACATAACAGGGGATCGGGGGAAAATCATCACTTTTAAAGCCTAAAAGTTTAGAGCTTTGGATAATTTATACATAGGACTACATATATAGGATTCAAAATGCCTAAATTTTAGGAAATTCTTACCTTTATCCTAGCATATAAATCATAATTTTGCCAATTTCTGCCTTAATTTTAGGGCATAGAGTACATAGTATTTAGGGTAGGTATGTCCTAAAAATTAGGACCCCTATAGCCTTGGCGCCTTTTTAGGTAATTTTTCCTAAATATTTAGGCAATTTTTAGCCTTTTTAGGCAATAAATTTTTTTGAGTGTACCTTAAAATTTAAGGAAGGCATTAATTCTAGACAGAAGTGGAGGGAAATCAGTAAGATGTAAATGAGCTAAATAACAAATTTGTGCAATTCAATGTACCTGAAGCTAAATGTAACAAGTACCTAAGTGCCCAACCTTACTGTGATAATAGCTTTAGTTTTGTGTGTGTCAGTCAATGTGATATCTTAGAGTGTATTCTTAAAATTAAGTCTAATGCAGAAGGCCTTGATAATGTTAGCCCTAGATTTGTAAAAATGTTACTTCAAGTACTATGTACTTAATCCGGTCACACATATTATAAAAACTGCCATCACAACGTCTACCTTTCCGTGTCTCTGGAAGAGGTCTAAAATTCTATCTATTCCTAAGTCAAACAATGAGTTCAGTCCCATATCTATTTTGCCATTTCTTGCTAATAAGCTAATGAGTTCTAAACAATCTGGATTTAGGAAAAACAGAAGTTGAATAACGGCTTTTACGAGCATTGTAGAAGATATTCGTCAGCAGTTGGATGCTGGCGCTGTTACTTTCTTAACGCCAATTTTACTTCATTGACGCGTGGTGTACCGCAAGGATCAGTTTTAGAACCCCTATTGTTTTCTGTCTATGTTAATGACTTACCGAATGTTCTGTCTAATTGTGAAGCTCATCTGTACGCAGATGACGTCCAAATATATGTTATCCGTTCGCTGTCTCAAATTATAGACTGTGTATTAGTTTCGAATGATGTACTTGATAAAATTAACCACTGCACTATGGGCGATTAGCCAAATTTTGTGGCATAAACTCTAAAAATAAAGCTAGGCCCTTGAAATTTTGTGTATATGTGTCTTATATTAATCTAGAATTTCGAAAAAAAAAAATGTCGTCAATAGGGCCACGCCTTAACTTCCCGCCCTCACAACTACCTGAAATGGTATAGACAACACGTCAATTTTATTTTATGAAAATCGAACTTTGTGCAATTTAGCATATTTGAAAAATCGAAACATAGGTAATTATGTGTATTAACCACGCCCCTGCCACTTGCCCCTTCCCAACCGCAACCCCACTACCATAGATGAAAAATTAATTATATTTTTTCAATCTGCTTTAATCTTAATCCTAATAAATCAACTTTGGCTTTAACTTGATCTATATTTTTTAGGCTTAAATCGTTTTTGTTGATCTCTGCTTTAATGTATTCAGTTGTGGCATCTGCATTTCGATTGTCCCAAATATCGATCAGAGTTTCGTGCGAAAAATCATGTCACTGAAAATGCAAATTATTCGATAAAGCGCAAAAATGCGCAAAAAAGATTAATAACACTAAATACTAGGCGCTTTAACAAATAACTTGCCATTTTTAGTTGCTTGCGCCTACATGCGCAGCAAAAGTATTACTCCACGGAACACAATTACATTTGTTATTTTTCTGCTAAAAACACAATAAACAAAACAATTGAAAACAACAACAAAACAAACATTTCGTTTCTTTTCACAGCAGATATCAATTTTACCTACCGTCAGCTTCGTTTTCCATATTAAACTTGATTTTTTGCTTGAAGCTTTGCCTATTTATTTACTTTGTAAATACACGGCACTTTGCACAAGCAGGTCTTTTGATAAATCAGCTGACTTCAGAGAGCTGCCACAAGAGAAGAGTTGCCACCTAGGCGAAAAAAAATATTTTTTAATCTAACTGAAGTATTTACTTTTGATAATTAAAATCACTTTTCGAAATTAGTACCATAGATTTTTTGACTTTATGCCAGAAAAATCGTCATTTCGCCCAAAGTGCACTGGGCAAAAGAGAATGGATTGGGTTTAAATCAGCGATGGCCAGCGAGAGCGAGGCCAAAAAGTGAGAGTGTATTAGTGTGCGAAAAAAAATATCCGTGAATTTGCTTCGACCTAATCGCTTCGAACTCTGTCAAGCGACTGACACTGTCTTGCTCTCTTGATGTCAGTTTCGGCAAGCGTTCGGGTCATGTATGTGTAAACAGCGAAATGTTGTCGCCCCCGGGATGGAACCGAGGGCCAACGCTGGTTTAAATCCATTAAAATCATAATGTATTGTCATCCACAAAAAACCTGTTGATACAAGTCTGTTGCCAAAATTGCATCTAAATAACACTTCAAAACGTGGACCAGGCAGTTAATCTAGGAATAATGTTTAATAACACTTTGTCGTGAAGCAAGCATATTTTAACAGCAACTGGTCGGACTTATGGGCTGCTACGGCAGCTCTCAGTGTCACAGTGGTTCCTGCCTGTTAACATCAAGTTGCTTATTGCAAAATTGTTTTTGCTACACACCCTATTTTATGGTGTGGAAATTTTTGGACACTGCGACTCGAAAAACTTGCGTAAATTAATGGTGGCATTCAATTCCATTGCTAGATATGTGTTAATGTTGGGCGTATGACACGTATATCTCATCTGTCATACAAGATATTTGACCTCAGCCTTACGACGTGGACTGATCTCAGGACTCTAACAATCCTCCATATAATCGTAAATTCTCAGGAACTGTGCAACTTATTCCTTAAAATCAAAGCGCCGCTCGTACAGCTCAGTGAATCAGCAGAAACGTTCGCACAATTGCCGAATCCCTAACTAAGAACACAATCGCGTACTGTTAGGAACTGATCTTTATTAAGAAGCGTTACTGGTTTTATAGATAAACTTAAATACCTAATACATGAGACAGCTGTAATTATAATTATTTTTGTCCATATTCAATACATGTGATACATTTGTTTCTTATATACCTAGTTGTTCGATTGTATTACATCTCTTTCTCGAACATAAAAATAAGTCAAAATAAGTCACTTACATCAATAAAACACGCAAACCACAAACATTATTAAAGAGTGGTGCAGTTTATTGTCAAGCAAGAGCGCGGTGCCATTCGGTGTCACACACACACACACAATCACAAAAAACCAACACAAAATAAACTATTTTACCCAAACCCACACCAACCCAGATAAGCCGCCAAACACCTCGATCAACATGCCCAATGCAGCAAAACGTATCCGTGAGAACACCGGCACTGACCTTAGATCGGGTCGGGCATCAGATACTCCATCCCCAAGCTGTTGCAGCTGACCAACCGGCTTCTCGAGGAGCAGACGACTCTCATCAAAGGGAATATGCAAGAGATGGAGGAGCGAATTCTGTCTGATTTTAATCAGAATATGCTTCGCATCTCTGCTGACATGCAGCGCCTGGTCCAGCGCGTGGAGAAGCTGGAGGGTGAGGCAAGCCTTGTACGCTCCCTGGAAACCAAGGTTGGTGAGTTGGAGGCGAGATTGATAGCCCTAAGTGCGGCTGAAGCTAATGCAAGCATAGCCAATGACTTGCGACTCAAACTAATTTTCCGCATGAATCGAGGTAGGGTGGCGCACTACAACAACATCATAGATCCAATAATTATAATAAAAATGGAACACGTGCGGGATAAGGCTGTGCTGCTGCGTGCAGTAGGTGCTTACCGGCGTGAAAAAAAGCAGCAGTTAAACCTCACCATGCTTGGGTATGAATCACCAACTCCCATATATTTGAATGAACAGCTGCTTTTAACAGAGCAGTAGTGCATGTAAAAGCTGCTGATAAGGTGATATGCGTTGAGAGCAAGCAAAAGCTTTCTCAACTGGAAGCTGAACTGGAAGCTGCTGCCGCTCGCTTTCATGACTTGGGTGCAGACGCGGAGAACACTGATTCGGAGGGCACTCTTCAAAACTCCTTTCGCTCTTAATTTTAAAGTCTCTTATTGCATTTTTAAATTTAGTTGATGTCAAATCTACTCTTTTCTTTTCGTTACATTTAGGCTTATAAACTCTTTGCATAGGATTGTGTTTGTTTTCTATTTTTATTTATTGTCTGCAAATATGCGTGCGTCTCTAGTAACCAAACTCAAAAATGTCTTTAATGTTGGATAACATAAGCAATAACAATGCGAACAGTCATTCTTTGGTAAAAGTCTTGAGTAATCAATATAGTGGACTACATGTCTGCCATATCAATGCACAAAGTTTGTCCAAAAAAAATAAATGAATTTAGATATTTGTTTGTAAACTCAAACGTTGATGTTATATGTGTGTCCGAAACTTGGTTTACGTCTAGCTTGTGTGATTTGTTGCAATATATGTAAACAAAAGATTGAAGACTAAAATGATATATAATTAACCGACAGAAAGTCCGATTGAATATTTATTTTCATCCATAGCAAATAGACATCTTGACGATTTTAAATTACTAATAAGTTGCATTTATCGGCCACACCGTGATACTGACTATACTGATCTGACAAACCTTATTTCAGACATATTCTTAGATTATAGTGACATCATCCTGACTGGAGATTTTAACTCTAATGTGCTATCGGAAAATCACCTAACGGAAAATATGGAGTCGCTAGGTTTGGTACTGGTAACTGATACACATGCCACCCATTTTTCTCACAATAATAATACTTTACTTGGGCTTTTCTTCGTTAGCAAAAAGAATAAGTCCCTATTGTATGACCAGTTATCAGTACCAGTGTTCTCAAAACATGACTTGATATTCTTGACATATGACATTTATGTAAATAAAAGTGACACTTTCATTAAATATAGAGACTTTAGGAGTATTGACTACTCACTATTATATAGTGATTTTCACAACTATTACTGGGAAACTATATATAAAATACCGACTGTTGATTCCCAATTGGACCTTCTGCATTATAATATAAGCCAACTGTTCAATAAATTCGTACCGTAAAGACAGAAAATCATCAAGGCTTCTCTAAAGCCTTGGTTTAACCATAATATCAAAGCAGCCATATCAGAACGTGACAAAGCCTACTGTAAATGGAAAAGATACAAGACGGAGTCACATTATAATTTATTTAAGGATTTGAGAAAAAATGTAGTAAATATGATAAATGCTTCTAAGAAAAAATATTATTCGGATAAGCTCAGCAGTGCAATAGCTAATAAACAAACATGGAATGAAATTCAAAAACTGGGTGTCGGGAAACAACATAAAGAAATAATCTCTGAGGTTGATGCCAATGAACTTAACAACGAATTTGTCAATTTAAACGAAATTCCAGATGTTACCCATAATATGTACCTGATCAGTATACCATACAACGCCTGTGATAGTAGCTTTAATTTTATATGTGTTAGTCAATGTGATGTTATTGAATGTATCCTTAAAATTAAATCAAATGCTGTTGGATTAGATGAACTTAACCCTAAATTCCTCAAAATTCTTCTTCCACAAATTTTGCCACACTTAACTCACATTTTTGATACCGCCATTACAACTTCAGTCTTCCCCGTAATGTGGAAATCCGCTAAAATAGTCCCTATTCTAAAACCTGACAACAAATTTCGACCGATTGCAATACTACCTTATCTGTCAAAGATCCTTGAGCACCTAATGGCAGACCAAATCCGGCATTTTATGACCAAGAACTTATTATATAACGATAAGCAATCTGGTTTCAGGAAGAATAGAAGCTGCACCACAGCTATTCTAAAAGTCCTTGAGGATATCCGAAAGGAGATGGATGACGATAAAGTGACTTTTCTCACTTTGTTGGATTACAGTAAAGCCTTCGACACAGTGAACCATAATATACTATGCACAAAACTTAATAAAATGTACAATTTTTCAAACTCGGCAATAAACTTAATGAAGTCTTATCTGTTAAATAGGTGTCAATCCGTTGTTGTATCGTCATCCCAGTCCTCTTTACTACATGTTAAACGTGGTGTCCCTCAAGGATCCGTTCTTGGTCCTTTACTGTTTACCATCTATGTTAATGACTTACCCAATATTTTGTGTAATAGTGATTGTCATATGTAGCAGCAGATGCCCATCCTTCCAATGACGTAATTTAGACATTCAATGCACTTATGATTTCGTCTTTATTAGTTATAAGATCATTCACAACTCTTTTGCTTATTCTAAGTCAAGAAGCTATGCTGCCAGGAAAGCTGACGGCAGAGCGGTTACATTATTATTTTATGTTTACACAACGCTGAGGGCTGCGCTGTGAGAGAGAGAGAGTGTTATGTGCACATAGAGGGGCTCATGTTGACAGCGCAACAGGCTTAAGGCAAAATATGCTGACAATGCATTTATGAGTTAGTTGCCCAGTAAATGATCATATTACTTTTGCACTTTAAATGTGCTTGGGTCTTTTTGGACATTGCAACAAAGTGTATACAATGTGTATTTATGTATTTAATGAAATGTACTGAGTACAGTGGGTACTCTATATGTGTGCATATCACATAACAGTGACGCCAAACATTTCGGCAAACTAAATGTTGCCCATAATAATGTTGCTAGATATGCTTATGGATTAAGACGCAGAGACCATATATCCAGTTTTTCAATCAAATAGTTTAACCTCCCTCTGAAATCTTGGACAAACTTTAAGGTTTTATTACTACTACACAAAATTATCTATAATATAAAAATGAATCGCAAAATGTGTTGGTAAGCGCATAACTCAACAACGCCTGGACCAATTTGGCCAAATCTTTTTTTAAAATGTTCGTTGAAGTTCAAGAATGGTTTTTACGGCGAGAAAAATTAGAATTATTGCTGGAAAAACCCTAAAAATAGCCCTTTTCTTTTTCCCATACAAATGATTTGTAACTAAAACGTAGTCAATTTGAGCTTTATTGCTATGGTATAAAGTTCATATTAAATTACAAGCACTCACTGTTGTCTAAGCAATGTAGGTGTGTTCCTTTTGTATTAGTTTCGGCACGCGAGATAAAATGCATCAGTTTCCACGTCATTACATCAGTCAAGGAGATTTATACGACGGAAACAAGGAAAGCCAGTTCCAGGATATACAGATGTATATTCCACCGATGCGATTGGCCGGATTTATTCAGTACATCCAAGCAATGATGATTGTTTTTATTTACGACTGCTATTAGTCAATGTACGTGGCCCAACATCATTCCAACAGTTACGAACTGTTGATGGTGAATTGTGTGGATCCTACAGAGAAGCCTGTCAACGTTTGCAATTGCTTGAAAATGACGCTCATTGGGATCAAACTCTCAATGATGCTGTAATATCATCACACGCTCATCAAATACGAACATTGTTTTCTATAATCATATCTACATGCTTTCCATCAAACCCAATTGATTTGTAGATCAAGTACAAAGATTATATGTGTGATGATATTTTGTATCAAATACGGAATAGAATGGGAAATCCAAATATACAAATCAGTGAAGAAATTTACAATGAAGCATTGATTTCAATTGAGGACATGTGCTTGATAATGTCAAACAAACTATTAATTCAATTAGGCCTGACCGCGCCCAATCGTCCAATGCATGACGCTTTTAACCAAGAGTTGCATCGAGAAAGACTGTATGATCTCAACGCTTTGAAAGAATTAATTCAAACAAATCTTCCACTGTTAAATGAACAACAGAAGTATGTATTTGAAACTCTTATGAAAGTAACAAATGATGAAACTGGAGGGATTTACTTCTTAGATGCACCTGGTGGTACAGGAAAAACTTTTTTGATTTCATTAATATTAGCAACAATTCGCTCACAAAATAAAATTGCACTTGCACTCGCTTCGTCGGGAATCGCAGCAACTTTGCTTGAAGGTGGTCGAACAGCCCATTCAGCACTAAAATTGCCATTAAATATGCAAAGCATTGAAACTCCAACCTGCAACGTTTCGAAGAACTCTGCAATGGCAAAGGTTTTGCAGCAATGTAAATTGATTGTTTGGGATGAATGCACGATGGCACATAAAAAATCTTTGGAGGCTTTAGACAGAACCTTAAAAGATCTACGGAGCATATACAATAAAGAACCATACTATCTTTTTGACTAGCTTCAGTTCTCAACATCTAGACGAACAAATAACCTAATAACCTTAAGACATAAGCTGCTAATCTCTGAAAGACAATTTGGCATTCATGCTGTTCGCATTTGGAATGAACTACCCAACGCTCTAAAAGGTACAAGCGGCGCAACGCAATTCTACAAAAATCTAAAAACACACCTTCAAAATCACGCTCTTTAATTGTCACACTTGTAACGAAAAGTTAGGGAAAGTAAGGGAAAAGATAGGGAAGTAGATAGGATACAATATTAATTAATAAATTATATGATAACACAAAGATATAATAACTTTAGTATATAATAGGAAAGTAATGTCAAATTTTATATGAAAACCCAATTTAAATTATTTTATTATAAATAAAATTAAGTCTAAGTTTAATATGTTTGTAAATCCAAGTTTGTTAATGTTTGTGACTAGTGCATTAATTTATAAGTTTATCTTGTAGCACTAGGAAATAAGCTTAATAAATCTAAATCTAAATCACTTGGTTATTTATCCTTTTTTGTCACGCATTTCCCCCCTTGAACAAATGTGCTTGTAGGCGTGGGAAAGGGACTGTTTACCCTTACCTAGTTTGACCTTTTCAAGTGTATCCTATTCAAGTGGGTTCATAGAGTCCGATTTGTAACGTCTTCTTGTGGTAAATACAACGGTCACATGTTTATTAAACAGAATCATTTCAACCAAATCGATTTGCCAGGTGTCATGTATTCGCATTTGAACAAATTTCTCTCCTGATAAAGTTTTTTTTATGAATTGGCTTTTGTATTTCTCTCACAACTTGTTGTTTACTCATTTTATTAGCCTTGATAAATTACACAATTATTTTTCTGTTGCTTTGTACACTGCTTAGATAGTATTGTTTTCTTATATTCAATTACATCTCCTTTTAGCTCTCTTTTCATTTTCTTAGAAATCTCAAAACATAATCGAGTTAGATCTATTTGAACATCTTGATCGTGAGAAGCATCTAGATCACTTAGTTAAATATAAATTTTTTGAAGAGATACACACTTAGGAATATTATGATTATAGTAAAGAAATGAAATTTGTTTTCTTGGTATTGTATTCCAACATAGAAATGTTGTAAAGAATATTTCTAATCTTAGGAATGAGCACAAAGATTCGCTATCAAACTCAATTTTAATAAATATAATAAACTAATTATCTGATTTTCTAAATTTAAAATTACATTTAACTGTTGGAAGTAGGGGATGATCAATAATTGTATCCGGCATTAAAAAGTCATACTGATCGAGTTTTAGTTGAATATATTCCTTGTATGTCAACAGTTGGATCCATTCATCTTTTTCTACTCCAATGAAGTTATGCTTGTTTTGTTGCATCCAGATCATTGGGGCGAATTTACGAGAAGTAGAAAACCCGCATTTAACCTTTAAATTATGTGCTGCATAGAATTCAAGACCAAAAATTAGCTCGTGATCTTGTTTCGTTCTAGAATCTTTATTTCTTTTCGCTTGGAGTGAGTCCATTTCTGATGTGGGCTTGTGTAACACTAACCGTAACTGACTATTGTGGCTCTACATATAAAGTCATCGTTTGAGTATCTCAATTCAGTTTGTTCAGCACCACCCAAACCGAAATGAGTACAATTGACCGAAATACTTGTGTATTGGTTGACTTCCAAAATTTAATTTGAAATAATAAACAAATTTTAATCAAAGAGCTAGCATTTATGCAGGCTGGATCTGTTGTCCCTAACGTGTTTCATTTTAAGCCTCCATATCATACAAAAGAAATGGATGAAATTCATGGAAAGCACATTTCACACTAAGGCAGAATGTCAATGGATTGGATTGGAGTGAAGGCGATATTCCGTATTTAAGTTTAATTGAAATACTTAATCCTCTCAAAAGTTTTTCCTCAGTAATTGTTCGAGGTGAAGCAAAAAGGAGCTTTTTATCAAAATATTTATCTTATAACATAATTGATATTGATATAGGACAAAGCTTAAGTTTTTAACCTAATTACTTCACTAACTGTCGAATTCATAAAAAATTAACCATTCGTTGTGCTGTAAATAATTCATTCAAGCTTTTTGTAATATTAGAAAATTCAAAATATGAAATATATTTTAATGGTGAATCATATGTTTAATATTTTAGTAATCATTAGAAGCTCTTTATGAGAAGACGACTGTTCAACTATAGAGCAAGGATGGAAAAGTTTAAACGTCTTATAGGATCGACTCCTAGAAAAAATGGATACACCAAACTAGTATATTGCAATTACTGTGGATCTGATACACACTTAGCATCTGCTTGAGCAAAAAAGCGTGAGCAAGAAAAAACAATAATAACCATATTGTAATTTAAGAAGGAAAAAATACTGCGACGCACTGTCCCAGTGCGCTTAAATAAAATGATAAAAAAATATAAATTTGAATTTGAACCTAACGAACAGCTTTGGCGCCCTCGATCGATATCGATTAATAATCGATAGCTATCGAGAGCAACCCTACAAAGAACTCACAGTGGCGTGAGCTGAGAGCGAGCAAAGCATATAAAAGGCCGGCACCAGCGCTTAGGAAGTCCCTCAGTCACCAGAGCTCCAAGCGCAAAGGTAAGTCAGCAAGAAGATCTTAGCATCGTAGTTTGCCAGTGGTAATGGTAGTATTTGTCGTGGATTGCCAATCCTCCACAGAGTTCTTATACTCTACGGAGCTACAGTGCATCCACTCGTCTCTAAACCTGGTAATCTCAGAGGTAGAATACTCTACGGAGTCAGCGGACAGCCAGATTGCTATTGTATATTATTGGAGCACCAATCCTCCCAAGAATAACACTCTGCGGAGCAGGGCTCCTTCTGCACCCTTATTCTTGGATATCGCGCCACCTGTGGAGTAGGAATTCCCGACCGGAGCCGGACATCGGATTTCTTCAACGCCGCGGAACAGAGTAGCCGGAACGAGATACTAGGAACCAGGTACTGACGCCCACAGACGGAGCAAGACGGTCGGACCCAACCCGGAACCCCGGCGGACATCGTAATCCAGCACACCTCTCCTAAGCCCTTGAATGATGTTGACATCATTGACTTCATTGCTTAGTGGAGACATCAGTTCCACATTCCCAAAGATTGGTTGGGGCATCATGCTGTTGCCGTTGTCGCTGTTGTCGTTGCCCATTTTGGGGGTGAAGTTGCAGCTGCTGCTGCTTGAAGTGTTCATGCTTATTGATGGAGAATAACAATGAGAATATTTTGTTTGATCTATCGTTTCTGAATTTTACACCAGATTTTAAAGGGTTACCGAGTAGATAGAGAATTATGATTCCCAAACAGCTATGCATGAGTGATTTTATTGCTTTTTCACAGGTGTGCACCCTTTTGACAGGTGGGGTTGATTTATGATGTCATTAATTATTTAGGGTTCCGAGGTGGCGATCACTAATTAACTAATTAGATTGTTTGTGATTTGATGGTGTGAGAATTGGGTCAAAGGTTTGTTAGCAGGTTGAGTGAGTGCCTAATTGTGTGGTGTGTGTTTGTGTGTACAGTCACGGGTGTCAAAGGTTGTCTCGTGTGTGCTGAGGATCTATTCAAGTGACCCATTAATATTAGAAAGTAAGTGGCAGTCTGGCCGAGGGTTGATAAATGTGTGCTTAACGGAGCGGTGTGTAAGTAGGCGTTTTGTTTTTTGTGATTTGGTGGTGTGTGTTGTTGTTGATTCGTGGGAGAATTGGGAGAAATGTTCGTTAGCAGGTTGAGTGAGTGCCTAATTGTGTGGTGTGTGTTTGTGTGTACAGCCAAGTGTGTCAAAGGTTGTCTCGTGTTTGTGTTTGTCATCGTAACGGACAAATTTGGAAAGAGGGGTGAAGGTTGTGTCGTGTGTGCTGAGGATCTTGTCCAGTAACCACGTGTAGGCAATTTCATTGGATCATGTCTTTTGGTTTAATGCTGGTTAAGTGCCTTTACTTTGTTGAGAATGTTTAACAGTCAAAAAATCAAATGTCTTGCTTTTGTGACTGCTAAAATAATTCATAAGTATATACTTGTAGCACCAGGAATTTTTATCAAATAAATCTAAATCATACAAACAATGTCAACAATGTCCATCGTATCCATTGACTCAATGCAGCTAATTGAAACCACCTTTTTTCAGCCGATGCTGAATACGTACACTTAATATCAATTTGATAATTAGTGTATGATATTCTGAAATATCTATAAAAATCCTCCTTGCTGTCTATAACACCCCCTATTTGAGACTCTAACTTTATTAGGTTATCCCTAAAGGCTTGAATCACCAATTTTTTTGTTGATGAGAAAAGGTTTTCTCCTCCTATTTTTGATGCATCACCTTCTTTGCCATTATCTGCATGGTGTGTAGCATTTGCATGCACATCATTCCCCAACTTTATTCCTATACCTGTGACGTTCCCATCATTAGAACCACCATTCACCTCTTCCTCATAATAGTCCTCATCATCAAAATCGTCACCCATAGCTTCATCGTCTGTCCTGTTATTACTTAAAGATCTAACAGTAACAAAAGGTATTTTAAAACTATCCCTAGGTTTTACACCACTCACATTGTTAAAAGAGTCCTCACCATCTCCATCCTCAGCATCAAAGTGGTGTGGTGACAGTGGAGTCAACATTGTAGTCGTCCCCATCGTCGTTGCTGTGGTTGTTATAGTTGCTTCTGTCGCCGATAATGGGGGTGATGCTGTTGTTGCCTGATACCCCTCAGTTGTAGCACCTTTGGATTGGGTCCCATTTTGTACCCCATCGTTAATCAGCATGCTGTTGTTGATGAGGAGAAACTTCATCGATACAACAATTGTATCATTCGATGGTAATCGTATGATGAAGTCGCTTTCACTGACCTCATTCAATGAAATTGTAGGCAAACTTGCCAAGTTTTTGATGGGAATGGGATTCACCACCCCACATAATCATTTGATTAAAATCAAAATGGTAAGTGCGTAACTAATTTTAGCCCCCATCAACATGCGTATGCGTTTCAAACTTTTGCTTGCTTTTGTGAATTGTGACAACGAAAGACTGTCAGCATTGAGCTTGTGGCTCTACCCATTTTATATTCAAATTTGCTTTGCTCACGACACCACCCAAAAAAAAAATGAAAATGCAAAAACCAAAGAATCCAATTAAAAATAAAATGTAAAAATAATATGCTCTCAGTGTAAACACACCCAACACACAAAAAATCAAAAACATAAAAATGTATTAGAGTGCCAAAGATTGTTCTTCAAGTGGTCAAGCGTGATCTCCAAATATCATTCCAACAATGCTAATAATAACATATAGGGAAAATTTATGACCAACCCCCACCCCAACCCAAGTCAAATATAATTTGTTTCCCATTGTTTTCATCCTTCATCATCCCCAACACTTTCTTATTGCACCGGTCAATACCGAATTTTTCTGCCAACTCTTCAGGATATTCAGAAGTATCAGATCGCTTAGGCACGTCTTCACGAATATCAGCAAAGAAATCCTTAGCTTGGATTGAATACATGAATGAATCAGTATCCATGTAATTCAATGAAAGGTTTAAGGGGAATTTAGGTTGCATGTACTCATAATGAAAATCGTACATTAACATTTTGATAACTCCAAAACTGAAAATTCCAAGTACATTGGCTTGTTGTACACATTATGTAATCGTTTCATTTGAATAGCGTACATATCTTTCGCAAATTTAGCTGAGCTATGAAAATTTGTCTTTGCAATTAGTGCACCTGTACCAAGGCGATTTCTATTTGGTGTCTCCCATCTCGTTACTATTTTTATATCTTTCCGCTTTTCAACATTTTCCATGGTTTTTCCATAGACAGCATTGTTCAAGAGCTTGAAAAAGTCTTTCTCAAACTTATTTTTCGCTTCTGTTCTGTGTTTAGTATTTAAATCAATGTATGGCTTGAGCCAAGGAGACGGCTTGAACCGTAGGACACGATGTATCTGTTTTAGCTTCAATCCATGCTTTATACACTGCTGCAGATTTCTATAGTGTATTGAATACCTCTCTTTATCCCTAAGATCGGCAATAAGTTTTTCAACCTTTGCGTTTTTTGCGGGCTTTTGGTTGCTGGGGCAAAAAGGTAGGTCATTGTGTTTATCGTGAAGATCATCTGGATATGACAAATCAACCTCAAGAATGTACCCGAAATCGGAGGTAGGAGAGATAGCGGTAATATCAAGTGAATGAATTTCTTCATCTGTTAGCCATTGGAAAACACCATATGGAAGATACTGAGACTTTGCCCATCCATACAGGTTATTTGCGTCCAAATACATTAATTCAGAATCTTTAGTCGGATCATGATTACTTAGGTATTGGTGATTGGCTTTTGAGTACCTTTTACAGCACTGAACTAAGCCCCCTCTATTTCCACTCTGGATAAACCTATACATGTCAATGTCTGTAAACAATTGTAATTGAATTTAAGTGGTTTTTAACATCGCATCCCAAGATAAGCCCGGAGTAGTATAGTAATGAGCAGGATGTAGGGTATAAATTTTCTTGCAAATCGTTCGAATGTTTTGAAAAACATCTGTCAGCAAAAGAACGTCAGTCTTAAGTTATATTTTCATATACTCCTTTAAGTTTTTACAATTAAAAACGTTCCACACTTTTTGTGCGTGCTCATAATTCTCTATAGTACACTCCTGATTAGTTAATGTGTTAAAGAAGTTTTCTCTTGGAGGAAGGGAAGTTTCATCTAAGCGTTCTGGAGTATCTATATATTCATATGGGAAAATTCCCTTCTTGCGTACGAGATTGAAGTGCTGATCTTCAGGAAAGTACTTTCTGATGGTCTCTAAGCTTGCCAGTTTCAAGTTTGAACTCAAATTATCCAAGCTAGCAGGCATAAATCTAAATGAATCCAAAAATTGAATTTCCAAGTCTGAATGCTTACCCTCAATATGAATATATTTTGAAATTGAAATGTACAACTCTTTATTGAGAGGTAACACTTTTGTTTCCTCCTCGGTCTTTGATAATTCTCTAACAAATAAATGAGCATCGTAGCGAGAAAAATTGTGAAAAAACACAAGAACGAAAGATGCAATTTTAAAGTTAATATTACAAGCATTATGTGCTGCGCCTCTAAACTTACCAGTTAAATGGAAATGATCTTTTACACCGTCGTTCTCAATTACTTCTTTTTACAAATATGACATTTTGTTGCGTTTTTAAATTCATTTAAGTCTTCATCGCTCATGGCCAATGGCACTATCGTTGTGAGGTAACCGTCTCTAAATAAGGAGGTAAGGAATTTAAGACCTGCATCCTCTCCAGTTTCCATTAATTTTGTGTTGAGGTATGTTGGATTAGTGAACGGGAGTTCACGATTCAAAGATAAAATCATGTGTAACTCGATTTGAAATCAAAAACAATTAAAATACTTACGCTGATAGTTTTTTGATTCAGACATAATGGGTAGGATCACCTTCTTCCATTAGATTGATGTGTATTGATCGCTCTTTCTGAGTTAGATGTAGTGGACCAATCACCTGGTTATTTTCCTCATCATATCCAAACACATTTTCACTGATGAGTGGATTCTGCTTCTCGAAAATGGAAATCTGCTTCAAGGGGGAGGGAAAAACCATGTTTTCAAAGTTCAGTGTAACATTTTCATTTATTTCGATGGATGTAGGCCCAATCAAATCAACCTTGTAGTTCGAACATCTATTAGTGTGTTGAGTACATGGTTTAAGGGCTGATATAACTGACCATTTAAAACAAAACTCATCATAGTTCTTAATATTGATGATCGCCTTTTTCGCATACAACTTGTTTGGTGTTTCAATGTAGCTGGAGGCTTTCAGTGGAGTGTACTTGCTTATGTTCATTTAAAGTCTTTCAATTTTGAACAAAGTCCATCCACTATCCCTCTCTTGAAATTCATCCATTTTAGTGCGTATGACTACCGAATGCTCCGCGAAAAAACTGCTCCGCATCCGTTGGTGATAATAAAAGAGTCATAGCGGTTTGATGTGATTTAACATCCGGGGATAGTTCATCATCATCATCAATTATCTTCATGTACATTCCGAATAACTCGAAATTTTCCTTACATGATTCATGCACTTTTAGAATATTTTTCATTAGCGGTATCAATGCTGATTCTGCTTCACTCAGAAACTCCTCAGGAGCAAGCACATCGTCCCTCGAATTCTCGAAAGAATAACTGTTTAAACGATTTTGAAAACCGGATGAAATCAATTTTACTTTCGGATTACTAGCGTTTATCTGAGTAAACGCACGACACTTATGATTATTTGATCGTACATGATAATGCCACAGCTTGCTGTTGATATTTTGCGTACAAGCGGTACAAAATATCACTTCAGAAACGCGATTGCTTGTCGAAGCCATAGTTTAATTATTGAAGATCAAAGTCAAACTGAAGGCCTTGCATATCAAAATCTTAGATTTATAGAAATCGAGTCTCCCCACGGATACCCACTCATACGCACACACAGATCTTGAACCTAGAAATGTATCTCAACATCAAAATGTTTACAACTTTGGTACTCTTTACGTATCCCCAAGAATCCCCGCCTTCAACGCCTCCTCTCTTCACTGACCACTCAACACACAAACAAACAAATCACTGACCGGCGACATTAAACACTTGCCCAACAACACGTGCAACCAAAATCAACCCCTCAGGGAAAACCTGATCAGAAACAAAAGACGCCGCCCCTCAAACAAATCGAATCCCAAAATCATACAAATTCATGTGCCATTTCAATCACACCCTCGCATACTCTTGTTAGAGAGAGAGAGGATCAAGTATCGATGAGAGAGCCACACCCCCCTTCGCTCACAGTCCACATAGCGGGGGAAATAGCGGGGGAAATTAACAATACGAGTAAGAATTAGTGTGGCCAAGTATCACGTGGTCCAACCTGAACATTCCCCTACCACTGAGGCTAAAACTCGGTGTTTGTTTTTCTTACATTACTTTTCTTTCTAAATTAATTAATTTAACTTATGGCGGTGGTGAGATTCAGTTCTCCGTTTAATTGATATTTTCGCCGCTGGGGAAATTCAATTCTCAGAGTTTTTTTTTGTTTGTGGCTTACTATGAATGGTACGTCCCACTCTCCACTTTCTTCGGGGTGTATTGGTAATTTGGTTTTGATTGTTTATCCTTATTTGGAAGCGGGTGCCGGCCTCCGTCTCCAAGAGCTTCACGTTCTTCTGGGTGGTGAGCTGGAGGCCGCCGCCAAATGGAGGTATAGAGCCTCCGGGACTATTCTTCCTTCTGTACCCACCCGCCAACCCTCTGGGGCTTCGACCCATGTTACGTTGGCCGTTCCTTGGTTCGGTGTGGGGGCATCTCCCAACGTGTCCTGTGGGTTATCGGGTTGTGGTCCGCTTGTGACTAATGCCAGACACCGGGTGTCCTGGGCAGCCACCCCACCTGGGCGTCCAGCCACTCTCGTACCACCCGTGAGGTACTAGGCCTCTCGTCGGTACCAGTGGGTTCGTTGAATGTGGGCCCCTTGGTTTTTACCGGGATTTCGGCCTCGTGAGAGCTCTGGGTCCATGTGGCCTCCCAGAGCGATGATGCGTTGGAAATCACGAAAAGTGGTTCTTCATCAAATACCTTCAATTTTATTTATTTATATACTATTTTTACTTGTGACCCTTTTCATAACTAAATGTCCCTTTGATTAAATTAAATTAATAAAATTAAAATTTTTGTAAATTTAAAATTTGCCGTATGTTTGTTTGGTGCACTACTGGGTCACAACTCAAATTACAATTCAAAAACAAATTTTATGAGCCATTTCTACTGAAACTATTTTAAAATGAAGATTCGATTGATTTTTATCTGTGAGTGGCGATCGGTGCACGCACATTAGGAGCAATGACGAGCAAGTCGCCTTTGCCTTTCTATTTATTCGTAATTTTTTACAACAAAAAATAACATATATAAATATACATAACAATTGAAACTCATTTGGCCCACTGTAATTTAGTGGCAACAAAAGGCGCGGATTGTGAAGGGTGTGGAACAGCTGTTTGTCAGCCGGTCTGGCAGCACCGTGCACAAACGCGTGGATATTTGGACGAAAATAACATCAAAAATGCATTAAGTAAGTATATAACAAAATAAAAACAGAATTTAAACAATAAAAATTTTTTTGGTTCTTTTGTCATCAGGGCCAATAAGCGGATTAAGTGGGCGAGCCTGTGTGCCCGACGCCGCCAGCCGTGCCCGGGCCGATGAATAGCAGGTGAAAACTGTGTGCTTCTCTGCCAACGGATCCTTTGTATTTGTACAAGTGCGTCATTGCCTTGAGGACGCTGCCAGGGTGTTAGGAGCTGATTCGGATCTCGCTGTTCTTGTTGCGGATGGTGTTGCATTTGCACTGGAGGACTCCAGCACAAAAAGAACAGCAAAAGAGCTGCAGTACGTGTGTGAATGAACTGCAGTATCTGGGCCGGAGATTGGCTGAGCTCTCGCTGGGATTGGGCCGTGGCCCTTATTAACAGTAGGTGTGGCGCCGCATCAGTACATATGCGTTTGGCCGGCGGCCTTCTGCACAGGATAATTCTTCGCTTGGCTGGGGCAGATGTATTTTGCTGGCGTTGTTGCTGCATTGGCTCCTGCTGCCCGGATGGACCAGCTGTTCGAGAAATGCTCTGGGGATTAAGAACGGGGTTAGTGTTGGCAAAGCCAGTGTGAATACTGTTAAAATTATTAAGTTCGTTTTCAGGAACTGCTGACGATTGGATCTCTTCCTCTACCAATTGGGCCAGTTGCCGTTTGAGCATCTCGAGGCGCAAATTTAATTGCACCTCATCATCATCCTGAGGCTGTTGTTCGGATTGGGCATGCGAATTCACTTCGTCATCATCTATTGGCTGTGGCAGCGTATTAACTGGGACCGAGGGAGGCAGGATCAGGTGCTGGATCGCGATCGGCTGATGAGAAATTCGTGCCTCAACTTCCTCACGAGTGAGAATTCCATCCCTGAAGTTCCGTCACAAATGGCTGCTGAGATCTGCGACGTTTCCATGCAAGCATGTTTGCGCGTCGAATGGCCTCCTGCTCCAGTCGCAGGAGTCTTGGCAGGCTGTCATGTTGCGGTCGCTGCATATTTGTTTGAGGCTGCTGGCGCTGGAGTGGGAGGATGTGCCGTTCCATTTGCCTGGCGTATCTCGGTCTCTCCAGCCGTTGTGGCACAAAGGGATTAGAAACCAATTTGCGCGCCTTCGCATTCGTATGATTAACAAGTGAGTTTGCAAGTCTTAAACTAGCTTGTTCCAAAATTTCATCCGCTGTTTTGATATGATATGTATCCCTTAGCGCATAATTTCGTATATATCTGGAGGCACCTGTGATCCACCGTAATATAATGTTTTGCATGGCTTCAACTCTATACACCTGGGTGTAACATGCAAGTGCACCCCAGATGGGAAACGCGTAATGCCAGATGGGCGCAATTAATTGTTTGTATGCAGTGGCCTTGCATTTTGTGGAAAGTTTACTGCCCAATAGATATTCCAGTTTTACAGAAACGGCTCGGAATCTGATACGGAGCTGCGTAACATGGTGATGCAGGAGATAGCAACTCCTGATCCGGATTCAGTCTGCGCCTACACTCAGAAAAAGATTTTCCTAAAATAGAAAAAAATGATAAACAATTATTTACAAAGCCTTTGTTTTAAGTTTTAATGAATTTATGTCATCTATTCAAGTATTAAAATTATAAATAGTATTGACCATAACATTCTGAATTATTAAATAATATCAAATATCAAGTTGGTATTTCAATATAATTTCAAAAATATCAATATTTTCATACCAAGTTGAAACTATTGAAAATCAATGTGAACCTGTAGTATTATGTTGATACTATCAACGTTGAATTGAAATGTGAAATGATCAAAGTGAAATTCTTAATTCCCTAGTGATATGATTTAAGATCAAAGTAGACATCGAAATTCGAAAGCGGAGAGAGACACATAGAGTTTCTCGAATCAAAGAGAGACTGCTATAGTCTCTCTCGAAAAAAGCAATAACAATATCCACTGCTCTGCCGCAGCAAGTGCCGACGAGTGCTGGGCGTTTTTTCTTCGTGAACATTTCGAAGTCAACCTCGGGTCAGCAGCAAATTTCTAGCTTCATCTTGTAAATTTCGTCAGTCGATCCGTGCTATTGCGTGAGAAAGGTGAGTAAAAAAAGTTTGGTGCCTAGTGAAGTGCATGTGTATGTTATTTTGTATTTGAAAACTAACAAATTGTAAAAAGATAGGCTATTGCCGCTATTCCCCCATGCGGTATACCCACTGAAGAGTAATAGTGTGTAAGATAATATTACACACACACATACATACATATATAATGTGCGTGCTTTTTCACCTTAATGCCTCTACATACATATTTGTGAAGTAATGTCAAATTTTCAAAAATTTCACGTCTCTCTACTCTTCTAAATTATTTGAAATTTGCATTACTTCTTATTATTTCACTACTTCGTATGAGGCTGTACCATTTCTGAGTGTTGAACAACTGCGTGTTTTAATTTGTGTGTATACATATTTTGTGCCCGCGTCAAATATGTTTGTATGCGTGCATGTTTGCGTATGTATGTATATGTGTGCTTGTGTGCTGACCGAACCACCAGAAAAAAACATCGCAAAAAAATGTGGCCGTGTTTAAAGCAAAATGAGAAAACAACAGTTATCGTGTGCTTCCTTTGCCTTTGCTTTCGACGGACTTCGCACAGATGCACAAAAAACTTAAGCGAATTTAAAAATATAATATTATTATACCCTTGGAGAGGGTACATTAAAATTGTCCGGATGTTTGTAACGCATAGAAGGAAGCATCTCCGACCACATAAAGTATATATATTCCTGATTAGCATGACGAGCTGAGTTGATATAGCCATGTCCGTCTGTCCGTCCGTCCGTCTGTCCGTCCGTCTGTCCGTCCGTCTGTCCGTCTGTTTCTATGCTATCTCCTCCGTCAGTTTTAAGGCTATCTTAACCAAACTTTGCACGAAGTCTTTTGGTACAAATACGCTGCACATTTGTCGGAACCGGCCGGATCGGATGACTATAACATATAGCTGCCATAGGAACGATCGGTTGAAAAACTAGTTTTAGTGAGAAAAATTTTTTGTTTTCAATGCTATCGCTCCCAACGCTCGTATTTATAAGTTTTCAATGATTTTTTCATAATTTCAACAAGATTTGTCGAGATCGGACCACTATATAGTGTAGCTGCCATACAAACTGTCAGGCATATATCAAGCTCCAAGGGTATATAAACTTCGGTCGAGCCGAAGTTAGCTGGCCTCTATTTTTACTTATTAATTTTTTCACAGTTAAAAATGGAAGATATAAAACTCTTTGAGCTGGTACAAAAGCTTCACATTGAAAATTGTGTGTACGAAAAATTAATCGGTAAGTTTAGCATTGAAATAATTATTTTTCTAAACCAGGGAATCAAACCGGAACCGGAACCGTATACCGAAAAGAACCGATTGAAACTCAGAACCGGTACCGGAACCGGAACCGATATTCTTAATTTTTTGTATACCGGTATCCGAGAACCGATATTTTTAGAACCGAAAAGACCGAAAAGAACCTAAACGTTGTACCGGTACGGTTTCGGTTCTGAGTGCAGCGAAAGGAGCAGTTAGATTTGGCGGATTTTTACTCAATTTGGCTGAATTGTTATTTTCAAATAAAAAAGATTCTGGCTTGGCAAAACTTTTGGTCAATGAAATACAAAATCGCGAGACCAGTCCCTTTGAAAATAATGCATTCCTATGTGGTATTTTCTTAGACCCTTGTTATAATGTTAGGCTAACCTCTGAACAGAAAAAAGTACATGTGTAACTGGTTCGATTGATATGTATATTTTCAAGAATTTAATCCACTTCTGTTTAATTGAAACTAAATGAGGAAAGCAGCTCTGACCCAACTAATTTGTCTGAAAGTGGAGATGATGTCGGTTTATATATGAATTTCTAAGAAAAAAATCAGGACAATACAAATAGTTTAGTATTTTCACAAGACAGTTTAACGTATGATGCCTGATCAAGGTTTTCCTGAGCTTAAAACGTTTACAAAATAAAGATAATGTACTTAAGTGTTGGTCAGAAAATTCGACAAAGTTTCCGGAACTGTATTAACTATCAAAAGTTATTCTTGCTGCGTAGAACATTTATTTTCCGGTTTATTATAACTCCGCTAGAAATCAGATGGACGGAAAAACATTGACCGCTATCATGCTTCTAAGAAATAATCATTAATTTACCTTCTTTGTATCTAATTTTAAAGAAGTTTAAAGTAAATTGATATTTTATGTGTACATACATGTGTACTGTTGCTTACCCACTTTGATTAAACTTAAGTTTTAAAATTTCGGTTAGTTTTACCGGTCCATACCGGTACGTACCGGTACGATACCGAAATAAAAGGGTACCGGAACCGGAACCGAATACCGAAACAGTAGCAGAACCAAAACAGAACCGTTTACCGAAACGTTAGTTTCGATACGTACCGGAACCGGAACCAAAACCGAAAATCGTTTCGGTTTGATTCCCTGTTCTAAACAAATTAATTGCACAATTTACGCTTTTCTTGAGCGAGGACTTGATATGGACCGCCTAAATTATATTTCTTTCAGCCACATGAAGCAGATTTTTCCGGAAAGAGATTTGTAACATGTATAATTAAAATAAATCTTCAATTTTATAAAAACAAATAAGCAAATAGGTACTTCAATTTATAATACCCATTTAATATTTTATAAATATATCTTTGAAACTAATATGGTCCCACAGGTATTTTGAAAATATAGCTTTGATACTTTAAAAATATATCCTTGATATTAGCAAATATCAAATTGTTGATCTGAAAAAATATCACTCTCATATGTTCGAAATGCAAAAGTGATATATTCGAACATATCATCTGGGTATTCTTTAGATGAAGGCCGATTTGATACTAAAAAATATCAACTTGATGCTAAATATCGTGATCTTTTTTTTCGGTGCGTCAGCTGCTTTTTCCTAATGCCAGCGCTGCCATAACCGGTTGGGAATTTTTATACCCTTGAAGAGGGTATATTAAAATTGTCCGGATGTTTGTAACGCATAGAAGGAAGCATCTCCGACCACATAAAGTATATATATTCTTGATCAGCATGACGAGCTGAGTTGATATAGCCATGTCCGTCTGTCCGTCCGTCCGTCCGTCTGTCCGTCTGTTTCTATGCTATCTCCTCCGTCAGTTTTAAAGCTATAGTAACCAAACTTTGCACGAAGTCTTTTGGTATAAATACGCTGCACATTTGTCGGAACCGGCCGGATCGGATGACTATAGCATATAGCTGCCATAGGAACGATCGGTTGAAAAACTAGTTTTAGTGAGAAAGACTTTTTTGTATTCGATGCTATCGCTCCCAATGCTCGTAATTATAAGTTTTTAATGATTTCACATAATTAAACAAAGCCTTGCCAAAATCGGACAACTATATAGTATAGCTGTCATACAAATGTTAGGTCTGAAAAAAAGTTTTAGTGAGAAAAACTTTTTTGTTTTCAATGCTATCGCTCCCAGCGCTCGTATTGATAGGTTTTTAATGATTTTACATAATTTCACCAAGCCATGTTAAAATCAGAAAACTATATAGTATAGCTGACATACAAAAGTTTGGTCTGAAAAAAAGTCTTAGTGAGAAAAACTTTTTTGTTTTTAGTGCTATCGCTCCCAACGCTCGTATTTATAAGTTTTTAGCGATTTCACATAATTTCACAAGACCTTGTCGAAATCGGACTTCTATATAGTATAGCTGCCATACAATCTGTCAGACATATATCAAGCTCCAAGGGTATATAAACTTCAGTCGAGCCGAAGTTAGCTTGCCTCTATTTTTAATTTTTAATTTATTGACGAAAATTTGGGCCTTTCTATTACCTTAAAATACATTTTATGGCACTAATTGCCTAAAATTTTCGGTCATATATTACCTTATAATCGAATTTATTGCTTATAAAACTTTAGGTAATAGAGGCCTGAATTTAAGTTCATGTATTCCTTGGTTGTCATTTTAGGTCATATGGACTTAAAATTCAGGTAATTTTTAACATTTTTAGGTAATATTTTTTATACCCTTGGAGAGGGTATATTTTTTTTTTTTTTTTGATGGAGGGGATCTCCGAAAAAAAAAAATATATATTTTCTTGATACTGAAAACCAGGAACTTCGCTCTGAGTTAAATCAGCTGAAGGAGAAAAGTGCAACCGAGAGTTGTCGGATAGCGCAAATGGAGGATACGTTAAAGCGGAAGAATATTATTATTCGAGGTATGGCAGCCAAAGAATCGGCATACGAAGCCTTCAACCTACTGTGTAAAGAGACACTCAAAATACCCACAACTGTCAGTGTTGAGTCGGTTAGAAAAATTTATGAGGCTGAAGGTAAAATGAGTATTGTAGTAGAGCTGAGCACTGTTGCAAAGGTACACGAAATTTTAAAGCACACCAAAAATCTCGCAGGCACCCAAATATCAGTAGACCAGGATATGAGCAGAGAGCGTCTCTTGGATAAAAAGGCATTGTTGTGGGTCCGGAAAAATCTTTTGAATTTGAATAAAAGCAAGCGGGTACAAGTCAGAAATGATAGAATGCTCATAGACTGCAAGATTTTCCACTGGAGCAAAGAGAAACAGCTAAAGTGCCAAAAATCCCAGGCGGAGGAAATACTTAAAAGCATTTATGGGGATATCTTCAATATCAACTTGAACTTTAACAATATTATAAAGGAATTAGATACAAAAAACTAAACTCGGTCAGTCGGAGAAAACTTCAAAGGCATAAATCACCACCCCCGGCATTATAGTTAAAAAACTATAGCTAATAAGATAAATGTCAGTAAAATTAACGTCTTATCATACAATGTTCATGGTTTAGAAAATAAGTTATTATTCCCGGCCTTCTTTGAATACGTCAAGTCATTTCACATTTTTATACTGTTGGAAACACATGTTCGTCAAGAAAAGATTGAAACGTTTAAAAAGTATCTTAGTGGCTTTGATACCTACTGGACCCCAGCTGAAAGAGTCGCAAACTATGGGAGAGCAATTGGTGGAATGCTTCTGGGCATAAGCAAATCTTTGGCGCGCTTTAATTTGAAGTACGAAGTTGTCCACAAAGCTGGAAGGCAACACATAAAGATAGAGGGAGAAACATCGCTTTTTACATTAGTCCCAGCATATATTAGAAGCTGTAATTGGAACCAAGACTTTGAAAAAATCGAAGAGCTTTTCCTAGAATGCAAAGATGACAACATTATTTTATTAGGAGACTTAAATGTACGTTTCGGCGAGCTCACACAAGAACTCCCCATGTGTGGATATATGCCTGCTATAACAAATGTGGACGGAAGGAACGCAAAAGACAAAGTCGTAAATGCTAAAGGAAAATACTTTGTAGAATTCTGTGAAGAAAATGGTCTTATTATTTTAAATGGTCTAACAAAAGGAGATGAAGACGGAGAGTTCACGTATATCAGCACAATGGGGAGCTCAACAAACGACATTGTGGCGGTCTCACAGGTATTGTTGGAAATTATCAGCGACATGAAAGTAGAGTCTAAAGATTGGTCAGATCACTTGCCCTTGAAGCTGGAAATAAACGTTTCGGAGTCCAGCGAAAAATCCTCACTAAAACTACTGCCAAAATACATTTGGAAGACGGAAAAAGCAGAGCGGTACCGAGAAAGCGTTGAGCATTTTTTGATTGGAAAGCCAGAACCTATGTCATTAGCCAATATACAAGAAATTATCAAAATGTCTGCGCCTAAGCCACACAAACAGCTTTTTGAGAGCAAGGAACGGTGGTTTGATGCGGAGTGTTTCTGGGCACGCAAGACCTTATTAAAATACTTAAATAAGTTTAGGAGATCCAATGACAATGATGCTCGATTAGTCTATGTCGAAAAACGAAAAGAATATCGCTCCATATGCGAGAAAAAAAGGCAACATATTGGAAAGAGCTTGGCCTGAAAATGGACCAAGTTAAATCTAGTAAGGATTGGTGGAAGCTAGCAAGGGAGATAAATAATGCTCATTTTCAAACCGGCACTAATATTGCAGCCTCAGACTTTGAAAACTACTTCCAAAAGCTTTTAAATCCAGCACAGACACCACCCGATGTTTTATTTGTGAGAAATTATATTGAAGTTGGCACATTGGATGAAGTAGTAACCAGCGCAGAGATTCTCCACGTACTAAGTCGTACTAAATAAAATAAGGCACCAGGCGATGACAGAATACCATATGAGTTTTATAAAAACGCTCCGACTTGCTTTATAAACGCATTAGCCACTGTCTACAATAGCATCCTGGAGAGGACATACCGAGGAGTGTTGCACAACAAGCGTCATTTTCCCAATCCACAAAAAAGGAGATCTAAATCAACCTCAAAATTATCGCGGCATTTCTTTCATGAACTGTATTGCTAAAATTTTTATGGGAATTTTAAATGACCGCCTTACAAAATGGGTAAAGTTAAATAATAAAATAAATGAATATCAATCGGGGTTTAGAGCACAATATTCAACAGTAGATAACATATACAATCTCACAGCAATTGTGCATCTGAAAATGGAGGAGAACAAAAAAGTGTATGCCTACTTTGTTGACTTTCGCGCTGCCTTTGACAAAATTCCCAGAAGGTTACTTATTTACAAGCTCTATACGCTAGGTGTTTCTACTAAGTTTTTAAACATTTTGGAAAATATTTACGCTGATACTCAAGTAACTGTATGGACCGGTGACGAAATGTCGAATTATTTTAAAACTAATATTGGAGTCCGTCAAGGATGCTTGCTATCTCCTCTTTTATTCGCATAATATTTGGATGATCTTCATGATTACCTTGGTGGTGGTCTTAGTGTCTGCAACAAAAACATAAGGCTGCTGCTATATGCAGACGATATAGTCATGATGGCTGACGATGCTACAGTACTGCAACAAAGTAAATACGTCAAAGTCAGAAATCATGGTTTTCAGAAGAGGAGGGCGTTTGTCGGCGATGGAAAAATGGGTGTACAATGGCGAACCCATCCGTGTTGTTTCGCAATTCACGTATCTTGGTGTTGTATTAAAAAACACATTGATAAACGAATTTCTGCGGCGAAAATTAGTATAAACTGTACTTGGAGGAGCATGCTGTCAAAAAACAATATTTCATTTGACATGAAGATCAAGATTTTTGGAGCAGTGTGCAGAGCTATACAGTCATATGGTGCGCAAGTTTGGGGCTACACACTTCCAGAAGAAGTAGATAATTTATATATGTTTTTTATTAAACGAATTTTTTGCCTACCAAGAACGACACCAAGCTATGCCATAGCGCTGGACACGAATATGGAAAGTAGTTGTCTGAATATGTTAAACTTGCACATGAAATACATTGAAAAAACACTATTCACGTACAGCAACGACCGTCTCCCTCATATTATGTCAAAGGAAATATTAGCCAGAAATATTTTCTGGGCAAAAGGTCTAAATTTAATCAGTGGACCTTTCAATATTGTTTGGAGTGAAGAACTTTTGGAACCGATTATCTGGGCACAAACTCGAGAAATTATGTTAGAAGCGTTATCTCAGAATCGAAATCAACAACTCTTTGAAAGGAAAATGAATAGTGTCACACGAATCTACAAAGACCTCGATGAATCAGTCGGTAGTAGGCTGCTCCAATTGGAAACCAGAACGGTATCATGGGTGCTGAAAGCAAGTTGCGACATGATCTGGCTGAACGGAAACAAATACACTTCACAACAAGGTGGAACGAACATTTGTGAGCTTTGCAACACCAACTTAATCGAGGACATACGCCACTTCATTGGAAGATGCCCAATTCTATCAGAGTATAGATTGCTTTTTTTGGAAATTGCTTTTTAGGCGAAAGAAAAATTATTGATTTGCTAAACGATGCCTCTGGAACTAAGTGGAAGAATTTAAGACTATATCTGCAGCATGCCATAAAATACCGAAAACAAATTTTAATGGAATATTTTTAGTTTTTATGTTTAAAATTTTTGTTTCTTTTTGTTTTTTAATTTAATAGGTGCAACTTGGGAGCTGCTCCCATACCCCAACGATTCTGTATCTCGCGACGAGCGGGGAAGCAGTTTGTATTAAGGTAGGGAGTGGCAAACATGTTTCACACTATAATAAAATAATTTATATATTAATCATTTTTATCACCAATAATTCTCCGACTGACGACTTGATAGCCTTTTCAAACCATCTGTTATTTGATTTTAATAAAGTATTATTATTATTATTATTATTATTATTCTTGATCAGCATGACGAGCTGAGTTGATATAGCCATGTCCATCTGTCCGTCCGTCTGTTTCTATGCTATCTCCTCCGTCAGTTTTAAGGCTATCTTAACCAAACTTTGCACGAAGTCTTTTGGTACAAATACGCTGCACATTTGTCGGAACCGGCCGGATCGGATGACTATAACATATAGCTGCCATAGGAACGATCGGTTGAAAAACTAGTTTTAGTGAGAAAAATTTGTTTGTTTTCAATGCTATCGCTCCCAACGCTCGTATTTATAAGTTTTTAATGATATAACATAATTTCACTAAGCCATGTTAAAATCGGACAACTGTATAGTATAGCTGCCATACAAAAGTTAGGTCTGAAAAAAAGTTTTAGTGAGAAAAACTTTTTTGTTTTCAATTTTATCGCTCCCAACGCTCGTATTTTTAAGTTTTTAATGATTTAACATAATTTCACCAAGCCATGTTAAAATCGGACAACTGTATAGTATAGCTGCCATACAAAAGTTGGGTCTGAAAAAAAGTCTTAGTGAGAAAAACTTTTTTGTTTTCAATGTTATCGCTTCCAACGCTCGTATTTATAAGTTTTTAATAATTTAACATAATTTCATTAAGCATTTTCAAAATCGGACCACTATACAGTATAGCTGCCATACAAACTGTCAGGCACATATCAAGCTCCAAGGGTATATAAACTTCGGTCGAGCCGAAGTTAGCTTGCCTCTATTTTTTCTGAGTGTAGTGTACATGACATGTGCTGTTTTCGTTCAGTTATGTTTAGGTACCATTGATTTTCCCAGTCCATGAAATAAGTATCTCTGGTTGGCGATGACTGCACTCCTGACGGAATCAGCAGCAGACATGATGATGATGGCGAGATTATTAACAGTTGGCCCAGGGAATCTAATCGTGAGTGAAGGCAATGGCATATCTGAGAAGAAGATGTTGCAGAGAACTGGTCCAAGCACGCTGCCTCTAGGACGCCGGCACCAATTTTACCCACTCTGGACTTAACACCATCGTTGCAATTAACAATGAATGTAAGGTCAGACAAGTAACTTTTTAAGACTTCAAATAACGGGATCGGTAAAAATTTAATCAATTTATTCAACAGCAGGGTTCGTAGAATGCTCAAAGATATTTTTCTGCCATAATGTTAGTTATCAATAAAAAAAATTTGTATTTTTACAAAAAAAAAAACAATTTTTTTCATGTTATTAACACGAGAATTTTTGCTATTTTTATTTGTTATTTGTTAATTCAAATGTCGATATTATATGTGTGTCCGAAACTTGGTTTTTGTGTAACTCTAGTGATGTCCTATTTGAATGTGATGGTTATTCGTTGTACAGATCAGACCGGGTGGGTCATGCTGGTGGTGTGGCTGTTTATGTTAGTACAAAACTCAGCTGTAAACTCATACGGAGTAATCCTGGGGAAAGCCCTGTCGAGTGCTTGTTCATTGAGGTTACAAACAAACGCTTGAGTAATCAAACTTTGGTTTGATGTATCTATAGACCGCATCAAACGACTGAATTTGCTGAATTAATACGTGTAGTGTCCGAAATTTCTGTGTCGTATCCTAATGTTATTTTGACTGGTGATCGAAACAGCAACATGCTTACCGAAAAACTTATTTTGTTCGAAATGGAATCATGAGGCTTGTCACTAGTAAACAGTTCTGAGCCCACTCATTGTACTAGCCACTGCAGCATTCTGTTATATATATTCTTTGTTAGTAATCCAAGAAAAGTCATTCTTTATGACCAGGTGTCTGCCCCAGCTTTTTCCAGACACGATATGATCTTCCTGACGTATGAATTTCCAGTAGAATATGCTAACCTGACAATTAACTATAGGGACTTTAAATCTATTAACTATGATGCCTTACAGACTGAATTTCACAACTGTGACTGGACTTCTATTTAAGACTTTTCGACTGCGCAAAGTCAACTTATGGTTTGCCACTATAACATCTCATAAAATCAAGAATAACAGCAGTCGTGGTTTTGTGCACAAATTAAAACACATATTCGGATGCGATGGAAACGATAAAGAACTGATGATTTTCACAAAATATTTAAACAGATCAGAGCGAAAACAACCAGCATGATTGCAACTGCTAAAAGAGATTTCTTTAGTTCTAAATTCGGTAATGCAACAACCCCTGCGCAAATATGGAAAGAGTTAAAAAGTCTTGGTGTAGGAAACCCGTTTGCATTACCTAAATCTGAAATTGATGTGTACGACTTAAATAGGAGATTTGCTAGAGCTGACGTACCTGTACCATTGCAAAACTTGTACCTGAACTCTGTACCCCTCTGTGATAATAGTTTAAGTTTTGTCTGTGTTAGTCCATGTGGTGTGCTTGAATGTATACTACAAGTTAAGTCTAATGATGAAGGTCTAGATGGAGTGAACCCGAGGTTCTTCAAAATACTTTTACCAAAGCTGCTAAATTGTGTTACACACATTATGAACACTGTGTTTACAACCTCAGAATTTCCTGCCTGCTGGAAAGTTGCAAAAATTCTTCCAATACCGAAATCTAAAAACGAGTTTAGACCAATATCAATTCTCCCATTCCTTTCCAACGTTTTTGAGAAATTAATGGTATCCCAGATGCAAAGATTTCTAAACGATAACTCAATGCTCAGTGACAAACAATCGGGCTTAAAGAAAGGTAAAAGTTGCACAACAGCAATTTTGAAAATAGTGGAAGACATTCGTAGTCAGGTAGATGACAGCAATGTTACTTGCTTAACATTATTAGACTACAGCAAAGCGTTTGATACTGTAAACCATAGAGTATTAAGCATTAAACTAAGTAAAATATATAATTTTTCATCAACCGTCTTATTGCAACATACCTCAGTAATAGATCACAGGCAGTAGTTACCGAAACACGCTCTTCCGGATTTTTACCGTTTCCACGAGGTGTTCTCCAAGGTTCGGTCCTCGGACCGTTGTAATTTACCTTATATATTAATGACCTTCCTCAATGTTTGTCCGAATGTAATGTCCCCCTATATGCGATGACCGTGTTGCTTTTGCTTTTCCAATTGTTGTAATTAATTTCTTTTGCCTTTGAGCTCCGCAAGGTGGTTGAACAATATGTCCAATGATCCTCCATAGCAGAGTCACGGCGTTTTTTGTAAATACACAGGGTATTTGTTTTTGTTTGTTTTTCAATAGGGAAACCGTTTTTTGGTTTTTTATTGCAAACATTATGGCGATATGAAGATTGATAAGGGAGTCTGTGTGGTCGTTTGAATGTGAATATGCAATACAAAAGTCTGCTGATGATAAGATGTGGTTATCTTTGAAACAGCGATCGTTGTACAGACATACCAATTGCTATTCCAAATTGTTGTAATTAATCTCTGTTGATTTGTGTTGATTACATTGAATTGTAACTCTCCACCGACCTCAAGCCAGCCAAAATGCAAAAACTTTGACAAAAAACAGGTCGCTAAAACCCATATAAGTATACGGAATTTTACAACAGCTATCTATTACGCAAAAACACATCCCTCTTAATCTTAGGCTTCTAGTTGCAAAATCATGCCTAATTCCAACCCTTTTTTATGGAATAGAAATTTTTGGTTCCTCTGATGCTGGCAGCATGCAGAAACTAAAAGTTGCATTCAATTCAATTGCAAGATATGCATTTAACCGTGATCGAAGCGATCATATAACTGGATACGCTCATAAAATGTTTGACTTAATCCTAGAAGACTGGATTAGACTGAGAACATTATTACTGCTGCATAAGATTTTGACAACTAGAGAGCCTAAGTATTTATATGACAATGTGCAACTTGTGTCATCAAGAAGGACCAACAACATAGTTTGTAAGCGGGTGAAACTCGCCAGTTGTGAAAAACACTTTTTTATTCAGGCAGTTCGCTATTGGAATGACCTACCACATTATATTAAGAGCATAGGGAGCGCAACGCATTTCAAAATTAAATTATCTGACTATTTAAAGGAACATCAATTAAAAAAATAGAGGCAAGCTAACTTCGGCTCGACCGAAGTTTATATACCCTTGGAGCTTGATATATGCCTGACAGTTTGTATGGCAGCTATACTATATAGTTGTCCGATTTTGACAAGGCTTAATGATATTATGTAAAATCATTGAAAACTTATAAATACGAGCGTTGGGAGCGATAACATTGAAAACAAAATAGTTTTTCTCACTAAAACTAGTTTTTCAACCGATCGTTCCTATGGCAGCTATATGCTATAGTCATCCGATCCGGCCGGTTCCGACAAATGTGCAGCGTATTTGTACCAAAAGACTTCGTGCAAAGTTTGGTTAAGATAGCTTTAAAACTGACGGAGGAGATAGCATAGAAACAGACGGACGGACGGACAGACGGACATGGCTATATCAACTCAGCTTATCATGCTGATCAAGAATATAATTACTTTATGTGGTCGGAGATGCTTCCTTCTATGCATTACCTACATCCGGACAATTTTAATATACCCTCTCCAAGGGTATATATATCAAACATTACATAAAACATTGTTAGTCTTAATTATTGCTGTGCAACTTATTCCTTAAATTCAAAGAGCCGCTCGTACAGCTCAGTGATTCAGCAGAAACGTTCGCACAATTGCCGAATCCCTAACTAAGAACACAATCGCGTACTGTTAGGAACTGATCTTTATTAAGGAGCGTTACTGGTTTTTATAGATAAACTTATATACCTAATACATGAGACAGCTGTAATTATAATTATTCTTGTCCTTATTCAATACATGTGATAGATTTGTTTCTTATATACTTAGTTGTTCGAATGTATTACATCTCTTTCTCGATCATCTTACTTGCCTATTTATAGATAGTGTGCTGTTGCTCTTGCTTACTAAATTTATACAACATGTGGTTATTTATCCTTTTTGTCATGCATTTCCCCTCTAGAACAGATGTGCTTGTAGGCGTGGGAAAGAAACTTTTTACCCTTACCTAGTATAACCTTTTCAAGTGTATCATATTCAAGTGGGTTCATAGAGTCAGATTTGTAACGTCTTCTTGTGTTATATACAAGGGTCACATGATTATTATACATTTTGCGGGGGGCTTTAATGACTTATACCTTATTAATTATTTTGTCGTGCAATTAATGTTTAGAATTTTCTTTTCTTCTTTTTTTTAAATATATATATATTTTACGCTACATTTTGTGGAGTTCCAAATTCGATTTTTATTTTATTGTACTTTGATTTACACTTTTGTATTCCGTAAATATAGACCTAGAACTGACAATCCAATTAATATTAAACAAAACGAAATGTGCGTTGTGAACATTTATTCCTCTGAGCTTAACGTTTTCTAATTTTTGCTCATCTACAAATTCTCTTAGTTTCATTATGTCAAAAGTGTTGTTTATTATACCCTTGGAGAGGGTATATTAAAATTGTCCGGATGTTTGTAACGCACAGAAGGAAGCATCTCCGACCACATAAAGTATATATATTCTTGATCAGCATGACGAGCTGAGTTGATATAGCCATGTCCGTCTGTCCGTCCGTCCGTCTGTCCGTCCGTCTGTCCGTCTGTTTCTATGCTATCTCCTCCGTCAGTTTTAAAGCTATCTTAACCAAACTTTGCACGAAGTCTTTTGGTATAAATACGCTGCACATTTGTCGGAACCGGCCGGATCAGATGACTATAGCATATAGCTGCCATAGGAACGATCGGTTGAAAAACTAGTTTTAGTAAGAAAAACTTTTTTGTTTTCAATGTTATCGCTCCCAACGCTCGTATTTATAAGTTTTCAATGATTTTACATAATATCATTAAGCCTTGTCGAAATCGGACCACTATATAGTATAGCTGCCATACAAATTGTCAGGCATATATCAAGCTCCAAGGGTATGTAAACTTCGGTCGAGCCGAAGTTAGCTGGTCTTTATTTTTTCTGATTTAATTTTACTTGCTAAGACCGTAACTGGTGCTGCTTAATTGTGGACGACGTCTTCGGTGCTGATATTATGAGCTGCTGTTAAAAGGTATTTTCCATTGCGAGCAGTACAGCCTCGGCGAAGTTTAAGTATTCCTTGGGCGGAGATTTTCATCACTTGAATGTTATGGTGTCCACATGTCCATTCTAATATGGTATCGTTAACGCCTTGTATAACCACGTATTGGGAGTATTTAGTTAAACCCATACATTTTCATCAAGCGTTTACTAGTTCACAGGAGTTGTCTGATGCTGCTTTCCATATCCAATTTTCTCGGCAGAGAAAGTGTTTATTACGTTGGCGAGTACATGCATTCAGCTGAATGGCCGTTATAAGCATGTAGGCGTCCTTATTAAAATTATAAATTAAATGGTCGGCCTTTAACTGAGCGATGATAGTTTGTCCGTGCCTTTCAAATGGTATAGGTATAAGTTTATACACATTGGAAGACTCCTGGTTGAATAACGGTATTTCTGCATGTATTATTAATATTTTATCAACAATGATCGCTTGTGCAGTCATGAGGTTATAAATCTCACGAATTTCCGTCCCAGTTATTGCTCCAGGAAGCTGTAGTTTTGGCGGCAATTTCTCTTTTATCAAGCTGATTTCTTGCTTTATCTGCGTTGGTTTCAATAATTGCGGGTTAACTCGTCCGTGATTTAAATCGATCAGAAGGTTAATAATCGATGATTGCGTTTTTTCACAGTTTTCCATCAATTGCTCAATTTGTAATAATACTATTTGATATGATAGCGCCATTCTATTGACATATTGATTTCTTCTTATTTCATCCTGCAGTCTTTTTAGTTCACCATCCATTGCTTTAAACTGATTGTTCATATCTTCGGTGGTGTGGAGTCGATTATTGATGTTTGTTTTTTATACAGCTCTTCCAAGTCTTGTTGATTTTCAAATATATTTCGATTGATTCGATTATATCTCTATCCTCAGCATCCATGGTTCCGAATAATATGTGGTGAAGTGTTCCAACAAACTCAAATGGGGCTTGTTTTTGTCTGCTGTTTTTAAATACTAGTTCATTATTAGCTTTGAGTTGCTGATATCATCTTTCCATTGTTAGTACCATTATTTTGCATGCTCCTTCAAATAGCACTAATGATTGACAGCTGATTCCTAATTCCACGATATATTTCTCGATCTGAATCATTTCAGTTTTATATGAATCCAAATTGTAGTATACAATCATGTTCCACTTGGATGACACTATATCCATTAACCCAAGGTTGTCCAAATATATCATTGTATTATTTTTTAATGATATTACCTAGTTTTTCTCCTCAGTTGTTATGTTGGAAGATGCTGCACCTCTTAGCGTAAACAACAGTAAACAACTAATGACTATGGCTGGTTTAATTTGTTTTGAACTGTGCTTTCTCACCAATAGACAAAACTCGAACTTCCCGTCGTTTCGATGTGTTTTTTCAATCCTTCCGAGTTGCCATTTGTTGGACTTATACGAATTTTATCTCTAAAAACATATTTAAATTTTTGCTTGTGTCATAGTTTTTGTGCATACTTATTGTCATTGAATTAAAGTCAAATCTAAAATAACTTAAAAATCCATTGGCGCAAATGAAGAATATCTTGCTTTAATTAGGGACAAAACTCGCGAAAACTTTGGAGGAGCCACGTCGTTTTTTGGTTATATGAAAGACTGTGTTTTTCCCAATAATTATTGAAACGTTAATTCAATTTTAAATAATAAATAATTTATCGTTTGATGCAATCTATCCAGAAAATAAGTTGTTACATTCCAAAATTTATTTTGCTGTTAAATTTTTGGAAATTCAAATCTCTAAAACACGGAGGTTGAAACCAACAAACGAATTTCTCAAGTTGGCATTGGTTGGATTTGGTTGGAGCGCCCCCGATAGCCTATTTCCAATGGCTTCATTTCTTGTCATTTTCATTTCTAAAAATTTTGCCGTTTCCATTGACAAATTGTCATTTGTTTAACATTCACAACGATACGTTGTGCAAAACAGCTGAAAAGTTTGATTTAAATAACAGGCGCCACTTTCAAACTCACGTGGAATATTTAGCAAAAAATAACATACCCGTCATGACAGCAATTTTCAGGGGCAAACGCATTGTTATCATCCTGAATTATCAACAGAAAGCTAAATACCAGAGGTCCGGAATAACTCTCAACACATATTTTCAAAGTGTTTCTCACTGAGATAAACACAAAAATCGTAAGCAATTTCGGTTTCTCACTGAGTTTTATCATTTATTTTTGTGTTATTTGTGTTTTCTGTTAACCGAAAACTGTTGAGAGAAAAATTTATCTGTCTTTTAATAACAGTTAAAAATAACATTTATGTTTTTAGTGTTTTTTAACAACAGTTATAGTATAACAGAAAAACGAAAGTATATAAAGATAAGTGAATTTTCTCTATTAGTAATGTAATGATAATTTACTTTGTAGATGTGATTGGGAATAATGTTTATACCAGCGGTGGGCTCGAAACTTAAGTTTGAGAGCAGCCCAAATACAAAAACAGTAAAAACCAACATTATCAGATAAAATCGAGTTGGCATTTGCAGACATCTGCTTCAGTGCAGAGCGAGTCTCGATAGAGCTCACTGCACCTGATGCACCCAGCTGGCGCCGTCCGTCGATACGCATCATTTTCCACTTGGTTGAGACTAGAGTTTGTCTGGCATTATTATAATTTTTGGTCCTTTTTAGTATATTTCAGCGATAAAATAATTAGTCATACGCAAAAAGTGGTTTGAAGCATTCTTTATGACTTTGACCTTATTCTTTACCATTGGTCATCCATGGTATTTATCGCGGTTGAGTATTCTCATAATCATGGCTATGTAGTTATGTGATATATTAAGGAGTGATATATAAAGCTCGCATTTCTGTGTAAATTCGCATTTCTTCGGGGTGTGAGCGTTATTTTTCAATGACTGTTATTTGCTTTCGCATTGTTGATTGAGTGTGGTCACTTCTGGTTTTGAAAACCAGTTTCTTAGGCACTTAGCGGTCTTATCACCATGGACGTCCCGTAGCTGTTAACTGCGGTTACGCATTGATTCTTATTTAATTTTCCAGCGCTTTCTACCCACAAGGTCAAACTTCCTTTACAAATTACTTGTAACGACTTCTGCCGAGCACTGTAGTATAACCGCGGTAAGAAACTACGTTACAGAATTTAAGTTCTCTTTGTTTAATTTTAGGCCCTTATCGCTGTGAATGAAATTTAGTGTTAAAAATGCCCGTTCCATAAACTTTGACTGAAAAAACACTTATATTTTTCTCACAATAATAAGTGTTATTGAAAAACACATAACAGAAAAATAATGAAAGTATGTGTTTCTCACTGAGATAAACACTTACACCCGAAAAATAAGTCACTTTCACTTATACTCAAAAAAAAAATCACTCTATTTATTTGAGAGATATTTCAAAGTGTTTTAAAATAACAGGGTTATTTTACAACACTTTCATTTTGAGTGAGATATGCCGGACCTCTGCTAAATATACAACTTTTATTGACTAATTTATATTTTAAACAAAATTGCGCCTACTATTTAAATTCAAATTAACAAATTATTGGTGATGACACTTTCCGTTTCCAGAGAGTAGCGAGTAATGCCAGAGAGTAGCTAGTATTTTTTAAAAAAATACCAGATTCCTTCGTGGGGAATGTCATCATTTTTCATCATTTTTCAGAAATGAAAGGCAAAATGAAGTGACAATTCGTATGGAAGAAATGATATCTTTTTCTTCATTTCTTGTCATTTCATGAAATGAAGCTTCATTTGTTCAGTGGAAATAGGCTATTATACTTTCACTATCTGTTAGAGCAATTTTTTCATTTTCCAAGTTAATAGTTTCATTTCGCGACTTTAAACATTCCTGAAGTGAAAACAGGTATTTTTACTTCCATTTTTGCCAAAATTGATTTTTCATTTTTAAAACCCGTTTCCATCGATCGAATAATGATACATCTACGTCTTCTGAACCGTCAAGTACGAGCTTACTTTTCATATAATGACCAATCTCTGAAATATCGACGATCTTTTTGCTACAGTCGATTGAACCCAATGGTCTTGAATTTCGAATTGCATCGATTTCTGCCAATAGCGTAGTTACTTCTTCGTATGTCAGCTTTTTGTCACCTTTTACTCTTATGAAATGGTGTTTTACCAAATTAGTACATGCTGTCAAATTTCCTCCAAAGTGAGGACTTGCCGGCGGAATATTAAAAATTCGGGTCATTTCTCCAAAATTACTGTCATTTTCTTGTTTTGATAATAATTTGTTTATTACTTCTTTTTTCGTTGTCCTTTTTTCCTTTGTAACGGGCATTTTTATTGTCAATTTTCTATCAATATTGTTCGTTGTCGTCTTTTTACCCCATGCCATGCATTTGTCATTATCCGTTGTAATTGTTACTTCGGGCACTTTCTCTGTTTTACAAATCTGTTTTAAGTTTACTGCCGTTTGTATTGGTTGCTTTCCGATTGCTTGCTCTGCTCCTGATAGAATCCAACCTAGTTTTGTACATTGCCCGATCACAGTGTCTTCTTGTTTCAGAATTTCTGCTACCAAATCTCCTCCAATAAGGATATCTATGCTGCTTCGCTCATTGCACAAAGGATCCGCTAGCCTCTTATTATTCCATGTTCCTTTTTCATATGCAAGTGAATTAGGTGGTTTGGGCTGAGTAGTTTTGGTAAAACGACAGCTTCTGTTTTAACCCATTCTTTGCTCAGGAACCGTGGTCGAATTTTCAACTGAAGATCCGAATTAGAAACTCCCACTAAATTTTCACCAAGTCCATATATTTTAGTTTTCTTCTTATGCTTTGGTAATTTTAGAATTAGAGCTGCTTCCTCTGATATAACTGTGATTTGCGATCCTTGATCTATTACTGCACGGAACATCACCCATTCTCCAGTTGCAGCTTGAACTTGAACTTGTGCAGTTGCCAGTAATGTCTTCTTGTTTTCCGGTGATTGTAATGTCATTGCTAATTTAACCTCTTCATCCGTATGTAATAATTCATGGTGAGGGTTTTTACATATTTCACATGTCTTCTCTTCTTCTGGGCAGTTTCTATATGGTGAATATTTGTGACCAAGATATCTAAAACATATTCGTTCCAATTGTACAAAGTTCCATTTCTTGCTTGTAATTTTGCAATGCAAGCAACTGTAATCCACTGTACTGCTCATTATTTTTGGATTTTCGTGGTTATATTGCTTCGGATGTCGAACCGCTTTGATCGCTTGCAGGTGTTTTTCCAGAAACTCCAGTACATCATTTAATGTTTGAACTTCTTTTGTTATAGCAGATGTGTGTTCGTATTGATGTTGTCCTGAACGATCAAATTTCCTCAATATTATTCCTGCGATGAACACATCTGAGCCGTCAAGTGGGATTCCCATTCCTTTGATGGCATGAGTACAATATTTGTGTGGTATCTAGCATCTGTTGAACACTTTTTTCCGATTCGCTGTTCATTAGTGGCAAATCGAGTATTTGGAAAAGATACTTCGTAAATAATTGACCTCGATTCTCATATCTGTTTTTTAAAATCGATAGTGCCACTGCGTAATTATCCTCAGTAATAAGCAAGTGTTTTATCAAATACATTGCTTCACCCTTAACTAATTATTTAAGGCGCATTAGCTTCTCCTTATTTGATAGGCTAACGTTATTCGCTACCATTTCCTTGAAAATGTCATAAAAGCTAGCCCATGTCTTAATATCTGCAAAAAACGGAGGTATTTCAATCCCTCTTAGCTTTAGACATTGTTCAGATGGCTTATGTTGAGTCATCCATATTTCTTTGTCTCGTTTTTTCTGCTTCAACTCCTCGTATCTTCCCAATAGCGTTGGAGTGATTTGCCACTTTCTTTTAATTCCTTGAAAATTTCAGTTAGTTGCTGAAAATCTTCTTTTAAGTATTCGCTGTCGATTCGATGTAGTTTAACATCTAAACCAGCTCTTTTATCGTTCTTAACAGCGTCTCACATGCTTGGTTGAATTCCTGCTTCCGAATTTCTTGGTCTCCGATCATTTGTTGCATGAATGTGTTCATTGTTTTGTCAGCTGATTTTTTATTTAGCTCAGCTATTATTCTATTCTTTAAGGCTTGAGTTTTTGCGAAGCCATCTTTAGAAAAATATTCGCCAGAAAAAGCTTTTATGTTTCTTATCAACTCTTCGTGCTGTTGCTTGAAGAGCTCCCACTGGTTCTGAACCTCTGTCATCAAGTCCATATTTAAACCATCAATGAGATTTAACTCCTCTTCCCATTTCTTCATCTGCATATAAACTGCAGATTGACTTGCAGCTAAAGCGTTTAGCTGCTCTCTTGTTAGCACCATTTTGTACTTTAAAAATTATTCAATTCAAAAAAATTTTCTTTTATTGTTTTTTAATATCAATCTTTTTCAATTCGCTTAATTCGTGTATTAGTTTCTGCTGCCGCTTGTAGGATCGCTGCAGTGGTCGCATGAGCCTCGCTGCCGCTAGTTAAATCGCCGCGGTGGTCGCCTGAGCCTACGCTGCCGCTTGTAGGATCGCCGCGGTGGTCGCCTGAGCCTCCGCTGCCGCTTGTAGGATCGCCGCGGTAGTCGCCTGAGCCTTCGCTGCCGCTAGTTAAATCGCCGCGGTGGTCGCCTGGGCCTCTGCTGCCGCTTGTAGGATCGCCGCGGTAGTCGCCTGAGCCTTCGCTGCCGCTAGTTAAATCGCCGCGGTGGTCGCCTGGGCCTCTGCTGCCGCTTGTAGGATCGCCGCGGTGGTCGCCTGAGTCTTCGCTGCCGCTAGTTAAATCACCGCGGTGGTCGCCTGAGCCTCTGCTGCCGCTTATAGGATCGCCGAGGTGGTCGCCTGAGCCTCCGCTGCCGCTAGTTAAATCGCCGCGGTGGTCGCCTGAGCCTCCGCTGACGCTTGTAAGATCGCCGCGGTTGTTGCCTTAGCCTCCGCTGCCGCTTGTTGAATCGCCGCGGTGGTCGCCTTAGCCTCCGCTGCCGCTTGTTGAATCGCCGCGGTGGTCGCCTGAGCCTCCGCTGCCGCTTGTTGAATCGCCGCGGTGGTCGCCTTAGCCTCCGCTGCCGCTAGTTAAATCGCCGCGTTGGTCGCCTGGGCCTCCGCTGCCGCTTGTAGGATCGCCGCGGTGGTCGCCTGAGCCTTCGCTGCCGCTAGTTAAATCGCCGCGGTGGTCGCCTGAGCCTCCGCTGCCGCTTGTAGGTTCGCCGCGGTGGTCGCCTGAGCCTCGCTGCCGCTAGTTAAATTGCCGCGGTGGTCGCCTGAGCCTCCGCTGCCGCTTGTTGAATCGCCGCGGTGGTCGCCTGAGCCTCCGCTGCCGCTTGTAGGATCGCCGCGGTGGTCGCCTGAGCCTCGCTGCCGCTAGTTAAATCGCCGCGGTGGTCGCCTGGGCCTCCGCTGCCGCTTGTTGAATCGCCGCGGTGGTCGCCTTAGCCTCCGCTGCCGCTAGTTAAATCGCCGCGGTGGTCGCCTGGGCCTCTGCTGCCGCTTGTAGGATCGCCGCGGTAGTCGCCTGAGCCTTCGCTGCCGCTAGTTAAATCGCCGCGGTGGTCGCCTGGGCCTCTGCTGCCGCTTGTAGGATCGCCGCGGTAGTCGCCTGAGCCTTCGCTGCCGCTAGTTAAATCGCCGCGGTGGTCGCCTGGGCCTCTGCTGCCGCTTGTAGGATCGCCGCGGTAGTCGCCTGAGCCTTCGCTGCCGCTAGTTAAATCGCCGCGGTGGTCGCCTGAGCCTCCGCTGCCGCTTGTAGGATCGCCGCGGTAGTCGCCTGAGCCTTCGCTGCCGCTAGTTAAATCGCCGCGGTGGTCGCCTGGGCCTCTGCTGCCGCTTGTAGGATCGCCGCGGTAGTCGCCTGAGCCTTCGCTGCCGCTAGTTAAATCGCCGCGGTGGTCGCCTGGGCCTCTTCCCCCCCTTTTAAGAACCCCGCGGTAGTCGCCTGAGCCTTCGCTGCCGCTAGTTAAATCGCCGCGGTGGTCGCCCCTGCTCGGTGGCCGCTTGTAGGATCGCCGCGGTGGTCGCCTGAGCCTCGCTGCCGCTAGTTAAATCGCCGCGGTGGTCGCCTGAGCCTCCGCTGCCGCTTGTTAAAGGATCGCCGCGGTAGTCGCCTGAGCGGCTTCGCTGCCGCTAGTTAAATCGCCGCGGTGGTCGCCTGGGGGCCTGCTGCCGCTTGTAGGATCGCCGCGGTAGTCGCCTGAGCCTTCGCTGCCGCTAGTTAAATCGCCGCGGTGGTCGCCTGGGCCTCTGCTGCCGCTTGTAGGATCGCCGCGGTGGTCGCCTGAGTCTTCGCTGCCGCTAGTTAAATCACCGCGGTGGTCGCCTGAGCCTCTGCTGCCGCTTATAGGATCGCCGAGGTGGTCGCCTGAGCCTCCGCTGCCGCTAGTTAAATCGCCGCGGTGGTCGCCCGAGCCTCCGCTGACGCTTGTAAGATCGCCGCGGTTGTTGCCTTAGCCTCCGCTGCCGCTTGTTGAATCGCCGCGGTGGTCGCCTTAGCCTCCGCTGCCGCTAGTTAAATCGCCGCGTTGGTCGCCTGGGCCTCCGCTGCCGCTTGTAGGATCGCCGCGGTGGTCGCCTGAGCCTTCGCTGCCGCTAGTTAAATCGCCGCGGTGGTCGCATCGCTGCCGCTTGTAGGTTCGCCGCGGTGGTCGCCTGAGCCTCGCTGCCGCTAGTTAAATCGCCGCGGTGGTCGCCTGAGCCTCCGCTGCCGCTTGTTGAATCGCCGCGGTGGTCGCCTGAGCCTCCGCTGCCGCTTGTTGGATCGCCGCGGTGGTCGCCTGAGCCTTCGCTGCCGCTAGTTAAATCGCCGCGGTGGTCGCCCGAGCCTCCGCTGCCGCTTGTTGAATCGCCGCGGTGGTCGCCTGAGCCTCCGCTGCCGCTTGTAGGTTCGCCGCGGTGGTCGCCTGAGCCTCCGCTGCCGCTTGTAGGATCGCCGCGGTGGTCGCCTGAGCCTCCGCTGCCGCTAGTTGAAGCGCCGCGGTGGTCGCCTGAGCCTCCGCTGCCGCTTGTAGAATCGCCGAGGTGGTCGCTTGAGCCTCCACTGCCGCTTATAGGATCGCCGCGGTGGTCGCCTGAGCCTCCGCTGCCGCTGGTAGAATCGCCGCGGTGGTCGCCTGAGCCTCCGCTGCCGCTTGTTGAATCGCCGCGGTGGTTGCCTTAGCCTCCGCTGCCGCTTGTAGGTTCGCTGGTTCTCTCAAATCCGCCAAATCCCGCGCCGCCGTCTTAGGGCTGAATTTTTTTATTTAGTTTCCCTAATCTATGCCGTAGTGCACTGTGAGGTTCGCCTTGCGGACTTTATACCGTGGATACCGTTTTAAGAGTAGTAGTAGTAGTAGTAGTTTATTATTTGCTATCGTGGGCATGGCGTAGCGCCGTCAGCCTAAGCAGTTTCATACATTGAACATTAGTGATTATTTTACATTAAGATTTAGTTTTACATTACAATTATACATTAAATTGTGAACAGCTATTTGACAATGAAGTTTGGTTGGACCTGACACATGATTTACAAATTACTAAAAAGATTCTGTTAATATGTTAGATCTATATTTTAGAACATACGTGAGGAAACTGCCTAGTTTCTCCCGTTCAAAATGTTAAGGAACTCTTCCTCATGCAGATCTTTTTTCCCGAAGTGTAATAATCTGTACTCCCGTTGAATTGGACACCTGGCTACAATGTGTTTGGTGTCTTCTCTTTCTGTGGTGTTGCAAAGCGGACACTGCTCGTTTTCGTTTTCAATGTGTGGGCGGTAGTTCAAATGCAGCATTTCTGCTCTCGCTTTAAAAATAAGCGATATTTTCGCAATCGACATTCTATCCTGGAAATAGTTGTTTGCTCCTAGGTCGTATGCCAGTCTGCTGTAAGTGATCCTTGTGAGGCTTTGTCGGGCTGCGTTTACATAGGATTGCCTTGAAAGAGCTTCGATGCTGGTCAGTTTATTTTCATGCTCAATAGTCCATTTACTTTGATTATCTCCTTAGATATCCTTATATCTGCATGTTGTATCGTGACGCAAGCTCTGCCCAATTTTGAAATAATTATGCCTTATGTTGCAATAAGTAGGCTGCGACTACTTTTGGGTACCGACTATCTGGCATTCTGAGTGCTTTTTTGATGTGATCAAAGTGAAAGCGCAAAAAGAGTGGCGGCAGTCCAGTTTCTAGATAGATGGCGTGGTTAGGTGTGTTCAAGGGCAGGACAAAAATTTTCTTGATAAAGAATATCAGGCTTCGTTCTTCATCCTCGTATTGCTGGCCTCCCCAGATTTGTGCTGCATAGCAAGTTATGGCCCTCGCCGTAGCCTGATACATCCTGTATTTCACGCTCGTGCTTACGTTCTTTCCTTGCACTTAAGTTCGACCATTTGCTGTTAATAGCTACTCGCGTGTCTTTAAGCTTTTCTTGGAGGTGGGTGTCAAACTTCATATTTGGCGTTAAGATTATTCCCAAGTATTTAAACGTCTTTACCACTTCTAACGGATCCCCAGCTAATTTCCACCTTTCATTTGAAGCATGTCGCCCGCCCCGTTGCCGCACAATCATTACCTTTGACTTTTCAGCGTTGATGCTGGGGTTCCACAGTTGGCAGTATTAATATGTTGCGTTTATCATTCTTTGCAGCATTGCTGGGGTCTCTGCCATGATTACCATGTCGTCTGCGTACATGAGGATCTTAAATTTTTGGTCTCCAAGCTTGACTCCACCTTCCAGGTCACATTTTGTCGTCGACAAAAAGAGCGAATAGGAGAGGGCTATGAAGGCATCCCTGTTTTACTCGAGAGAGAGAGAACTCTTGTGTGTGATAGACGTGCTTTTATTGTGCTCCGCATTTAAATATTTTTTTGTGAATCCTACTGTGCCATTACCCACTGTCGGTGAGTGCTTTGCTTTCTAGTTGTGCATCTTGGTATTATTAAATTAATAAATACAAATAACACGGCGTCTGTCCTGTGTATTTTGTTTTTGTTTTGGTTTCGCTAACTTCGATTTGGCGGTTCCCCCGTTCCCCCCCCGCTTTGGTTAGTGTGTGCATTCTCTCAGAGTGCATCGCTCTCAACGCAAAATTGTTGTTGTTTCCATTTGCAATTAAAGCTTTGAGCTTTTGTACTCTTTACACCGCTCTGAGAGTGAGTTATTGATACGAGCTTTGATTTGGAAACTCTCTTCGATCTTGAACCCCCGTGGTAAATTTAGTGAGAATGTCGTGCTGCAAGAAGTCGTGCCCAAACAAAGATGCTCATGGTTTGGACCAACTACGGTTTGTTAGTTGTTGGTTGTGCCAAAACATGATGCATGGGAAATGTGCTTCACTAAGCGGACGCGAACTCGACAAAATTTGCTCGCCTAAACAGGACTGCGGGTCTATAAGATGGTCATGCCCTACTTGCACAGATACACAATTTGATTTTCTCGAATGTGCAATGACATGAGAAAAAATATAATAATCTGCGCAAGTTACATAAGCAATTCACTAGCGAGTTTATCTCCAGTTCTGAGTTGCTTAGTGAATATAAGTTTGAATCGCTGCCCTCGCGTCGGTTAGAGTCAGCTGGTCAGTATTTAGAACCGCCACCTTCCGACGTTGGCAGGTCGTCCGAAACGCCTTCTTCTGTGCCAGCTTCGCCGCAATATTTAGATAGGTCACCAACCATTTCTCTGTCCGCATCACCAGGTACTTTGCTTGCTTTGTCTCCCTTGCCTCCGCCCTTAAATCAAGCTGCTGGTAATGTTGTTGATAATACTCCAACACCGAGACTAGACCATCCCCCAATTGTGCCGTCTATACCTGATGTCACTATTTCAGTCCCTTCTCAGCGTCCACTTCTTACTGTGATTGCACCACGTAAGCAAGTTTTTGTGTCTAGGTTGTCCCCTGAAACTACTTGCGAGAATATTGCTGCTTATATTGCGAGCAAATCCTCAGCAAGTGTTTCTATTACAAAGTTTAGCTTTGCCCAACCTCGTGATGTAGCTTCCTTTAGCATAAGTGTTCCAGCGGAAGCATTTTCAATCATATGTGACCCAGAATTTTGGCTGCCAGATATGATTGTTCACGAGTTTAAGCAAAGAAATCGAAATATGCCGAATCCTGTCAGTCTGTCTGCTTTTAACTTATCCTCTCAGCCAGGGACCAACTCTAGTAGGATTTCAAAAAACTAGACACAACTCTTTGTCCTAATATAGCCTATCAGAATGTTAGGGGTTTGTTATCCAAACTTTCGACTTTGTTCTTGAATAGTGCTTCATTTGAATTTGACATTATTGCATTTTCAGAGACTTGGTTAAATCAAACTATCTCTGATTCTGAAATATTGTCCAATGATTTTTTTATCTACCGGCATGATCGACCAGTTCGCAGAGGTGGAGGTGTACTGATTGCAGTTAAATCCAGCCTGCGATCTGAGCTGATCAATGTTAATGTGCCTAGGGATGTTGAATTTGTTGCCGTAAAGATAACTTATCAAACATTCGCTTTATTTATTACCTGCTCGTATGTCCCTCCATCTTCTGATAGTCAAGTTTATATGCAACATATAGCTTGTATTAAAGATGTTTTTAACCAATTAAGAGACATTGACTCAATGGTTGTCGTTGGTGATTTTAACCTACCAAACATCACTTGGTCTAATTTTAATGGGTCAACTTATCTTGTACCTTCAGCACATCATGACTTTTTAGATGGTCTGTTGGACATGTCGTTTTTACAAATTAACGCGGTACCAAACAGTTGAAATAAATTGTTGGATCTCGTTTTCGTCTCTGACAGCTCGAATGTTGTCGTCTCTAGGTCTGCCCCTCTATCACTGCCCGAAGATATTTACCATCCTACGCTTGAAATCTCTATTTCAGCTATTGGACCTACCTCTTCGTCTGTTAAGATTTCCAATAAGCCTCGTCGTTTTTTCGTAAAGGAAACTTTACGTTATTAAATCAACTTATTTGTACAACAGACTGGACTCCTTTGTACAATTCAGTTAATTTAGACTTTGCTTTTAGTTTTTTCTACAGTTCCATTAATTCTCTTTTAGATATCTGTGTTCCTAATAGCGCTCCCTCTCCCGCGTCCATTAATCCTCCTTGGTATTGTCCTAGACTTTCTAATTTAAAAAATATTAAGTCTAGATGCTTCAAAAAGTATAAAAGTTCTGGTTCTGCCGTTGACTTTTCTAAATATTCAATTGCAAAATCGAACTTTACACTTTTTAATGCTGAGTGCTACAGGAAATATCTTGTGCGATGCAAAATTCAATTCGAAGAGGACCCTAAGCAATTCTACAGCTTTGTAAATTCTAAACGTAGGTCTTCATCTTTACCTTCCTGTTTTTTTCTGGGCGACCAAAAGGCTAACGATGACTCCACAGCCGTTGACCTGTTCGCCGACTTCTTTCAATCTACTTATTCCTCTACGCGCTTTACTAATGCTTCTTATCCTTATAACATTTTTTCTTCTAACTCTATAACTGCTCCCTCGATTTCCGAAAGCTCTTTACTTTCTCATTTAAAATCACTAAAACCTTCATACTCCCCTGGGCCCGACAACATTCCTAGTTGTGTGCTCAAAGAGTGTTGTATTTCTTTGTGCAATCCATTGCTAAAACTTTTTAATCTGTCGTTAGAGTCTGGTATTTTTCCAATTCTTTGGAAGGAATCCTATATTATTCCTCTTCATAAAAAAGGTGGGAAGTCTGATATATCCAATTATAGGGGCATAGCTAAACTATCCGCTATTCCAAAATTATTTGAACAGATTTTAACCTCTTCCCTACAGCACTATTGTAAATCGATTTTGTCACCTTTCCAGCATGGATTTACAAAGCGTCGGTCAACTGCGACCAATTTACTTGAATTTACCTCAATGGTACACGATGGTTTCCTTTTACAAAAACAAACTGATGTCATCTACACCGACTTCAGTAAAGCATTTGATTCTGTGAAGCATGATCTTCTTCTCGTTAAACTTGATCGATTAGGATTTCCATCCCCTTTTCTACTTTGGGTTTCGTCGTATTTAAAAGATAGAACTCAAAAAGTTCTGCTACGCTCTAATACGTCAAAGCCTGTCTTTGTCACTTCAGGTGTGCCGCAAGGCAGTCACCTCGGCCCATTGTTTTTTACTCTATTTATTAATGGTCTCCCCACAATAATTTCGAATTTCCGGATACTTATGTACGCCGATGATGTAAAACTTATTTTATCTTTCAACGACCCGATGCACTCCATCAGATTGCAAGATGACTTAAACTGCTTGCAGTCCTGGTGTCTGATTAATCAATTACACCTTAATTGCTCCAAGTGCATGTTCATGACTTTCCATCGTTGCAAGCCTTCGTTGGCTACCTATTCGATTGGAAATGAACCCTTGGAACGAATTTCTACAGTTGTTGATCTTGGAATTCTTTTTGACCCCAAATTGAGTTTCAATCCTCATATCTCCTCTTTTGTTAATAGAGCAAATGGTGTTCTCGGATTCATTAAACGTTGGTCGAAAGAGTTCAATGATCCATATACCACAAAGCTTTTATACACTGCTCTAGTCCGTCCTGTACTTGAATACTGCTCGTCCGTCTGGTCTCCGCAGTATAAAAAGCATATAGATAGTATTGAATCAGTTCAGAAGCAATTCTTGCTTTTTGCCCTACGTGGCTTAAATTGGGACCCTAACCTTCGTCTGCCATCGTACTCTAACAGACTCTTGCTTATTGACCTTCCTTCGTTAGCCAACCGTAGAACAGTATTAGGTGTTTCTTTTCTTTATAAACTAATTATCGGTGATGTAGATTCATCTGAACTTTTAGGTCGCCTTAACTTCTCCGTTCCTTCTAGGCCAACCAGAAACTATTTTCCAGATGCACGACTGATTATGCAAAGCACAATCGATTTCGAGTCTTATGTCAAAATTATAACGATCTCTATCACCTCTCAACAGATCTCTCTCTCTTCTCTCTAAAAACATATCTCTATAATTATCTTAGGAGAAATCTCTGACCACTCCTGGCTGTGAGTAGGGGCATAGCTTGCCGGACTGGCTAAAAAATTTTCCCCCACCGGGTCAGAGATTTCTAGTTATTTTATTTTAAGTATAGCTTATAAATTTTGTATTATTAATTAGTTTTAAATTTCACTTTTAGTTAGTATTTTTTTTATTTTTTTTTATTGTTTTCTCCTACATTTTTTTCTCTTTAAATCGGATTTATTTTAGTTTTATTATTATTTTTTTCCTTTGCCTCTATTCTGGTTTCGTTTTTTTCCTCTTCTCTATCTCTGCATCATTAAAGTTTTTTGGTAGCTCTAATAACGTCTCTGACTACAGTTGGCTGTGAATCGGGGCATAGCTGGCCGGACGGGCAAATAAAACTCCCCCATCGAGTCGGAGTCGTTATTAGTTATTTTGTAATATTGTTAGTTTTACTTTGTTAGGCTTTCTTAGTCAATAAGGCTTTTTTTTTTATAACGTATTTGTAATGGAGTTGACAGCCTTTTTTTGTCGACTAAATAAATAAATAAATACTCCTCGGGTGGTCTCAAACTCCTCCGACAGGCACTCCCCATTCCATGCTGTTGTTCGGTTATCTGTATGCAGGCTTTGAATTTTTTTCAGCATTTTTGTGCTTATTCCCATGTTGTAAATGTAAATGTAAAATTGGCCTACAGCTCCTCAAACGGGGCCAAGCCAAGCTTCTCTCAATCTCTTGGCGTGTGTGCTTTAAATTTTTCGCACAAGAGAAAGGGACCTACAGTTTAACGCCGGATCCGAACGGCAAAGTTTGAGAATTTGCTTTTTCATGGCTAGTTACTTCACAGCTGGCGCCAATAGCTGGTGAAGGTGACCGAATGTGTAAAAGCTATTTTCTAAAGAAAGAAAAACAACTTTTATTATTAGATGTTCGGAGGCGGGATCGAACCCACGACCTCCTGCCTAGCAGTCCAGCACACTAACCACTAGGCCAAATACGGCCATTATTCCCATGTTGCTGAGTTTTAGAAACAGGCTTCTCCTATCTATCGTATCGAAAGCAGCCTTAAAATCTATAAAGAAGAGGTACATTTTCTTTCCTCGATACAAATAGTCTCTTGCTGTGGATGTGAGCACAAATATGCTGTGGAATACCCTTCTCGGAAGCCGCTTTGGTTTTCGCTGAGTAGCTTTTTTGTTCTCACAAACTCTGTAATCCGTTCCAGTAGTATTGCGGTGAAAGATTTCATTGCAGTATTTAGAAAAAATATTCCTCTGTAATTTTCCACATTCTTGGGGTCACCCTTCTTAAATATTGGGTACACGATGTTAGATTTGTATCCTTTAGGTACCCTCGCCGTCTCGAAAATTGTGTTGTACTCCTCCGTCAGCAGTTCCATAAACTCTTGTGTTGCGTGCATCAGGAATTCTGTCGGTATTCGGTCTTCCCCCGGGGCTTTGTTGCGCTTTCCTTTTTGGATTGCATTCCGTACCTCTTGAAGTGTAATTCGGGCATCTAACTCTGCGTTTGACAATATTGGAAGTGCGTAACTGATTTGCTTTTGCGTTTTCGTATATAGGAGCCCATGGAAGTGCTGCGCCAAATCGTCAGAGGTCACCGCGATTCCCTTTCTGGCATGAGGAACCTTTAACTTGCGAACTACTCCCCAGAAGGCCTTGCTGTCATTTACTGAGCCGATTTCTCTTTTTAATTTAGCATAGTACTGTGTTTGTTTTGTTTGGCATAATATCTTGTACTCTTTGTTTTGCCTTTGGTAGATTGCTTTCTTTTCTGTCGTGTTGTATCTTTTAGTTTCTTTGAGGGCGTTGAAAGCCCTTTTCCTGCCATCTTCGCATTCGGCGTCGTACCACGGTTGACTACATTTTGTTATTTTTTTCTTCTGCATAAACTGTGCTGCCTTGGTTATGCACCCTGTTGACGCGTCCATTGAGGAGCTATGTTGTTCTTGCGTTAGTTGGGCCAGTTCCGAATTCAGCTTTATTTTGTACTCGCTTTCATGTTTTGGAATCCATCTAAGTTTTGGGAGTAGTTTGTGGTCATCGGTCTGGGTTTCTAATGCATTGAGATTTAAGCTTACAGAGATTGCCATATGATCTGAGAAAATTTGGGGTACTAATTGAAGATCTGTAATATATTCTTGCCAGCTTTCCTGTACGAGACAGTAGTCAATCGTCGTGCATGCCTGTCCTCTGATAAATGTCTACTCTCCTTCAGGATCACTCTTTGTGGTTCCATTTAGCACAGTAAAGCCGTACAATTCACATAACTCGAGAATTTTTCTGCCGTTTCCATCCACTTTTATGTCTTTCGCTGATCTGTTGCTTACCCTGGTCAGGACTGGGGAATCTACTGATTGCTTGTCTCCCAGCCGCGCATTTAGGTCTCCTATAATCATCACGCGCTGAGCCTCTGGTTCCGCTAGCATATCATGTAGTGCTTCAAAATCCCTTGGCCAGTTGTTGCAGTTCAAGTAGGATGGTACTATTACTAGTTTCTTTTTTACAGCGTTTATTTCCACTACCGTAGTATTTTGTATTGTTGAGTATCTGCATTGAACTGACTTTGCGATACACTTTTTAATTCCGTACAATTGGCCGCCACTAGCTCGTTCTTTGCTTGCTGATCTTGTAGCAAAGTCCCAATGCAGATTATATTCGGGGAAGAAAATTTCATAAAAGTCTGTGTTTTTTTCAAGGAAAGTCTCATATAGAAAAATGTATCATAGCTGTTTATGAATGAGAAAAAATTGTTATGAATTTGTTTGTTGGCTAGTCCTGCTATATTGTATGAAAGGATGGAAATGTTTATGTCGCATGCGGTTATCTGTCTTAAGCTATGATTATTTATATTATTATGATTATGTTCAATATTTTTCGATATTTTATGCAGGTGTTGATGCTCTATAAGTTTTTTGGTTGAAGTTTCTCGGCTAGCTTTGTATATGTGACGTCTTGAGGATTCAGCATAGGGTTAACTTTTTGCAGCGAATGTACTTCACTTTCGTTTCCGCATCGTAGCTCGTTTTTGTTATTCCAGTAGTACCATTCATTTTCTAACTTGAGGGTGTCATTTTTAATGATTATTTTGACGTCCTTAGCCCTTAGCCTGCCCGACCTCTTTAGTATGTCTTCCGCCAAATCTGCCGATGCCATTTCCGCGACAAAACGTCTGCCTGAATCTCGTTCTGAAAGAATTCTTGCGGATGCAATAGATGGAGATTTGATACCCAGCTTTTGTTCGCAGACCTCCCTAATGGCTTCTTTAGGTATTTTGTTTTTTGGCATGCCGCTAAAAATCACATTTTTCCTCTTGTTTTGTCTCACTTTCTTTGTGTTCGCGCTCAGTAACCGGGAGTAAATTGCTCTCCCGCTCTCACTTGCCAGAAGGGATTCTTACGATCCGACGCTCCAGTTGGGGTGCTCCGGCGGTGGTGTCTCCAGTGTCCAGTGCCAATATGCGTCTTGCCAAACCAATTTGGCCGAGATAGTTCTGTCACGCAATCGGGGTCGTTTAAAAGAACAGGATCAATTTGGGAGCCTTTTCAGCAGCACATCCGCACACAACCTTTACTTGCGTTGTATGTTTTAAGAGTATGCCAACTAGTTTGGCGGTCTATGAGAGTAAGTGAATACTCGAAGGACCACAATGTGCGACTTATTCCTTAAAATCAGAGCCGCTCGTACAGCTCAGTGATTCAGCAGAAACCCTAACAAAGAACACAATCGCGTACTGTTAGGAACTGATCTTTATTAGGAGCGATACTGGTTTTTATAGACAAATTTATATACCTAATACATGAGACAACTGTAATTATAATTATTTTTGTCCCTATTCAATACATGTGATACATTTGTTTCTTATATACTTAGTTGTTCGATTGTATTACATCTCTTTCTCGATCATAAAAATAAGTCAAAATAAGTCACTTACATCAATAAAACACGCAAACCACAAACATTATTAAACAGTGGTGCAGTTTATTGTCAAGCAAGAGCGCGGTGCCATTCGGTGTCACACACACACACACAATCACAAAGAACCAACACAAAATAAACTATTTTACCCAAACCCACACCAACCCAGATAAGCCGCCAAACGCCTCGATCAACATGCCCAATGCAGCAAAACGTATCCGTGAGAACACCGGCACTGACCTTAGATCGGGTCGGGCATCAGATACTCCATCCCCAAGCTGTTGCAGCTGACCAACCGGCTTCTCGAGGAGCAGACGACTCTCATCAAAGGGAATATGCAAGAGATGGAGGAGCGAATTCTGTCTGATTTTAATCAGAATATGCTTCGCATCTCTGCTGACATGCAGCGCCTGGTCCAGCGCGTGGAGAAGCTGGAGGGTGAGGCAAGCCTTGTACGCTCCCTGGAAACCAAGGTTGGTGAGTTGGAGGCGAGATTGATAGCCCTAAGTGCGGCTGAAGCTAATGCAAGCATAGCCAATGACTTGCGACTCAAACTAATTTTCCGCATGAATCGAGGTAGGGTGGCGCACTACAACAACATCATAGATCCAATAATTATAATAAAAACGGAACACGTGCGGGATAAGGCTGTGCTGCTGCGTGCAGTAGGTGCTTACCGGCGTGAAAAAAAGCAGCAGTTAAACCTCACCATGCTTGGGTATGAATCACCAACTCCCATATATTTGAATGAACAGGCTTTTAACAGCGTAGTGATCTGATAAGGTGAAGCGTGAGGCAACCGGAGAAACTGATTCGGAGGGCACTCTTCAAAACTCCTTTCGCTCTTAATTTTAAAGTCTCTTATCATTTTTAAATTTAGTTGATGTCAAATCTACTCTTTTCTTTTCGTTACATTTAGGCTTATAAACTTTTCATAGGATTGTGTTTGTTTTCTATTTTTATTTATTGTCTGCAAATATGCGTGCGTCTCTAGTAACCAAACTCAAAAATGTCTTTAATGTTGGATAACATAAGCAATAACAATGCGAACAGTCATTCTTTGGTAAAAGTCTTGAGTAATCAATATAGTGGACTACATGTCTGCCATATCAATGCACAAAGTTTGTCCAAAAAAATAAATGAATTTAGATATTTGTTTGTAAACTCAAACGTTGATGTTATATGTGTGTCCGAAACTTGGTTTACGTCTAGCTTGTGTGATTTGTTGCAATATATGTAAACAAAAGACTGAAGACTAAAATGATATATAATTAACCGACAGAAAGTCCGATTGAATATTTATTTTCATCCATAGCAAATAGACATCTTGACGATTTAAAATTACTAATAAGTTGCATTTATCGGCCACACCGTGATACTGACTATACTGATCTGACAAACCTTATTTCAGACATATTCTTAGATTATAGTGACATCATCCTGACTGGAGATTTTAACTCTAATGTGCTATCGGAAAATCACCTAACGGAAAATATGGAGTCGCTAGGTTTGGTACTGGTAACTGATACACATGCCACCCATTTTTCTCACAATAATAATACTTTACTTGGGCTTTTCTTCGTTAGCAAAAAGAATAAGTCCCTATTGTATGACCAGTTATCAGTACCAGTGTTCTCAAAACATGACTTGATATTCTTGACATATGACATTTATGTAAATAAAAGTGACACTTTCATTAAATATAGAGACTTTAGGAGTATTGACTACTCACTATTATATAGTGATTTTCACAACTATTACTGGGAAACTATATATAAAATACCGACTGTTGATTCCCAATTGGACCTTCTGCATTATAATATAAGCCAACTGTTCAATAAATTCGTACCGTAAAGACAGAAAATCATCAAGGCTTCTCTAAAGCCTTGGTTTAACCATAATATCAAAGCAGCCATATCAGAACGTGACAAAGCCTACTGTAAATGGAAAAGATACAAGACGGAGTCACATTATAATTTATTTAAGGATTTGAGAAAAAATGTAGTAAATATGATAAATGCTTCTAAGAAAAAATATTATTCGGATAAGCTCAGCAGTGCAATAGCTAATAAACAAACATGGAATGAAATTCAAAAAACTGGGTGTCGGGAAACAACATAAAGAAATAATCTCTGAGGTTGATGCCAATGAACTTAACAACGAATTTGTCAATTTAAACGAAATTCCAGATGTTACCCATAATATGTACCTGATCAGTATACCATACAACGCCTGTGATAGTAGCTTTAATTTTATATGTGTTAGTCAATGTGATGTTATTGAATGTATCCTTAAAATTAAATCAAATGCTGTTGGATTAGATGAACTTAACCCTAAATTCCTCAAAATTCTTCTTCCACAAATTTTGCCACACTTAACTCACATTTTTGATACCGCCATTACAACTTCAGTCTTCCCCGTAATGTGGAAATCCGCTAAAATAGTCCCTATTCTAAAACCTGACAACAAATTTCGACCGATTGCAATACTACCTTATCTGTCAAAGATCCTTGAGCACCTAATGGCAGACCAAATCCGGCATTTTATGACCAAGAACTTATTATATAACGATAAGCAATCTGGTTTCAGGAAGAATAGAAGCTGCACCACAGCTATTCTAAAAGTCGTTGAGGATATCCGAAAGGAGATGGATGACGATAAAGTGACTTTTCTCACTTTGTTGGATTACAGTAAAGCCTTCGACACAGTGAACCATGATACACTATGCACAAAACTTAATAAAATGTACAATTTTTCAAACTCGGCATTAAACTTAATGAAGTCTTATCTGTTAAATAGGTGTCAATCCGTTGTTGTATCGTCATCCCAGTCATCTTTACTACATGTTAAACGTAATGTCCCTCGAGGATCCGTCCTTGGTTCTTTACCGTCACCTATTAATAGATAATTCTCCTATAGAATATGTTGAACAAGCTAAAAACTTTGGCTTCTATTTTAATAGGAACCTTAACTGGAATACCCATATTATAAAAGCTGTAGGAAGAACATATGGGCTATTAAGAAATCTCAACATTTCTCAACAATATCTCTCTACAAATATCCGCTCACTTATAGCTAATGCATATCTGTTGCCAGCACTATTCTATGGTATAGAGGTGTTTGCTGTGAGGACTTTATTTTTGAAGTCTCACAGTTAGAGTAAATGGAAGTAATTTTTAATAACTATTATTTATATTTATATTGTTTTATATAGTTTTAGATTTATATTTATATTTATAGTTAAGTGTATATTTACAGTCAATGTACATTTAGGCTTAAAAACGAAAAACCATGTGGCCGCACAAGGGTTAAGGGGTACGGCGAATTGGTTGCAGGAGCTGAAGGGCAAAGCGCAGAGGAGGAAACGGAGTACCGTTTGAGCGCAACGGAGCGCTGCATAAAGAACCGCTGGAGTTGCTGGGGAAAGGAGACAGCTGGCGTACGACGAGGGGTCACACTCGCACTCGCGGAGGCCAAAACGGAGACCAATGGAAAATTCCACTGAGCTGGCGGCGCATGGCAACAACGGGACTTGGCAAAACAAAGACGCAGTCGAAGCAGTCCGGTGGCTATATAAGGGCTCGCTGCTCGAGATGCAGGTCAGTCGAGTATAAGTCCTAGTGCGGTCATTTTTCAAAGCGAGTGCCAAGTCCCAGTGCGCGATTTCAAGCGAGTGCGAATACCAACGCGAGTGAGTGGAGCCAAGTCAAATCGAGGGAAATCACCAACGGATCCCAGGATTGACGCAGGAAAAGGGCAGAATGAGTGCGAAAAAGCCTAATATTATTAGACCATCGAGCTGAGCGTGAAACGAGGGTCGGCGTAACTGAGCGTACTTGCCAGTGGGCCTGACGGAGTCGTGGTGCCAGCGAGAAAGGGTGTAAGCTGAGCCTCCTGCCAGGAGTACATAGCTTCAAGACAGAAGCTGTGCGGTTACAAACGAGAGCCGGCGAGTTTGCGTACCAGCAAACGTGCTCGAGCGAATCGTGGTGCCAGCGGTGTCTGAAGTAGCAAAAGGAGTAAAGGCGTTAATTAAGTCTTAGATCAAAAGCGGTAGAAGCAAAATAGAGATAAGCCAGTTGTAAATTTAGTATTTTAAGGCCAATAAACTGGCAACACAATCGAACCAAAACCGTCTTATCATTTCAACTACCAACTCCACAATATAAATTTGTTGGAGCGATCCACGACTGCCCTGAGCGGAAGCCGGCAGCAATAAAGGTTCGTTACATTGCTAACAGTGTTGCCCATAATAATGTTGCTAGATATGTTTATGGGTTAAGACGCAGAGACCATATATCAAGTTTTTCAATCAAATTGTTTAACCTCCCTCTGAAATCTTGGACAAACTTTAAGGTTTTATTACTACTACACAAAATTATATACAATAAAGAACCATACTATCTTTTGACAAGCTTCAGTTTTTAACATCTAGACGAACAAATAACCTAATATACTTAAGACATAAGCTCCTAATATCTGAAAGACAATTTGGCATTCATGCTGTTCGCATTTGGAATGAACTGCCCAACGCTCTAAAAGGTACAAGCGGCGCAACGCAATTTTACAAAAATCTAAAAACACACCTTCAAAATCACGCTCTTTAATTGTCACACTTGTAACGAAAAGTTAGGAAAATGTTAGGGAAAGTAAGGGAAAAGATAGGGAAGTAGATAGGAAATACAATATTAATTAATAAATTATATGATAACACAATGATATAATAACTTTAGTATATAATAGGAAAGTAATGCCATTTTTATATGAAAACCCAATTTAAATTATTATTTTATAAATAAAATTAAGTCTAAGTTTAATATGTTTGTAAATCCAAGTTTGTAAATGTTTGTGACTTGTGCATTAATTTATAAGTTTATCTTGTAGCACTAGGAAATAAGCTTAATAAATCTAAATCTAAATCATTTGGTTATTTATTTTTTTTTGTCACGCATTTCCCCTCGTGAACAAATGTGCTTTTAAGCGTGGGAAAGGGACTGTTTACCCTTACCTAGTTTGACCTTTTCAAGTGTATCATAATCAAGTGGGTTCATAGAGTCAGATTTGTAACGTCTTCTTGTGGTAAATACAACGGTCACATGTTTATTAAACAGAATCATTTCAACCAAATCGATTGGCCAGGTGTCATGTATTCGCATTTGAACAAATTTCTCTCCTGATAAAGTTTTTTTTATGAATTGTCTTATGTATTATTGTCACAACTTGTTGTTTACTCATTTTATTAGCCTTGATTAATTACACAATTATTTCTCTGTTGCTTTGTACACTGCTTAGATAGTATTGTTTTCTTATATTCAATTACATCTCCTTTTAGCTCTCTTTTCATTTTCTTAGAAATCTCAAAACATAATCGAGTTAGAATTATTTGAACATCTTGATCGTGAGAAGCATCTAGATCACTTAGTTGAATATAATTTTTTTGAAAAGATACACACTTAGGAATAATATGATTATAGTAAAGAAATGAAATTTGTTTTTTTGGTATTGTATTCCTACATAGAAATGTAAAGAATATTTCTAATCTTAAGAATGAGCACGAAGATTCGCTATCAAACTCAATTTTAATAAATATTATAAACTGTTTATCTGATTTTCTAAATTTAAAATTACATTTAACTGTTGGAAGTAGGGGATGATCAATAATTGTATCCGGCATTAAAAAGTCATACTGATCAAGTTTCAGTTGAATATATTCCTTGTATGTCAACAGTTGGATCCATTCATCTTTTTCTACTCCAATGAAGTTATGCTTGTTTTGTTGCATCCAGATCATTGGGGCGAATTTACGAGAAGTAGAAAACCCGCATTTAACCTTTAAATTATGTGCTGCATAGAATTCAAGACCAAAAATTAGCTCGTGATCTTGTTTCGTTCTAGAATCTTTATTTCTTTTCGCTTGGAGTGAGTCCATTTCTGATGTGGGCTTGTGTAACACTAACTGACTATTGTGGCTCTACATATAAAGTCATCGTTTGAGTATCTCAATTCAGTTTGTTCAGCACCACCCAAACCGAAATGAGTACAATTGACCGAAATACTTGTGTATTGGTTGAATTCCAAAATTTAATTTGAAATAATAAACAAATTTTCATCAAAGAGCTAGCATTTCTGCAGGCTGGATCTGTTGTACCTAACGTGTTTCATTTTAAGCCTCCATAACATACAAAAAAAATGGATGATGATGCACGGAAAGCACATTTCTCACTAAGACCGAATGTCAATGGATTGGATTGGAGTAAAGGCGATATTCCATAATAACGTTTAATTGAAATACTTACTCCTCTCAATAGTTTTTCATCAGTAATTGTTCGAGGTGAAGCAAAAAGGTGCTTCTTATCAAAATATTTATCTAATAACATAATTGATATTAATATAGGACAAAGCTTAAGTTCTTTATCTAATTACTTCACTAATTGTCGAATTCATTAAAAGTTACCCATTCGTTGTGCTGTAAATAACACAGGCCAACAAAATGACCACTTTTGTGAGGTCCAGCCGTATATGTATTAAATTCTGATCCCGTTTTGTGCACTGATTCCAAAACTGGTCTCGGTTTTTCTCCATCAGCTCTTGTTTTCAAGATATCGCGGAAAAAACATTTTGCAGCATTTTTCGCTTTTAAAAAATTATGGAGGTTACACCGAGCAGCAATATCTGTATTTATAAGCTCTATGCGAGAGTATACATATTAAGGTCACCTAAAAAAATCAATGGAGCAGCATCAGCAAACCCAAAAGCGCCTAAATTGGCCTTTAAAGAGAAATATTCATCAAATTATAGCATATTTTTCAAACTTAATCGCCGTGTAGCAGCCATTTGGGGTGCTAGCATTTTAATGAAAACCACTTTAGCATGTAGGTCAATGGTTCTTCTAATTTTACAAATTTTGTTGCATTTAAATCTTCTCGATGGACAAAGTTACAGGCGGTTAATCCCGAAAAAATGAATTAAAATTTATGGCAGGATAACTAGATTGATACACAAAATCTGTATAGGAAATATTAAAAGACTACTTGATCTAACATAGACCTTACATTAATTGTCAAGCAAATGTACAATAACATTCAATCAGTACTAGATTCAAACCATTTTCCCCAAATTCATTTTTGCTGAACCTTGCGAGAACAACATAGAAATTTAATGAATTGGGTTACAAATAAGCCAAATGGGTTCCACACTCACTATAATCTACGGATTAAGCCCCATGTGACTATTATTATTTTACAAGTTTCAACAAATGCCTGGCGGAAGGAGATTGTAGTAAAGACTCTATCTGTGAAGCGAATGTATATGTCGAGGAAGTTGACCATTCTTATTATTTGGAGAAATGCTCATTCACGCAAGGTAGTGCAAAAACTCGCAAGCGAATAACTTTGTGAATCTGTCACGTCATTTGACGAATTTTTCATAGTAAGACCTCTAAATTAAATTATGTAAAAAAATTTCCACAAATTAAGGTAATTTTTTGTTTTCAATGGTAAATTAAATTTTTCCATGATTCTGCTTCGGTACATTAAGGCATTTAAACTAACCAATTTTTCTTTTTACGTTTGCCCTTGACATAACGGTGACTCCCGGAAATCTGCGAACCATCAATACACCATATTCCAAAAGAATTTTTTCAACACCCCACGCACTCACACATTTTTAATTTTGTATATTTTTAATGAATTGTGCAACCAAATACAAAAAACACAATATGCAGTTCTTATGCCGATGTTTCTTGGCAATAAATAAAAAACAAGTTGTTGGAAAATGTGTTTTTTGGTTTTTTCAAACTTTTTATTACAATATATCTGCATTTTCTATTTTGTTAGCAGTCAGAACTGGTATGACAAAAATCCGTTTTTATGGCCCGTTAACACTTTCACTTGACGGTTACCGGAATAATCAGCAAGCATATGACTGTCCCATCTTCCGCGATACCGAGCTTCCATAGTTCGTAAATCCTGGTGAAAACGTTCTCCGTGCTCCTCACTTAGATCTCAAAAACTCTCAGGAAATTTATTAAAGTGACTGTATATGAAATGCATTTTAATGCTCATATGGCATCAAAAATTTTTAAAATTTAGTACGAATTCGAAGTTTTTGCACTACCTTGCATGAATGAGCATTTCTCCAAATAATAAGAATGGTCAACTTCCTCGACATATACATTCGCTTCACAGATAGAGTCTTTACTACAATCTCCTTCCGCCAGGCATTTGTTGAAACTTGTAAAATAATAATAGTCACATGGGGCTTAATCCGTAGATTATAGTGAGTGTGGAACCCATTTGGCTTATTTGTAACCCAATTCATTAAATTTCTATGTTGTTCTCGCAAGGTTCAGCAAAAATGAATTTGGGGAAAATGGTTTGAATCTAGTACTGATTGAATGTTATTGTACATTTGCTTGACAATTAATGCAAGGTCTATGTTAGTTCACGTATTTTTGTAATATTTCCTACACTAAATTTGTGTGTATCAATCTAGTTATCCTGCCATAAATTTAAATTCATTTTTCGGGATTAACTGCCTGTAACTTTGTCCATCGAGAAGATTTAAATGCAACAAAATTTGTAAAATTAGAACCATTGACCTACATGCTAAAGTGGTTTTCATTAAAATGCAAGCACCCCAAATGGCTGGTAAACGGCGATTAATTTTGAAAAATTTGCTATAATTTGATGAATATTTCCAGGCCAATTTAGGCGCTTTTGGGTTTGCTGATGATGCTCCATTGATTTTTTTAGGCGACCTTAATATGTATACTCTCGCATAGAGCTCATAAATACAGATATTGCTGCTCGGTGTAACCTCCATAATTTTTTAAAAGCGAAAAATGCTGCAAAATGGTTTTTCCGCGATATCTTGAAAACAAGAGCTGATGGAGAAAAACTGAGACCAGTTTTGGAATCAGTGCACAAAACGGGATCCGAATTTGTCATCAATAGGGCTGGACCAAAATGGCTGTTGGCCAGTGTAATTTATTCAAGCTTTTTGTAATATTAGAAAATTCAAAATATGAAATATATTTTAATGGTGAATCATATGTTTAATATTTTAGTAATCATTAGAAGCTCTTTATGAGAAGACGACTATTCAACTATAGAGCAAGGATGGAACAATTTAAACGTCTTATAGGATCGACTCCTAGAAAAAAAGGATACACCAAACTAGTATATTGCAATTACTGTGGATCTGATACACACTTAGAATCTGCTTGAGCAAAAAAGCGTGAGCAAGAAAAAACAATAATAAACATATTGTAATTTAAAAAGGAAAAAATACTGCGACGCACTGTTCCAGTACGCACAAATAAAATGATACAAAAATATAAATTTGAATTTGAATTTGAACCTAACGAACAGCTTTGGCGCCCTCGATCGATATCGATTAATAATCGATAGCTATCGAGAGCAACCCTACAAAGAACTCACAGTGGCGTGAGCCGAGAGCAAGCAAAGCATATAAAAGGCCGGCACCAGCGCTTAAGCTTAGTATACACTTCCACCAAAGACTCGCCAAAACAAAAATACCTAAAGTGACAATTCTTTTGTTTTGGGACAATGTGACCAGATATTAAGATGTATGCATGTAAAATGGTCACTTTGCCAAGACCGTAGCTTTTTGGTTTTAATTTTAAACTATAAGTTTTTACAATCAATAAATACAAGTTATTATCATGCGTCCCTCCTGGCCAAACCCTGGCTACTGGGCCTGATGAGCAGATATGACACTTTTGCAATGATTAAATTCATAATTATAACCCAGTTTAAGTATGATTGAAGTCTCACGGTGTTTTGTACCTTACTTTGAATATTGCTCTCAATCATTGATAAGAAAATGATCCAAATTTCACCCGATTACGCATATTTGTGTATCGGCAATGTCCGATACCTCTTGAAATAATTAAAATTAATTATTCAGGGGAGCTATCGATAAAAATACAAAAACTACAGATCTAGTATTTTATCGGTATTTAATGGAGGCCTTTTTGTTTTGAGTGTGGACTGCCACCAAAGACACTGCCAAAGGATTTTGGCACAAAAATTTTTGTGAGTTTTTTTTATATGGAGTTTTTTGTTTTGGAGAGTCTTTGGTGGAAGTGTATACTAAGCTTTAGGAAGTTACTCAGTCACCAGAGCTCCAAGCGCAAAGGTAAGTCAGCAAGAAGATCTAAGCATCGTAGTTTGCCAGTGGTAATGGTAGTATTTGTCGTGGATTGCCAATCCTCCACAGAGTATAATACTCTACGGAGCCGTACTGCATCCTCGTGTCTCTAAACCTGGTAATCTCAGAGGTAGAATACTCTACGGAGTCAGCGGACAGCCAGATTGCTATTGTATATTATTGGAGCACCAATCCTCCCAAAACACTCTACGGAGCAGGGCTCCTTCTGCACCCTTATTCTTAGATATCGCGCCACCTGTAGAGTAGGAATTCCCGACCGGAGCCGGACATCGGATTTCTTCAACCCCGCGGAACAGAGTAGCCGGAACAAGACACTAGGAACCAGGTACTGACGCCCACAGACGGAGCAAGACGGTCGGACCCAACCCGGAACCCCGGCGGACATCGTAATCCAGCACACCTCTCCTAAGCCCTAGAATTAATACTACAATATAGAACATCCTGAAATAAAATCCAAAAGGGAACACATTGAAATCTCGCATTGTTGTTTAGGGACTCTATTTACAGCAACCACAACTAAAAGAAATCCTAAATTTCTGTAATCCTGGACTCGGCGAGCACCACCCCGGCCAGAGTTCGTTACAATACAATAAAAATGAATTCAAACAAATATTTGCCTCAAAGGTTGTAATTTAAACATACAATTTTTTCATTTCTTCTTTGGTAGTTTTTTTTTTACTCTTTAGTTAAGAGCTATAAAGTGTTGGACAAATTTAGTTCAACACCATGCATTTATAAACCCAACCGGATGGGTACCAACACCCAGAAATTGAAAGGATTAAATTGAATAATTTTCAAGTTTAAAAGTATTTTTTATATTTATTTATTAAATCATTTTTTTTAAATACATGGGAACTAAAATTTTTTTATGGGCTCTAAATATAAATTATCATCTTCGGGTTTTTTTACGTTCAGCCTTCAAGATGGGGAATGTCACGTTAGCTGGCAACCTCGTCTTGGACAGGATCTTCTTCTGCTGACACTTATTGAAGTCCTCAATGATGTTGACATTATTGACTTCATTGCTTAGTGGAGACATCAGTTCCACATTCCCAAAGATTGGTTGGGGCATCAGGCTGTTGCCGTTGTCGCTGTTGTTGCTCATTTTGGAAGTAAAGTTGCAGCTGCTGCTGCTTGGAGTGTTCATGCTTATTGATGAAGAATATTAATGAGAATATTTTGTTTGATCTTTCGTCTCTGAATTTTACACCAGCTTTAAAAGGGTTACCGCCGACAGTGTAAACCGCAACAGCAGTAGCAGCTATTGCTACCACAACAGTGAAAACTGCTCACCCTTCTCCTCCAACTACCTCCAAAACACTGAAGAAGAAGAAGAGAAGCTAAACAGATCAGAGCCATTGAAGAATTAATTTCCAGCATTTGTTCTTTTTTGTAGTTGTTTCTCTTTAGTTAACAACAATAAAGTGTTGGATAAATTTAGTTCAACTCCATGTATTTATTTACCCTCAACCACCCATCCCAACACCCAAAAATTAAAAAGATTAAATTGAAGAATTTTCAATTTTAAAAGTATTTTTTATATTTATTTATTAAAATCATTTTTTAAAATACAAAAGAATTAAAATTTTTTACTGGGGTCTAAATATAAATTATCATCTTCTGATTTTTTGACGATCAAGTATCCCCCGGCATTTAGGGCTCCGATGGTCTCATCCCTTAGGGTGTTGTACCGCTCAGGTAGGAATAAAATTAAGTTGGCCAGCTCCAGTGCTATCGAATCTTCAACTCGGGTTTTTGTACGTTCAGCCTTCAAGATGGGGAATGATATGTTAGCTGTCATCCTCGTCTTGGTGAGGATCTGATTCTGCTGACACTTATTGAAGTCCTCAATGATGTTGGCATCATTGACTTCATAGCTTAGTGGAGGCATTGGGCCCACAGTACCATAAATTGGTTGAGGCATCATGCTTTTACCATTGTTGCTCATTTTGGGGGTGAAGTTGCTGCTGCTGCTGCTTGGAGTGCTCATGCTTATGATGATGATGATGAAGCTGCTTGAAGAGTTGTGTTGGCTTAATACCTATCAAGGTGAATATTTTGATTGAACTGTCGTCTCTGAATTTTACACCGGCTTTTAAAGGGTTACCAACCGCTAAAATACACAAAACACTCACACATGTTCAAAACATGCTCCTTTAGGTGACTCCGGTGAAGCGAGTGGCAATTACACGTATCAGGTCCTTCTTGGGCATTATCATCGCTCCATGGACAGTTCATGAAGTGGCATCCGAACCTTGATGATATTTGCTCCAACCCTTCAAATTCCTCCATTTGCTTTTTCAAGTAGTTAACTTCAACTAGATGCTCATCGAATATCATGCCATCAAACTGCTCGAGGAAAAGATCAATTTATTTTATCGGCATATGTTGCTGTTTCCAGTTAGCAGTTTAATTTGCTACTGGTGTAATTATATAAACGCCCCACCCATTTTATGTAACGTTTAATCATTGTCCATTACCCATGGAATGAAGTACTTGAGGCATTAGTATGCGTTTTTTAAGACAAAAGAAAATCATTTTGGTGCGAAACATTGATGGCTTGATGAATATCAAAATTTAATCAATGTGTACAACAATCGAACGCATAGAACTATTAAAATGGCGCCCATTGAAGCTGATGCTTCGAAAGAGAAACACATTCTGACAACTGCATATAATCACCTAAAGATTTTTACTGGAGCCAAATTGAGGGTTGGCAATTACGTTCGCATTAGTAAATATAAACATGAATTCGAAAAGGGGTATACACCCAATTGGACAACGGAAATATTTAAAATACGTCAAGTGAGGAATACATTCCCAACCAATTATGGGGTGCTTCCATCAAGAAAAATTGAAAAAGAGTAGATTTCCCGTTACTGTTGCTTTTGTGAGCATGTGCGCATGCCCAATAGCAATACAATAGTTAAATCAGGGTCAATCGATGTTAGAGTTTCAACCGAACTATTGAATGCAAGTGCCGCAGCCACTAATAGAAAAATGAATGCTGACGATGAGCTGGTGTCTATTGATGTTCAAGGGTTCCATGGCAACAATAATGAGTTAATTTTTTAAAGGAAAATAGCTATAGCATTTAAAAATGACCAGAATTCAAACGATTGTTTCCTTATACGACCAATTTATGATTATCTTAAATTGGATAAAAAATCACGCAAGACAGTCAACTGGCTAACACGAAATCATCATAAAATTTACTGGAAAATATTCTGAAAATTTTATCTACACCTAGGACAAAAGAAAAAAATGTTAAATTCTGAAAAAATAAAAGTAAAGAAAAAGGGTGAATTTTGAAGTTGTTTTTTTATTCAAATATATATTTTTTGTTTTATTTTTTAATTTTCAGTCAGTTGTTTTTGCTCATTGAAATTGTTTTCTTACAAGCCCGAATTGATCAAATTCTTCTAACGAAATCTCATCGGATGGGTAATTTAAAAGATTTTATTAGTTTTTTCTCTATCCTATCGCTGAGCTTGCTGCACTTTATCCAAAACTTCCAACAACATCGCATCATCGCTGTCATGCATCAATTCTCGCATGGGGTGATATATCCGACAAACGAAGCAATCGCACCATGCATTGCCAGCAACGCATACTGGCTGAGCACATTGGTTGAGAATAGGCTGCTCCGAGTCCGAGTCGATGGGGTATTTGTGTTATCGCTCATAGTTGGAAAGAATGCTACTGAATAACATACTGAACTCACTGTTTGCTTTTATAGCGATCAAATGTGCGGGATGATGAGAAGAAAATACCCCCAGGATAACTAAAAAAGGTTAACTACCTAAGTCATACAGTTTTTGCTCACTTGTTGCAGTTTATCAATCAAAGTGATGTGCTGTATCGAAATATGAAATGATAACCCAATTCAATAAACAAAAACAAAAAGAATGCCCTTCACACCACTCACACACACACTCGCAATGTGAAGTGGATGTGACGCAAAACTACAAAAAAAACCACAAAAACAACCATCTGAATGCGACAAAAGGAAAATTCTGTCACACGCTAGCCTCCTATTAAAAAAACTTTTTTTCCCACGTAAACTTCTATTGGTCAAATTTCCAATCACGTACAAAAATTTTATTTACTTGATGACTGACCCCACTTGAGGCTGTGCAACATACTCTGTTTGTTTGTTCCTACATTTTTCAAAACGAGTACGAGGTCTAAAGCTTTGCTTCAAATATTTGATCATTTGAAAATCTTTCGGCTTCGCCCACACCAACATCAACGTCAGCAGCAGCAAACACAACCCCAAACATTGGTAACTGCTGGCAATAGGAACAGCAGCAGCAGCAACAACAACAACAACATCAACAACAACTGCATATTTAACCAGCGCTTAAAAAATGGAAGACTCCAAGCGCCTTCTTAGCGGTGAAAGGGATTCTGGCAAGGAGAGTCAGTATGGTGTGTCGAACAACCCAAAGGATGAGCAGGAAAAGGCTGAACAGCGTGAAAGAGAGAAGTACACCACTTCCAAAGTGCCATACAAAAATTTTGAGTAAAATTAACACGCATCATCAGAAGCAGTTTTTAAATTTTCAAAAATTTATTTCTTTTAATTTTCAAAAATGTTTTTCTTTAAAATAAAAAAACCAAAAACTGTCAAATTAAAAAAAGATCAAAAATATCATTATGTTGCTCAAATATAATTTTTTCAGCCGCCAATAAAACTAACTAAAAATCAAAATATTGCGTGTGGTGCTGCGTTTTTTGTTTAGATACATTGTGGTGTTTTATTTTTCCAGAATGAATGTTTACAATGGGTAATATTTGTTCGAAAATTGATTTTTTTATTGATGTTTTATATTTTTATTTTTGTTGGTTGTTTGGGGTGTCTCTAGGTGCTTCAATTTCATCAAAGTTTAGCCTCCGTCTTTTAATGGGAGCTCTATTCGCCCCCATTTCTTCATCGCCGTCTGGAGTGTTGGGTGTGTTGTGTTGAGGAGTTTGTTGCGTAGGGACAACATCCTGGTTCCACAACAATGGATCCCCCAAGGGCCAAATGTTGTTTGCGATTCCGAAAGCCATTTCCGGTCGCAACTCAATTTCCCTTTCGTTCATCTGCAGTTCCATTGGTATTTCCATTTTTTTCTACACTCAAAGAAAAAAACAGGCCAAATCGCCCTAAAATTTAGAAATTCGCCCTAAAAAAGGGGTCAAAGGCGATTCACCTTATTTTTAAGATAATGCTTTTCTAGATTTCAGGGCAATTTTTCTAAAAAACAATTAAACAATTTTTGGTGTTAGGTCGATTTAAAATTCCCAAGCGGTTATGGCAGCGCTGGCATAAGGAGGAAGCAGTTGACAGTAAGCACTTAAAAATAAATTTTAGGAGGAGGTTGGGTAGAACCGACCACAGACCAACCCGTGTGTGGTTGTGTTTTTGGATCCACCCCGCCCCAACCGTTTGGTTTTTAGGGTTTGTCCCATCCTCCTCCACGCCCTATCGCCAGCACCACCTCCTCACACCGAACCACTTTTTTCTAAGCTATAGATAGATATATAATTAATTTAGAAATAAGCGCATTAAGGTGAAAACACATATAGCAATGGGGATGTCAACGTGCTCTCACATGTTCATATCAACTGGTACCTCTCCCATGGTGAGTTTCTGACGACACTACCTTTTAATTATACCATGACTTGAACACGGGACCTCTCTCAAATACTGAACACTTGGGCGACGCCTTAGCCCACTCGACTACTTGCCTTAAGTAAAACGTAGCGACTTAACCACAGTTAATAATGTACACAGTTGAGAGCACGCGTGTGGCGTTTGCGTATGTGTCAAAGAAAAGAAGTAACTATAAACTGCGACACAGCAGCGTCTCCTCTCCTGTTCTAACGACTCTCTTTTTATATTTTTTAAATTTTAGGGCGAATTTCTAGATTAATCTTTCTAAATTTTATGGTGAATTTCTAAACAAATTTTTCTAAATTTAAGAAACTTGATTTTCTCAAATAAGGGCGTTTTACTAACTTTAATGGCGGTCGCTCCATTTTTGCTTTGCATTTCTTTTCTTAATTCAAGGGCAAATCTGCCCTAAATTAAAGAAAGATTTTAGGAAAATATCTAGAAAAATTACCCTAAATTTAAGAAAAAAAAAATTACTTTCTAAATTTAAGAAATTATTTTCTAGAAAATCTCATCTAAGGGTTATGTTTTCTAAATTTAAGAAAAAAGTGTCTATAAACAAGAAATTTTTCTACAATTTAGAAAACAAAATATTTTATGGCGAATTTCTAAAATGTAGAAAATATTTTTTTTTGAGTGTAGAAATGACCAACAACGACTGCATAAACAAACTTGATGTGCGTTACCTTTAAACAAGGTAAACAACTAATCAAGTTCCACACCATTTAAAATAGTCACATGCCCAGATACGTACCGCAAATTCCAACTTCTTACTCTTATGCACAGGTGTGGGGTGGTTGATCTTTTCAAAACATCCCTCTTAACACGAACAGCTCCGCACTTGTGTGACCTGAACCCGAAACATTGTCTGCTGGGGTGAACGCAAAAAAACATAAAACACACGCACACACAAAACACTGACCGGTGACATCAAACACTCGCCCAACAACACATGCAACCAAACAATTGGGTGAATACCTGCTAAGGTCCGCAACCAGACGCGTGGGCATCGATCCCAAAACCGAACCTCAGCCTAGCGCATCGAATTTGTGGCCGTTTTTCTCAAGTGCCTCAAAAAATCAAATTATATTTTTTGTTTCCCAGACATTTTTTTTTTGTAAAAACCAGATATGTGGTTGAAACAAGGCACAGAAAGAACAAACATATTCTCATTTTTCTTCACCTGAGAATCCAAAAAAAACAATAAATTATTCAATTAACGACCCTCACACAACCTGAACAACACCACACACCCAAAAAATGTGCATCGAACAGGTGCGAAGCTGGCACTGGATCATTAATTGGCTAATTTATGTAGTTCAGTGCATTTTTGATTTCATCCCCTTTAGTCTGACATGAATATCTAGCTTTTTCTTATTTTCGCTGATAAGTTTCTTCAACGGTTTCGGTTATTGGCTTAAAATTCCTTATCTAGTTGAAATTCACTTTCAAATTCACTTTGAAAATGTTCTTTTCAAGATATTTCGCGTCCTTGTAAAATCTCTAATGAGAGTACCAGTCCATTTTTCCATGTAACCAAATACCCGCAAACAGACCAAATAAACTGAACAGGGTAGATATAATCATTAATATTATATTATTGTATTATTATAAAAAATTTAAAAAATATTTTAATGAGCTGTTAAAACGGAAAAAAACTGAAAATTTTTAGATTTTCATTTTATGGTTGCTGTTATGTTTGGCTTAGTCATCTAAGTCATCGAAGTTGCTGCGGTGGATGATGCTGCTGTTGTTTTAGTACCAGAGAACGGCTTCATTCGATTGCAAATCGCTCTCTCATTAATCAATACATCGAACTTGCATACGCAACATGCTCACCCTTATGTTTAATTCAACTCAATTGGTGGCACTCTGGGTATAATCAAGCTCGCTTCATTCCACTCAGCTCGGGTCATTTGTTCGTTTAACTCAACGACGACTATTCTGAGCGACCGAAAATCATCTCGTATGAAAAAACTCATGCAAAGAGACATATGTATATGCTAAAAACAGTGACGCTCATGACCATTGCGCCAGCTGTGTTTTGATGTTTTTGACGCGCTCTGACCTACAACAACATCATATGCGTCTCTCTTCTCTCTCTCTCTCTCTCTCTCCTATGTCTCTCGCAAAAGCGTTGGCCTGAGTAGGCTGAGTTTTGTTCGATTGATCACACACAAGTGATGCGTGTTAAGTTGTGTTTAGAGTTTATAGTTTTGTGTGATGATAAAATGACAGTTAGAATTTTTGGACATGATTCAATCAAGAAAAAAGTGCTATTTTTTGCAGTTCTCTGTTTAGTAGCAGTTGTTGGTGCTGGCTTTGATATCTTCAGAATCAGTTCGATAAATTAGCGTGTTTTTTTACCCTAGAGCTACAAAACATCTACCTTTACAAAAATCCATGTTGAGACAACAACATGTCAACAGACATGACCAACTATTTTCACGATCTAATGCATCATTTAATGAAATTACAAATTTACGTGCAACCCCTCGCAGCGATATTCCTATTTAAGGGACATTAACACTCGCCCAACAACACATGCAGCCAAACAATTGAGTGAATACCTGCAATGTATCAATCAGAGTGAACTTCGACCCACAAACGACCCTTAGCCCGTGTGAAACTGATTTGCTTTCGATTTGGATTTCGCGAAGCAGCTGGTCACCAGCTAAAATGTGCGGGGAGTTAACTATTTATCAAGCGTGTGACTAGGTGCGGAATTCTCCGAACTGGCTTACCAAGGGTTCGCAGATCCTAAAAGGTCGAGGTTACAATCCACTATTTTATCCTGCCTCTTCCTCTTGGATCTGTCAAGTGGCAGTCACTCGGGTCATACACACACACACAATTAATTGAATCACCTTAGTACTGACCGGTGACATCAAACACTTGGCCAACAACACATGCAACAACACAACAGCAAATCAACTTTCAGGAATACCACTATGCCGGACATCAAACACTCGGCCAACAACACATGCAACCGAACAATTGGAGCAAACACCTGCTATGGTTCGTCGCCAGACGCAGCTCACTTGCGCCAGCAACCAAAACAAAATTTCCCACGAACCCACCCCCCAATCTGTGTTTGAAACAAGGCTGTTTCATGCACCAGGCAAAATACCTGCGAACCCAAAATAATAAATTAATCAATTAACGATCCTCAAAACTCGACCCTCAAACTTCCCCCACCCTGCTATTGACCGCCACCAGACGCGTGACCATCAAACCCAAAACCGATCCTCAACCTAGCGTGTGACTTTATTTAACAACAAAACACTGACCGGTGACAACACACACGTGCAACCATAAACAAATACTCCCCTCCCCCAATCTGTGCTTGAATCAGGGGTGTTTCTGACACAGGGTCATTAATTACCTAATTTATAACCCCACCTGTCAAAATTGACATGATTTATTAGGGTCATTAAATTTCTCTCCCACCCACAAAAGTTGAAATTGAATTTCAACTGGATTATCAGCGAAAATAAGAAAGCTAAATATGTATTCATATCAAACTAAAGGGGATGAAATCAAACAAGATGCACTGAACCACATAAATTAGCCAATTAATGATCCTGTGCTAGCTTCGCTCCTGATTGATGTACAGTTTAAGGGTGTGGGCTTGTTCTGGTTGTGTGAGGGTCGTTAATTGAATGATTTATTGTTTTGGGATCTTAGGTGTTGAAAAATGGAAATATGATTGTTCTTGCCGCACCTTGTTTCAAAACACATATCTGGTTTTACAAAAAAATGTCTGGAAAACAAAATATGAAATAATTTTTGGACACTTGAGAAAAAAGGCTACAAATTAGATGCGCTAGTTGGGGAGAGGGTCGATGCTCACGCGTCTGGTGGCGATCCATTGCAGGTATTTTGCACAATTGTTTGATTGGAGGCTGCGTTTTCCATGTCCTTTGGTTTTGGTGTGTGTGTTTGTGTTTTTTGCGTTCACCCCAGCAGACAATGGGCTTGTTCAGCAGAATAATTGATTCCTGAGCAAGTATCAGAAAAAACTTTTGCATCTAGTAGTTTTTGCTATTGGAGGGAGCAGTATCACTTTAAAGTAGCATACCATTTCTTTGATACATGCTCCTGTATCATGATACCTTAAATTTGCCATTATGATGCCGCATCACTCGAGTTCAGTAGGAAGATTATTGCAAATATATACTTGATCATGGAGCAAGTTGTTCTGCTGAACACACACAATGTTTCGGGTTCAGGTCACACAAGTGCGGAGCTGTTCGTGTTAAGAGGGATGTTTTGAAAAGATCAACCACCCCACACCTGTGCATAAGAGTAAGAAGTTGGAATTTGCGGTACGTATCTGGGCATGTGACTATTTTAAATGGTGTGGAACTTGATTAGTTGTTGACCTTGTTTAAAGGTAACGCACATCAAGTTTGTTTATGCAGTCGTTGTTGGTCATTTCTACACTCAAAAAAAAATATTTTCTACATTTTAGAAATTCGCCATAAAATATTTTGTTTTCTAAATTGTAGAAAAATTTCTTGTTTATAGACACTTTTTTCTTAAATTTAGAAAACATAACCCTTAGATGAGATTTTCTAGAAAATAATTTCTTAAATTTAGAAAGTAATTTTTTTTTTCTTAAATTTAGGGTAATTTTTCTAGATATTTTCCTAAAATCTTTCTTTAATTAAGGGCAGATTTGCCCTTGAATTAAGAAAAGAAATGCAAAGCAAAATGGAGCGACCGCCATTAAAGTTAGTAAAACGCCCTTATTTGAGAAAATCAAGTTTCTTAAATTTAGAAAAATTTGTTTAGAAATTCACCATAAAATTTAGAAAGATTAATCTAGAAATTCGCCCTAAAATTTAAAAAATATAAAAAAGAGAGTCGTTAGAACAGGAGAGGAGACGCTGCTGTGTCGCAGTTTATAGTTACTTCTTTTCTTTGACACATACGCAAACGCCACACGCGTGCTCTCAACTGTGTACATTATTAACTGTGGTTAAGTCGCTACGTTTTACTTAAGGCAAGTAGTCGAGTGGGCTAAGGCGTCGTCCAAGTGTTCAGTATTTGAGAGAGGTCCCGTGTTCAAGTCCCAGTAAAGTAAGTAAAAAAAAATTGTTAATGCGCTTATTTCTAAATTAATTATATATCTATCTATAGCTTAGAAAAAAGTGGTTCGGTGTGAGGAGGTGGTGCTGGCGATAGGGCGTGGAGGAGGATGGGACAAACCCTAAAAACCAAACGGTTGGGGCGGGGTGGATCCAAAAACACAACCACACACGGGTTGGTCTGTGGTCGGTTCTACCCAACCTCCTCCTAAAATTTATTTTTAAGTGCTTACTGTCAACTGCTTCCTCCTTATGCCAGCGCTGCCATAACCGCTTGGGAATTTTAAATCGACCTAACACCAAAAATTGTTTAATTGTTTTTTAGAAAAATTGCCCTGAAATCTAGAAAAGCATTTTCTTAAAAATAAGGTGAATCGCCTTTGACCCCTTTTTTAGGGCGAATTTCTAAATTTTAGGGCGATTTGGCCTGTTTTTTTCTTTGAGTGTAGAAAAAAATGGAAATACCAATGGAACTGCAGATGAACGAAAGGGAAATTGAGTTGCGACCGGAAATGGCTTTCGGAATCGCAAAGAACATTTGGCCCTTGGGGGATCCATTGTTGTGGAACCAGGATGTTGTCCCTACGCAACAAACTCCTCAACACAACACACCCAACACTCCAGACGGCGATGAAGAAATGGGGGCGAATAGAGCTCCCATTAAAAGACGGAGGCTAAACTTTGATGAAATTGAAGCACCTAGAGACACCCCAAACAACCAACAAAAATAAAAATATAAAACATCAATAAAAAAATCAATTTTCGAACAAATATTACCCATTGTAAACATTCATTCTGGAAAAATAAAACACCACAATGTATCTAAACAAAAAACGCAGCACCACACGCAATATTTTGATTTTTAGTTAGTTTTATTGGCGGCTGAAAAAATTATATTTGAGCAACATAATGATATTTTTGATCTTTTTTTAATTTGACAGTTTTTGGTTTTTTTATTTTAAAGAAAAACATTTTTGAAAATTAAAAGAAATAAATTTTTGAAAATTTAAAAACTGCTTCTGATGATGCGTGTTAATTTTACTCAAAATTTTTGTATGGCACTTTGGAAGTGGTGTACTTCTCTCTTTCACGCTGTTCAGCCTTTTCCTGCTCATCCTTTGGGTTGTTCGACACACCATACTGACTCTCCTTGCCAGAATCCCTTTCACCGCTAAGAAGGCGCTTGGAGTCTTCCATTTTTTAAGCGCTGGTTAAATATGCAGTTGTTGTTGATGTTGTTGTTGTTGTTGCTGCTGCTGCTGTTCCTATTGCCAGCAGTTACCAATGTTTGGGGTTGTGTTTGCTGCTGCTGACGTTGATGTTGGTGTGGGCGAAGCCGAAAGATTTTCAAATGATCAAATATTTGAAGCAAAGCTTTAGACCTCGTACTCGTTTTGAAAAATGTAGGAACAAACAAACAGAGTATGTTGCACAGCCTCAAGTGGGGTCAGTCATCAAGTAAATAAAATTTTTGTACGTGATTGGAAATTTGACCAATAGAAGTTTACGTGGGAAAAAAAGTTTTTTTAATAGGAGGCTAGCGTGTGACAGAATTTTCCTTTTGTCGCATTCAGATGGTTGTTTTTGTGGTTTTTTTTGTAGTTTTGCGTCACATCCACTTCACATTGCGAGTGTGTGTGTGAGTGGTGTGAAGGGCATTCTTTTTGTTTTTGTTTATTGAATTGGGTTATCATTTCATATTTCGATACAGCACATCACTTTGATTGATAAACTGCAACAAGTGAGCAAAAACTGTATGACTTAGGTAGTTAACCTTTTTTAGTTATCCTGGGGGTATTTTCTTCTCATCATCCCGCACATTTGATCGCTATAAAAGCAAACAGTGAGTTCAGTATGTTATTCAGTAGCATTCTTTCCAACTATGAGCGATAACACAAATACCCCCATCGACTCGGACTCGGAGCAGCCTATTCTCAACCAATGTGCTCAGCCAGTATGCGTTGCTGGCAATGCATGGTGCGATTGCTTCGTTTGTCGGATATATCACCCCATGCGAGAATTGATGCATGACAGCGATGATGCGATGTTGTTGGAAGTTTTGGATAAAGTGCAGCAAGCTCAGCGATAGGATAGAGAAAAAACTAATAAAATCTTTTAAATTACCCATCCGATGAGATTTCGTTAGAAGAATTTGATCAATTCGGGCTTGTAAGAAAACAATTTCAATGAGCAAAAACAACTGACTGAAAATTAAAAAATAAAACAAAAAATATATATTTGAATAAAAAAACAACTTCAAAATTCACCCTTTTTTCTTTACTTTTATTTTTTCAGAATTTAACATTTTTTTCTTTTGTCCTAGGTGTAGATAAAATTTTCAGAATATTTTCCAGTAAATTTTATGATGATTTCGTGTTAGCCAGTTGACTGTCTTGCGTGATTTTTTATCCAATTTAAGATAATCATAAATTGGTCGTATAAGGAAACAATCGTTTGAATTCTGGTCATTTTTAAATGCTATAGCTATTTTCCTTTAAAAAATTAACTCATTATTGTTGCCATGGAACCCTTGAACATCAATAGACACCAGCTCATCGTCAGCATTCATTTTTCTATTAGTGGCTGCGGCACTTGCATTCAATAGTTCGGTTGAAACTCTAACATCGATTGACCCTGATTTAACTATTGTATTGCTATTGGGCATGCGCACATGCTCACAAAAGCAACAGTAACGGGAAATCTACTCTTTTTCAATTTTTCTTGATGGAAGCACCCCATAATTGGTTGGGAATGTATTCCTCACTTGACGTATTTTAAATATTTCCGTTGTCCAATTGGGTGTATACCCCTTTTCGAATTCATGTTTATATTTACTAATGCGAACGTAATTGCCAACCCTCAATTTGGCTCCAGTAAAAATCTTTAGGTGATTATATGCAGTTGTCAGAATGTGTTTCTCTTTCGAAGCATCAGCTTCAATGGGCGCCATTTTAATAGTTCTATGCGTTCGATTGTTGTACACATTGATTAAATTTTGATATTCATCAAGCCATCAATGTTTCGCACCAAAATGATTTTCTTTTGTCTTAAAAAACGCATACTAATGCCTCAAGTACTTCATTCCATGGGTAATGGACAATGATTAAACGTTACATAAAATGGGTGGGGCGTTTATATAATTACACCAGTAGCAAATTAAACTGCTAACTGGAAACAGCAACATATGCCGATAAAATAAATTGATCTTTTCCTCGAGCAGTTTGATGGCATGATATTCGATGAGCATCTAGTTGAAGTTAACTACTTGAAAAAGCAAATGGAGGAATTTGAAGGGTTGGAGCAAATATCATCAAGGTTCGGATGCCACTTCATGAACTGTCCATGGAGCGATGATAATGCCCAAGAAGGACCTGATACGTGTAATTGCCACTCGCTTCACCGGAGTCACCTAAAGGAGCATGTTTTGAACATGTGTGAGTGTTTTGTGTATTTTAGCGGTTGGTAACCCTTTAAAAGCCGGTGTAAAATTCAGAGACGACAGTTCAATCAAAATATTCACCTTGATAGGTATTAAGCCAACACAACTCTTCAAGCAGCTTCATCATCATCATCATAAGCATGAGCACTCCAAGCAGCAGCAGCAGCAACTTCACCCCCAAAATGAGCAACAATGGTAAAAGCATGATGCCTCAACCAATTTATGGTACTGTGGGCCCAATGCCTCCACTAAGCTATGAAGTCAATGATGCCAACATCATTGAGGACTTCAATAAGTGTCAGCAGAATCAGATCCTCACCAAGACGAGGATGACAGCTAACATATCATTCCCCATCTTGAAGGCTGAACGTACAAAAACCCGAGTTGAAGATTCGATAGCACTGGAGCTGGCCAACTTAATTTTATTCCTACCTGAGCGGTACAACACCCTAAGGGATGAGACCATCGGAGCCCTAAATGCCGGGGGATACTTGATCGTCAAAAAATCAGAAGATGATAATTTATATTTAGACCCCAGTAAAAAATTTTAATTCTTTTGTATTTTAAAAAATGATTTTAATAAATAAATATAAAAAATACTTTTAAAATTGAAAATTCTTCAATTTAATCTTTTTAATTTTTGGGTGTTGGGATGGGTGGTTGAGGGTAAATAAATACATGGAGTTGAACTAAATTTATCCAACACTTTATTGTTGTTAACTAAAGAGAAACAACTACAAAAAAGAACAAATGCTGGAAATTAATTCTTCAATGGCTCTGATCTGTTTAGCTTCTCTTCTTCTTCTTCAGTGTTTTGGAGGTAGTTGGAGGAGAAGGGTGAGCAGTTTTCACTGTTGTGGTAGCAATAGCTGCTACTGCTGTTGCGGTTTACACTGTCGGCGGTAACCCTTTTAAAGCTGGTGTAAAATTCAGAGACGAAAGATCAAACAAATATTCTCTTAATATTCTTCATCAATAAGCATGAACACTCCAAGCAGCAGCAGCTGCAACTTTACTTCCAAAATGAGCAACAACAGCGACAACGGCAACAGCCTGATGCCCCAACCAATCTTTGGGAATGTGGAACTGATGTCTCCACTAAGCAATGAAGTCAATAATGTCAACATCATTGAGGACTTCAATAAGTGTCAGCAGAAGAAGATCCTGTCCAAGACGAGGTTGCCAGCTAACGTGACATTCCCCATCTTGAAGGCTGAACGTAAAAAAACCCGAAGATGATAATTTATATTTAGAGCCCATAAAAAAATTTTAGTTCCCATGTATTTAAAAAAAATGATTTAATAAATAAATATAAAAAATACTTTTAAACTTGAAAATTATTTAATTTAATCCTTTCAATTTCTGGGTGTTGGTACCCATCCGGTTGGGTTTATAAATGCATGGTGTTGAACTAAATTTGTCCAACACTTTATAGCTCTTAACTAAAGAGTAAAAAAAAACTACCAAAGAAGAAATGAAAAAATTGTATGTTTAAATTACAACCTTTGAGGCAAATATTTGTTTGAATTCATTTTTATTGTATTGTAACGAACTCTGGCCGGGGTGGTGCTCGCCGAGTCCAGGATTACAGAAATTTAGGATTTCTTTTAGTTGTGGTTGCTGTAAATAGAGTCCCTAAACAACAATGCGAGATTTCAATGTGTTCCCTTTTGGATTTTATTTCAGGATGTTCTATATTGTAGTATTAATTCTAGGGCTTAGGAGAGGTGTGCTGGATTACGATGTCCGCCGGGGTTCCGGGTTGGGTCCGACCGTCTTGCTCCGTCTGTGGGCGTCAGTACCTGGTTCCTAGTGTCTTGTTCCGGCTACTCTGTTCCGCGGGGTTGAAGAAATCCGATGTCCGGCTCCGGTCGGGAATTCCTACTCTACAGGTGGCGCGATATCTAAGAATAAGGGTGCAGAAGGAGCCCTGCTCCGTAGAGTGTTTTGGGAGGATTGGTGCTCCAATAATATACAATAGCAATCTGGCTGTCCGCTGACTCCGTAGAGTATTCTACCTCTGAGATTACCAGGTTTAGAGACACGAGGATGCAGTACGGCTCCGTAGAGTATTATACTCTGTGGAGGATTGGCAATCCACGACAAATACTACCATTACCACTGGCAAACTACGATGCTTAGATCTTCTTGCTGACTTACCTTTGCGCTTGGAGCTCTGGTGACTGAGTAACTTCCTAAGCGCTGGTGCCGGCCTTTTATATGCTTTGCTTGCTCTCGGCTCACGCCACTGTGAGTTCTTTGTAGGGTTGTTCTCGATAGCTATCGATTATTAATCGATATCGATCGAGGGCGCCAAACCTGTTTAAACTCAAACTCAACTTTATATTTTTGTATCATTTTATTTGTGCGTACTGGAACAGTGCGTCGCAGTATTTTTTCCTTTTTAAATTACAATATGTTTATTATTGTTTTTTCTTGCTCACGCTTTTTTGCTCAAGCAGATTCTAAGTGTGTATCAGATCCACAGTAATTGCAATATACTAGTTTGGTGTATCCTTTTTTCTAGGAGTCGATCCTATAAGACGTTTAAATTGTTCCATCCTTGCTCTATAGTTGAATAGTCGTCTTCTCATAAAGAGCTTCTAATGATTACTAAAATATTAAACATATGATTCACCATTAAAATATATTTCATATTTTGAATTTTCTAATATTACAAAAAGCTTGAATAAATTACACTGGCCAACAGCCATTTTGGTCCAGCCCTATTGATGACAAATTTGTGATTTTTTGGGAAATAATTCCAAAACTGGTCTCAGTTTTTCTCCATCAGCTCTTGTTTTCAAGATATCGCGGAAAAACCATGCATTTTGGCTTTTAAAAATTATGGAGGTTACACCGAGCAGCAATATCCGTATTTATGAGCTCTATGCGAGATACATATTAAGGGTGGCTAAAAAAATCAATGGAGCATCATCAGCAAACCCAAAAGCGCCTAAATTGGAAAAACACCAAATTTTAGCAAATTTTTCAAAATTAATCGCCGTTTACCAGCCATTTGGGGTAAGCATGTACAATAACATTCAATCAGTACTAGATTCAAACCATTTTCCCCAAATTCATTTTTGCTGAACCTTGCGAGAACAACATAGAAATTTAATGAATTGGGTTACAAATAAGCCAAATGGGTTCCACACTCACTATAATCTACGGATTAAGCCCCATGTGACTATTATTATTTTACAAGTTTCAACAAATGCCTGGCGGAAGGAGATTGTAGTAAAGACTCTATCTGTGAAGCGAATGTATATGTCGAGGAAGTTGACCATTCTTATTATTTGGAGAAATGCTCATTCATGTAAGGTAGTGCAAAAACTTCGAATTCGTACTAAATTTTAAAAATTTTTGATGCCATATGAGCATTAAAATGCATTTCATATACAGTCACTTTAATAAATTTCCTGAGAGTTTTTGAGATCTAAGTGAGGAGCACGGAGAACGTTTTCACCAGGATTTACGAACTATGGAAGCTCGGTATCGCGGAAGATGGGACAGTCATATGCTTGCGGATTATTCCGGTAACCGTCAAGCGAAAGTGTTAACGGGCCATAAAAACGGATTTTTGTCATACCAGTTCTGACTGCTAACAAAATAGAAAATGCAGATATATTGTAATAAAAAGTTTGAAAAAACCAAAAACACATTTTCCAACAACTTATTTTTTATTTATTGCCAAGAAACATCGGCATAAGAACTGCATATTGTGTTTTTTGTATTTGGTTGCACAATTCATTAAAAATATACAAAATTAAAAATGTGTGAGTGCGTGGGGTGTTGAAAAAATTCTTTTGGAATATGGTGTATTGATGGTTCGCAGATTTCCGGGAGTCACCGTTATGTCAAGGGCAAACGTAAAAAGAAAAATTGGTTAGTTTAAATGCCTTAATGTACCGAAGCAGAATCATGGAAAAATTTAATTTACCATTGAAAACAAAAAATTACCTTAATTTGTGGAAATTTTTTTTACATAATTTAATTTAGAGGTCTTACTATGAAAAATTCGTCAAATGACGTGACAGATTCACAAAGTTATTCGCTTGCGAGTTTTTGCACTACCTTGCGTGAATGAGCATTTCTCCAAATAATAAGAATGGTCAACTTCCTCGACATATACATTCGCTTCACAGATAGAGTCTTTACTACAATCTCCTTCCGCCAGGCATTTGTTGAAACTTGTAAAATAATAATAGTCACATGGGGCTTAATCCGTAGATTATAGTGAGTGCGGAACCCATTTGGCTCATTTGTAACCCAATTCATTAAATTTTTATGTTGTTCTCGCAAGGTTCAGCAAAAATGAACTTGGTTAAAATTGTTTGAATCTAGTACTGATTGAATGTTATTGTACATTTGCTTGACAATTAATGTAAGGTCTATGTTAGATCAAGTAGTCTTTTAATATTTCCTATACAGATTTTGTGTATCAATCTAGTTATCCTGCCATAAATTTAAATTCATTTTTTCGGGATTAACCGCCTGTAACTTTGTCCATCGAGAAGATTTAAATGCAACAAAATTTGTAAAATTAGAAGAACCATTGACCTACATGCTAAAGTGGTTTTCATTAAAATGCTAGCACCCCAAATGGCTGCTACACGGCGATTAAGTTTGAAAAATATGCTATAATTTGATGAATATTTCTCTTTAAAGGCCAATTTAGGCGCTTTTGGGTTTGCTGATGCTGCTCCATTGATTTTTTTAGGTGACCTTAATATGTATACTCTCGCATAGAGCTTATAAATACAGATATTGCTGCTCGGTGTAACCTCCATAATTTTTTAAAAGCGAAAAATGCTGCAAAATGTTTTTTCCGCGATATCTTGAAAACAAGAGCTGATGGAGAAAAACCGAGACCAGTTTTGGAATCAGTGCACAAAACGGGATCAGAATTTAATACATATACGGCTGGACCTCACAAAAGTGGTCATTTTGTTGGCCTGTGTTATTTACAGCACAACGAATGGGTAACTTTTAATGAATTCGACAATTAGTGAAGTAATTAGATAAAGAACTTAAGCTTTGTCCTATATCAATATCAATTATGTTATTAGATAAATATTTTGATAAGAAGCACCTTTTTGCTTCACCTCGAACAATTACTGATGAAAAACTATTGAGAGGAGTAAGTATTTCAATTAAACGTTATTATGGAATATCGCCTTTACTCCAATCCAATCCATTGACATTCGGTCTTAGTGAGAAATGTGCTTTCCGTGCATCATCATCCATTTTTTTTGTATGTTATGGAGGCTTAAAATGAAACACGTTAGGTACAACAGATCCAGCCTGCATAAATGCTAGCTCTTTGATGAAAATTTGTTTATTATTTCAAATTAAATTTTGGAATTCAACCAATACACAAGTATTTCGGTCAATTGTACTCATTTCGGTTTGGGTGGTGCTGAACAAACTGAATTGAGATACTCAAACGATGACTTTATATGTAGAGCCACAATAGTCAGTTAGTGTTACACAAGCCCACATCAGAAATGGACTCACTCCAAGCGAAAAGAAATAAAGATTCTAGAAAGAAACAAGATCACGAGCTAATTTTTGGTCTTGAATTCTATGCAGCACATAATTTAAAGGTTAAATGCGGGTTTTCTACTTCTCGTAAATTCGCCCCAATGATCTGGATGCAACAAAACAAGCATAACTTCATTGGAGTAGAAAAAGATGAATGGATCCAACTGTTGACATACAAGGAATATATTCAACTGAAACTTGATCAGTATGACTTTTTAATGCCGGATACAATTATTGATCATCCCCTACTTCCAACAGTTAAATGTAATTTTAAATTTAGAAAATCAGATGAACAGTTTATTTTAGTCATAAATCAATTTGGTAATAAAATTGAGTTTGATAGCGAATCTTTGGCGTTCTTTCCTAAGATTAGAAATATTCTTTACAACATTTCTATGTTGGAATACAATACTAAGAAAACAAACAACCAAGTGTGTATCTTCTCAAAAAATTGATATTCACCTAAGTGATCTAGATGCTTCTCACGATCAAGATGTTCAAATAGATCTAACTCGACTATGTTTTGAGATTTCTAAGAAAATGAGAAGAGAGCTAACGAGAGATGTAATTGATTATAAGAAAACAATACTATCTAAGCAGTGTACAAAGCAACGGAGAAATAATTGTGTAATTAATCAAGGCTAATAAAATGAGTAAACAACAAGTTGTGACAATAATACATAAGACAATTCACAAAAAACTTTTATCAGGAGAGAGATTTTGGTCAAAAGCGAAAACATGACACCTGGCAAAATCGATTTGGTTGATTCCTTTTTTCATAAAATTTTATGATTTATAATAATAGTTTCATTTTCAAAGTATTCATTTGCTACTGCATTTAAATCCATAAACATGATAATTTTTTTCTTAAGGTTTAATTTTGTAATAAAATGGAAGGAACAATGAAATGTCAATCTATCTTCTCCTTATGAAGTCCTGCATCATAAGTAAAAAAATGATGATAGTTTAAGATCGAAAAGTGTGTTTTAGGAATCATTGACCCGCGATGATACTTTAGATCGAAAGTGCGTTTTAGGAATCTTCGACCCGCGATGAAACTTGCAGCATTGGTGGCCAAGGTAGGGGGTGGGTAAGTTGCTGACACCACACCACCTGGACCGCACATTTACAAACACACAAACGACTCAGCAGCTGCAAACCACAAACAAAAATGACAATAAATGAGATGAAGGCCAATAATATTTTATGATTTTTTTTTTTTATTTCAAAAAATGTATTACGCTTAAAAACCTGAAAAAAATATAAAAAAAATCCCATTTTAAAAAAATTCCAATAAAATGTAAACAAAGCCAATTATATTTTTTGGTTTTTTTTATTTTATTTTATGTCAAAAAATGTATTTCGTATAAAAACCTGAAAAATAAAAAAATCCCTTTTTAAAAATTCCAATAAAATGCGAAGAAAAGTCAATTATATATTTTTATTTTTTTATTTTATTTCAAAAATGTATTTCGCATAAAAAACCTGAAAAAATAAAAAAAATGTTATACAATTTTTTAGTTCTACAAATATTTATTTTATTTATTAATCTTTTAAACTAAAAAAATTTTCATTTAGTATTTCATTTACTTCATTATCAAGGAGATTCTGGCTTTCCCCTCTCACGTTCAGTTAGTTCCTCCTCAGCATTTTATAAAAAATCAAATTGGTTGAAGTAATCAACCCAATCCTCAGCCATAACCGCATTGGCGCCTATTCACATTGTGGATATTCACACATATTCCATTGTGGAATTCCCGAAGATTGGGGATGTTGTCATCTCGACATCTTCATCTTCTTTCAGGGTGGAAGAAAGAGGGGGGTTGAAGGAGTCATCCAACATCGAATTGGTGGGACGTCCTGCTCGACTCATCTTCCATTGAGTTCCACTCCCAGTGGAAAGATCGAGCATCTCTGTTGATATGCGGCTGATCCACAGATGCGTCCAAGTCAGAGTCGATGCTTATAATTGAGGTGTCCATCATTGAGGGCTCGTTCAGCTGGAGCTCCACAGATGCTTCAAAGTCGGAGTCGATGCTTATAATTGTGGTGTCCATCATTGAGGGCTCGTTCTGCCGGAGCTCCACTGATGACTCCGAGTCGGAGTCGATGCTTATAATTGTGGTGCCCATCATTGAGGGCTCGTTCTGCCGGAGCTCCACTGATGACTCCGAGTCGGAGTCGATGCTGCTAATTGAGGTGTCCATCATTGAGGGCTCGTTCTGCCGGAGCTCCACTGATGACTCCGAGTCGGAGTCGATGCTTATAATTGAGGTGTCCATCATTGAGGGCTCGTTCAGCCGGAGCTCCACAGAAGCATCCGAGTCGGAGTCGATGCTTATAATTGTGGTGCCCATCATTGAGGGCTCGTTCTGCCGGAGCTCCACTGATGACTCCGAGTCGGAGTCAATGCTGCTAATTGAGGTGTCCACAGATGCTTGAAAGTCGGAGTCGATGCTTATAATTGTGGTGTCCATCATTTAGGGCTCGTTCTGCCGGAGCTCCACTGATGACTCCGAGTCGGAGTCGATGCTTATAATTGTGGTGCCCATCATTGAGGGCTCGTTCTGCCGGAGCTCCACAGATGCTTCAAAGTCGGAGTCGATGCTTATAATTGTGGTGTCCATCATTGAGGGCTCGTTCTGCCGGAGCTCCACTGATGACTCCGAGTCGGAGTCGATGCTGCTAATTGAGGTGTCCATCATTGAGGGCTCGTTCTGCCGGAGCTCCACTGATGACTCCGAGTCAGAGTCGATGCTTATAATTGAGGCGTCCATCATTGAGGGCTCGTTCAGCTGGAGCTCCACAGATGCTTCAAAGTCGGAGTCGATGCTTATAATTGTGGTGTCCATCATTGAGGGCTCGTTCTGCCGGAGCTCCACTGATGACTCCGAGTCGGAGTCGATGCTGCTAATTGAGGTGTCCATCATTGAGGGCTCGTTCTGCCGGAGCTCCACTGATGACTCCGAGTCAGAGTCGATGCTTATAATTGAGGTGTCCATCATTGAGGGCTCGTTCAGCTGGAGCTCCACAGCTGCTTCAAAGTCGGAGTCGATGCTTATAATTGTGGTGTCCATCATTGAGGGCTCGTTCAGCCGGAGCTCCACAGAAGCATCCGAGTCGGAGTCGATGCTTATAATTGTGGTGCCCATCATTGAGGGCTCGTTCTGCCGGAGCTCCACTGATGACTCCGAGTCGGAGTCGATGCTGCTAATTGAGGTGTCCATCATTGAGGGCTCGTTCTACCGGAGCTCCACTGATGACTCCGGGTCAGAGTCGATGCTTATAATTGAGGTGCCCATCATTGAGGGCTCGTTCAGCTGGAGCTCCACAGATGCTTGAAAGTCGGAGTCGATGCTTATAATTGTGGTGTCCATCATTTAGGGCTCGTTCTGCCGGAGCTCCACTGATGACTCCGAGTCGGAGTCGATGCTTATAATTGTGGTGCCCATCATTGAGGGCTCGTTCTGCCGGAGCTCCACAGATGCTTCAAAGTCGGAGTCGATGCTTATAATTGTGGTGTCCATCATTGAGGGCTCGTTCTGCCGGAGCTCCACTGATGACTCCGAGTCGGAGTCGATGCTGCTAATTGAGGTGTCCATCATTGAGGGCTCGTTCTGCCGGAGCTCCACTGATGACTCCGAGTCAGAGTCGATGCTTATAATTGAGGTGTCCATCATTGAGGGCTCGTTCAGCTGGAGCTCCACATATGCTTCAAAGTCGGAGTCGATGCTTATAATTGTGGTGTCCATCATTGAGGGCTCGTTCTGCCGGAGCTCCACTGATGACTCCGAGTCGGAGTCGATGCTTATAATTGTGGTGCCCATCATTGAAGGCTCGTTCTGCCGGAGCTCCACTGATGACTCCGAGTCGGAGTCGATGCTGCTAATTGAGGTGTCCATCATTGAGGGCTCGTTCTGCCGGAGCTCCACTGATGACTCCGAGTCAGAGTCGATGCTTATAATTGAGGTGTCCATCATTGAGGGCTCGTTCAGCTGGAGCTCCACATATGCTTCAAAGTCGGAGTCGATGCTTATAATTGTGGTGTCCATCATTGAGGGCTCGTTCAGCCGGAGCTCCACAGAAGCATCCGAGTCGGAGTCGATGCTTATAATTGTGGTGTCCATCATTGAGGGCTCGTTCTGCCGGAGCTCCACTGATGACTCCGAGTCAGAGTCGATGCTTATAATTGAGGTGTCCATCATTGAGGGCTCGTTCAGCTGGAGCTCCACAGCTGCTTCAAAGTCGGAGTCGATGCTTATAATTGTGGTGTCCATCATTGAGGGCTCGTTCAGCCGGAGCTCCACAGAAGCATCCGAGTCGGAGTCGATGCTTATAATTGTGGTGTCCATCATTGAGGGCTCGTTCTGCCGGAGCTCCACTGATGACTCCGAGTCAGAGTCGATGCTTATAATTGTGGTGCCCATCATTGAGGGCTCGTTCTGCCGGAGCTCCACAGATGCTTCAAAGTCGGAGTCGATGCTTATAATTGTGGTGTCCATCATTGAGGGCTCGTTCTGCCGGAGCTAAACTGATGACTCCGAGTCGGAGTCGATGCTTATAATTGTGGTGCCCATCATTGAGGGCTCGTTCTGCCGGAGCTCCACTGATGACTCCGAGTCGGAGTCGATGCTGCTAATTGAGGTGTCCATCATTGAGGGCTCGTTCTGCCGGAGCTCCACTGATGACTCCGAGTCAGAGTCGATGCTTATAATTAAGGTGTCCATCATTGAGGGCTCGTTCAGCTGGAGCTCCACAGCTGCTTCAAAGTCGGAGTCGATGCTTATAATTGTGGTGTCCATCATTGAGGGCTCGTTCAGCCGGAGCTCCACAGAAGCATCCGAGTCGGAGTCGATGCTTATAATTGTGGTGCCCATCATTGAGGGCTCGTTCTGCCGGAGCTCCACTGATGACTCCGAGTCGGAGTCGATGCTGCTAATTGAGGTGTCCATCATTGAGGGCTCGTTCTGCCGGAGCTCCACAGATGCTTGAAAGTCGGAGTCGATGCTTATAATTGTGGTGTCCATCATTGAGGGCTCGTTCTGCCGGAGCTCCACTGATGACTCCGAGTCGGAGTCGATGCTGCTAATTGAGGTGTCCATCATTGAGGGCTCGTTCTGCCGGAGCTCCACAGATGCTTGAAAGTCGGAGTCGATGCTTATAATTGTGGTGTCCATCATTGAGGGCTCGTTCTGCCGGAGCTCCACTGATGACTCCGAGTCGGAGTCAATGCTGCTAATTGAGGTGTTCATCATTGAGGGCTCGTTCTGCCGGAGCTCCACTGATGACTCCGAGTCGGAGTCGATGCTGCTAATTGAGGTGTCCATCATTGAGGGCTCGTTCTGCCGGAGCTCCACTGATGACTCCGAGTCAGAGTCGATGCTTATAATTGAGGTGTCCATCATTGAGGGCTCGTTCAGCTGGAGCTCCACAGATGCTTGAAAGTCGGAGTCGATGCTTATAATTGTGGTGTCCATCATTTAGGGCTCGTTCTGCCGGAGCTCCACTGATGACTCCGAGTCGGAGTCGATGCTTATAATTGTGGTGCCCATCATTGAGGGCTCGTTCTGCCGGAGCTCCACAGATGCTTCAAAGTCGGAGTCGATGCTTATAATTGTGGTGTCCATCATTGAGGGCTCGTTCTGCCGGAGCTCCACTGATGACTCCGAGTCGGAGCGTGCTAATTGAGGTGTCCATCATTGAGGGCTCGTTCAGCCGGAGCTCCACAGCTGCTTCAAAGTCGGAGTCGATGCTTATAATTGTGGTGTCCATCATTGAGGGCTCGTTCAGCCGGAGCTCCACAGAAGCATCCGAGTCGGAGTCGATGCTTATAATTGTGGTGCCCATCATTGAGGGCTCGTTCTGCCGGAGCTCCACTGATGACTCCGAGTCGGAGTCGATGCTGCTAATTGAGGTGTCCATCATTGAGGGCTCGTTCTGCCGGAGCTCCACTGATGACTCCGAGTCAGAGTCGATGCTTATAATTGAGGTGTCCATCATTGAGGGCTCGTTCAGCTGGAGCTCCACAGATGCTTCAAAGTCGGAGTCGATGCTTATAATTGTGGTGTCCATCATTGAGGGCTCGTTCTGCCGGAGCTAAACTGATGACTCCGAGTCGGAGTCGATGCTTATAATTGTGGTGCCCATCATTGAGGGCTCGTTCTGCCGGAGCTCCACTGATGACTCCGAGTCGGAGTCGATGCTGCTAATTGAGGTGTCCATCATTGAGGGCTCGTTCTGCCGGAGCTCCACTGATGACTCCGAGTCAGAGTCGATGCTTATAATTAAGGTGTCCATCATTGAGGGCTCGTTCAGCTGGAGCTCCACAGCTGCTTCAAAGTCGGAGTCGATGCTTATAATTGTGGTGTCCATCATTGAGGGCTCGTTCAGCCGGAGCTCCACAGAAGCATCCGAGTCGGAGTCGATGCTTATAATTGTGGTGCCCATCATTGAGGGCTCGTTCTGCCGGAGCTCCACTGATGACTCCGAGTCGGAGTCGATGCTGCTAATTGAGGTGTCCATCATTGAGGGCTCGTTCAGCTGGAGCTCCACAGCTGCTTCAAAGTCGGAGTCGATGCTTATAATTGTGGTGTCCATCATTGAGGGCTCGTTCAGCCGGAGCTCCACAGAAGCATCCGAGTCGGAGTCGATGCTTATAATTGTGGTGCCCATCATTGAGGGCTCGTTCTGCCGGAGCTCCACTGATGACTCCGAGTCGGAGTCGATGCTGCTAATTGAGGTGTCCATCATTGAGGGCTCGTTCTGCCGGAGCTCCACTGATGACTCCGAGTCGGAGTCGATGGTTATTATTACGTTGCTTCTCATGCTTGGAAAGAATGCTACTGGATAACATACTGAATCCACTGTTTGCTTTTATAGCGAACAAATGTGTGGGATGATTGGGAAGAAAATATCCCTAAGGATAACTAAAAAAAAAGGTTAACTACCTAAGTCACACAGTTTTTGACTCACTTGTCGCAGTTTATCAATCAAAGTTATGTGCTGTGTCGAAATATGAAATGATAACCCAATTCAATAAACAAAAACAAAAAGAATGCCCTTCACACCACTCAGGCTCACACACACAACCGTCTATTGGTCAAATTTATAATCACATAAAAAATTTGATTTACTTGATGACTGCCCCCACTTGAGGCTGTGCAACATACTTTGTTTGTTTGCTCTTACATTTTTCAAAACGAGTACGAGGTCTAAAGCTTTGCTTTAAATATTTGATCATTTGAAAATCTTTCGGCTTCGCCCACACCAACATCAACGTCATCCTTAAAAAATGGATGACTCGAACGCGTTCTCAGCGGAGAAAGGGATTCCGGCAAGGAGAGTCAGTATGGCGTGTCGAACAATCCAAAGGAAGAGCGGGAAAAGGCTGAACAGCGTGAAAGAGAGAAGTACACCACTTCCAAAGTGCCATACAAAAATTTTGAGTAAACTTAACACGCATCATCAGAAGCAGTTTTTAAATTTTCAAAAATTAATTTCTTTTAATTTTCAAAAATGTTTTTCTTTAAAATAAAAAAACCAAAAACTGTCAAATTAAAAAAAGATCAAAAATATTATTATGTTGCTCAAATACAATTTTTTCTGCCGCCAATAAAACTAACTAAAAATCAAAATATTGCGTGTGGTGCTGCGTTTTTTGTTTAGATACATTGTGGTGTTTTATTTTTCCAGAATGAATGTTTACAATGGTTAATATTTGTTCAAAAATTGATTTTTTTGTTGATGTTTTTTATTTTTATTTTTTTGGGTTGTTTGGGGTGTCTCTAGGTGCTTCAATTTCATCAAAGTTTAGCCTCCGTCTTTTTATGGGAGCTTTATTCACCCCCATTTCTTCATCACCGTCTGGAGTGTTGGGTGTGTTGTGTTGAGGAGTTTGTTCAACAGGGCGCAGTGGCGTAGGGACGTCATCCTGGTTCCACAGCAATGGATCCCCCAAGGGCCAAATGTTGTTTGCGATTCCGAAAACCATTCCCCATCGCAACTCAATCTCCCTTTCGTTTATCTGCAATTCCATTGGTATTTCCATTTTTTTTCCTGAAGTGATCAACTACGACTGCATAAACAAACTTGATGTGCATTGCCTTTAATAACAAAAAAACAATGACAACAACTAATCACTTTCCACACCATTCAAAATAGCCACATGCTGAGATATGTATCGCAAATTCCAACTCCTTACTCTTATGCACAGGTGTGGGGTGGTTGATCTTTTCAAAACATCCCTCGTAACACGAACAGCTCCGCACTTGTGTGACCTGAACCCGACACATTGTCTGCTGGGGTGAATGCAAAAAAACACAAAACACACGCACACACAAAACACTGACCGGTGACATCAAACACTCGCCCAACAACACATGCAACAAAACAATTGGGTGAATACCTGCTAAGGTCCGCAACCAGACGCGTTGGCATCGATCCCAAAACCGAACCTCAGCCTAGCGCATCGAATTTGTGGCCGTTTTTCTCAAGTGCCTCAAAAAATCAAATTATATTTTTTGTTTCCCAGACATTTTTTTTTTGTAAAAACCAGATATGTGGTTGAAACAAGGCTCAGCAAGAACAAACATATTCTTATTCTCATTTTTCTTCACCTGAGAATCCAGAAAACAATAAATTATTCAATTAACGACCCTCACACAACCTGAACAACACCACACACCCAAAAAATGTGCATCGAACAGGTGCGAAGCTGGCACTGGATCATTAATTGGCTAATTTATGTGGTTCAGTGCATTTTCTTGATTTATTTTTTTATTTATTTAGTCGACAAAAAAAGGCTGTCAACTCAATTACACATACGTTATAAACAAAGCCTTATTGACTAAGAAAGCCTAACAAAGAAAAACTAACAAAATTACAAAATAACTAATAACGACTCCGACTCGATGGGGGAGTTTTATTTGCCCGTCCGGCCAGCTATGCCCCGATTCACAGCCAACTGTAGTCAGAGACGTTATTAGAGCTACCAAAAAACTTTAATGATGCAGAGATAGAGAAGAGGAAAAAAACGAAACCAGAATAGAGGCAAAGTAAAAAAATAATAATAAAACTAAAGTAAATCAGATATAAAGAGGAAAAAATTTAGGAGAAAACAATTATAAAAAAAATATTAACTAAAAGTGAAATTTAAAACTAATTAAAAATACAAAATTTATAAGCTATACTTAAAATAAAATAACTAGAAATCTCTGACCCGTTGGGGGAAGATTTTTTAGCCAGTCCGGCAAGCTATGCCCCTACTCACAGCCAGGAGTGGTCAGAGATTTCTCCTAAGATAATTATAGAGATATGTTTTTAGAGAGAAGAGAGAGAGATCTGTTGAGAGGTGATAGAGATCGTTATAATTTTGACATAAGACTCGAAATCGATTGTGCTTTGCATAATCAGTCGTGCATCTAGGCAATACTAATGGAAAATAGTTTCTGGTTGGCCTAGAAGGAACGGAGAAGTTAAGGCGACCTAAAAGTTCAGATGAATCTACATCACCGATAATTATTATAAATTAAAATTAGTTTATAAAGAAAAGAAACACCTAATACTGTTCTACGGTTAGCTAACGAAGGAAGGTCAATATGCAAGAGTCTGTTAGAGTACGATGACAGACGAAGGTTAGGGTCCCAATTTAAGCCACGTAGGGCAAAAAGCAAGAATTGCTTCTGAACTGATTCAATACTATCTATATGCTTTTTATACTGCGGAGACCAGACGGACGAGCAGTATTCAAGTACAGGACGGATTAGAGCAGTGTATAAAAGCTTTGTGGTATATGGATCATTGAACTCTTTCGACCAACGTTTAATGAATCCGAGTACACCATTTGCTCTATTAACAATAGAGGAGATATGAGGATTGAAACTCAATTTGGGGTCAAAAAGAATTCCAAGATCAACAACTGTAGAAGTTCGTTCCAAGGGTTCATTTCCAATCGAATAGGTAGCCAACGAAGGCTTGCAACGATGGAAAGTCATGAACATGCACTTGGAGCAATTAAGGTGTAATTGATTAATCAGACACCAGGACTGCAAGGAGTTTAAGTCATCTTGCAATCTGATGGAGTGCATCGGGTCGTTGAAAGATAAAATAAGTTTTACATCATCGGCGTACATAAGTATCCGGAAATTCGAAATTATTGTGGGGAGACCATTAATAAATAGAGTAAAAAACAATGGGCCGAGGTGACTGCCTTGCGGCACACCTGAAGTGACAAAGACAGGCTTTGACGTATTAGAGCGTAGCAGAACTTTTGAGTTCTATCTTTTAAATACGACGAAACCCAAAGTAGAAAATGGGATGGAAATCCTAATCGATCAAGTTTAACGAGAAGAAGATCATGGTTCACAGAATCAAATGCTTTTTCTGAAGTCGGTGTAGATGACATCAGTTTGTTTTTGTAAAAGGAAACCATCGTGTACCATTGAGGTAAATTCAAGTAAATTGGTCGCAGTTGACCGACGCTTTGTAAATCCATGCTGGAAAGGTGACAAAATCGATTTACAATAGTGCTGTAGGGAAGAGGTTATAATCTGTTCAAATAATTTTGGAATAGCGGATAGTTTAGCTATGCCTCTATAATTTGATATATCAGACTTCCCACCTTTTTTATGAAGAGGAATAATATAGGATTCCTTCCAAAGATTTGGAAAAATACCAGACTCTAACGATAGATTAAAAAGTTTAAGCAATGGATTGCACAAAGAAATACAACACTCTTTGAGCACACAACTAGGAATGTTGTCGGGCCCAGGGGAGTATGAAGGTTTTAGTGATTTTAAATGAGAAAGTAAAGAGCTTTCGGAAATCGAGGGAGCAGTTATAGAGTTAGAAGAAAAAATGTTATAAGGATAAGAAGCATTAGTAAAGCGCGTAGAGGAGTAAGTAGATTGAAAGAAGTCGGCGAACAACTGTAGCACTCAGCATTAAAAAGTGTAAAATTAACTACGCTGACAGTAACTTTTTTCAAAATTTTTTATGCATGCGTTTTTGTTGTTGTTTGGTAACTGTACTAACAGTAAAATGTACAGCAGAGATTTGTAAGGTTTACGTATTATTTAGCACGAGTTTTGTTGTTGCATTTTATAACTGTACGCTGAGTAAATTTAACTACAAATATTTTTCCACACATTTTGTTGTTTTAATAAGTTACTGTAAACTTCAGTAACTTTACCATAGAAATAGTAACTCTGACGTGATTTTTTCATCTCATAATTTGTTGTTGTTACAAGTAACTGTACCCACAAGTAAGTCCAACCGCACATATAGTATAACTTTTTGAATGCATTTGCTGCACTGATTAACTGTACCGACGGCAAATCTAACCGTGGAAATTGTTGACTCCGTAAATTTTAGTTGGTCTTATATTGCATACTATAACGGAATTTGAACTTGAGAATTACTATTGGTCTCAACTATGCGATAATCAAGAAATTTTTCGTTCATGTGCTTAGGCAGAATTCATACAAGTAAGAAGTTAGAGGCATTGCTTTTAACGTGCGCCGTAGCGTAACTGGTAAAGACGTCGTTACAATCGTGTTGAGACCAATGGTCCCGAGTTCGAATCCACCCAGAGGTAAGTAAAAATTTTTCAAATTTCATAAATATTGTTTAATTCTAACAAATGCTTCAGGACCACAATTGGTGCGTGGGGGGCAGTGGGAGTTGCCCTTGTGGGATGACCTCAATTAAATTGCCAATGTGTGACAGCTACAATAGTCTCCCACCCTACTATTCTACAGTTTTGTAATAGCAGTTACATTACTAAATTTATGGTAAAATTACTGTAAATCCAGTAGAAAAAGTACTTACTGCAAACATCTGTAAATATTACAAATTATGTGGGTTGACGCATTTTTAAACGAGATTTTCGGTTGGATTTACTATAGCAATAGTTCTCCTTACGCAAAGGCTTACGAGAAAGTTACAGTGAAATTTGGTTAATTTGAACGACTTTGTGGGTTGGCGCATTTCCAACCCACAATATTGGTTAAATCTACCCACAGATTTCTTTGTGTGTAGAAAGTTTGGATAACAAACCCCTAACATTCTGATAGGCTATATTAGGACAAAGAGTTGTGTCTAGTATTTTGAAATCCTACTAGAGTTGGTCCCTGGCTGAGAGGATAAGTTAAAAGCAGACAGACTGACAGGATTCGGCATATTTCGATTTCTTTGCTTAAACTCGTGAACAATCATATCTGGCAGCCAAAATTCTGGGTCACATATGATTGAAAATGCTTCCGCTGGAACACTTATGCTAAAGGAAGCTACATCACGAGGTTGGGCAAAGCTAAACTTTGTAATAGAAACACTTGCTGAGTAGTTTTAGTTTCTCGCAAGTAGTTTCAGGGGACAACCTAGACGCAAAAAACTTGCTTACGTGGTGCAATCACAGTAAGAAGTGGACGCTGAGAAGGGACTGAAATAGTGACATCAGGTATAGACGGCACAATTGGGGGATGGTCTAGTCTCGGTGTTGGAGTATTATCAACAACATTACCAGCAGCTTGATTTAAGGGCGGAGGCAAGGGAGACAAAGCAAGCAAAGTACCTGGTGATGCGGACAGAGAAATGGTTGGTGACCTATCTAAATATTGCGGCGAAGCTGGCACAGAAGAAGGCGTTTCGGACGACCTGCCAACGTCGGAAGGTGGCGGTTCTAAATACTGACCAGCTGACTCTAACCGACGCGAGGGCAGCGATTCAAACTTATATTCACTAAGCAACTCAGAACTGGAGATAAACTCGCTAGTGAATTGCTTATGTAACTTGCGCAGATTATTATATTTTTTTCTCATGTCATTGCACATTCGAGAAAATCAAATTGTGTATCTGTGCAAGTAGGGCATGACCATCTTATAGACCCGCAGTCCTGTTTAGGCGAGCAAATTTTGTCGAGTTCGCGTCCGCTTAGTGAAGCACATTTCCCATGCATCATGTTTTGGCACAACCCGGGGAAACAGCCAAATCGAAGTTAGCAAAACCAAAACAAAAACAAAATACACAGGACAGACGCCGTGTTATTTGTATTTATTAATTTAATAATTGCAAGATGCACAACTAGACAGCAAAGCACTCACCGACAGTGGGTTGTATTAGTGCAGCGATTTAAGTTGACTTGGGCAAATTAATGGCACAATAGAAGTCACAAAAAATATTTAAATGCGGAGCACAATATAGGCACGTCTATCACACACAAGAGTTCTCTCTCTTCCCTTTAGTCTGACACGAATATCTAGCTGAACAGGGTAGATATAATCATTAATATTATATTATTGTATTATTATAAAAAATTAAAAAAATATTTTAATGAGTTGTTAAAACGGAAAAAAACTGAAAATTTTTAGATTTTCATTTTATGGTTGCTGTTATGCTTGGCTTAGTCATCTAAGTCATCGAAGTTGTTGCGGTGGATGATGCTACTGTTGTTTTAGTACCAGAGAACGGCTTCATTCGATTGCAAATCGCTCTCTCATTAATCAATACATCGAACTTGCATACGCAACATGCTCACCCTTAAGTTTAATTCAACTCAATTGGTGGCACTTTGGGTATAATCAAGCTCGCTTCATTCCACTCAGCTCGGGCGATTTGCTCGCTTAGCTCAACGACGATTATTCTGAGCGACCCAAAATCATCGCGTATGAACAAACTCATACAAAGAGACATATGCTAAAACAGTGACAATCATGACCATTGCGCCAGCTGTGTTTTTGTTGTTTTTCAAGCGCTCTCTTCTCTCTCTCTCTTCTATGTCTCTCGCAAAAGCGTTGTGCTGAGTAGGCAGAGTTTTGATGTTTCTCTTCTCTTCTCTCTCTCTTCTATGTCGCACGCAAAAGCGTTGGCCTGAGTAGGCTGAGTTTTGATCGATTGATCACACACACACACACACACACACAGGAGAAAGCATTTTTCGCTTCAATGCCGCAAGCCAGGAGGGGGAGACTCCGAAAAGAGGCAGGGATGTTGATACCACTTCGCCATCCCCGAGGAATACGCGACCCAAACGCTCTAAGGAGCATGTCTCCATGCGGGTACAGATGCGTGAGCTTGGAAACATCCTGGCTGAGATAATCTTCATCGTGAACGAGAAGAAACCAGTGGTTCATCATATTAACCAGGATATGAAGAATTCCTTGGCCAAAATGAAGGAAATTCAGCAGGCAGTGAGTGGAGAGTTGGACACATTGGCAGAAACTTGCCCCAGGTGCAATAGACTGCCAGCCCAGGCCGCCACGGTCAAACCTTGCTTCAATGAGAGTGCGGCGCAGACTACGCCTTCGCTGCATAGTCAGATCCCTCCCAACGTAACGGGAAATACGCCAATGGTAGGGCAAGAAAACTGCGAAAGGGCAACCCAAACCTCACCGGTGAAATCTTATAAAAAGAAGGCAATGGGCCAGCCAATGTAGTCCACGAAAACGACGCCCTTGCCCAAAGGCGCAACAGAAGAACCCCCAAACACGCGGCAGTCGCGAATCGTTGACAAACCTATAACTAAGGGTAAGTCAACCCAACGCCTACCACGCAACACGGATGAAAATGAAGAGTGGAAAACAGCCCAGGGAAGGAAACAAAGCAAGAAGAATGTCCCCAGAGCCCGACCTGATGCTTTGCTCAAAGGGAGAACTCTCCTATAGCGACGTACTGTCTTTGGTCACACGCCGGCAAGACGATCACCTCAAGGATGTAAGGGAAAACGTGCGCAAAGTGCGCCGCACCAAAAATGGTGACCTGCTGTTGGAGCTTAACAGACCGGGACTGAAATGCACACAATCACTCAAGAACGAAATGAAGAAAGTGTTGGGCGATACGGTTCCCATTCGCGCACTTACACAAGGGACACGGCTCTGTGTTCGGGACCTGGATGAACTCACCAGAGCAGACGAAATCCGCGAGGCGTTCGAGTCGCAGTTTGACATTAAATTGGAGGAATCCGACGTCAAAAGCTTGAGGCCCTCTTATGCTGGGACACAAGTGGCCACTTTAGTGATGCAACAAACCAGCGCCAAGAAAGTCCTCGAAAAAGGACGCATTAAGATCGGCTGGACGAATTGCCGCATTACGGAGCAGGATGGCCCCCCAAGGTGCTACAAGTGCCTAGAGGTAGGCCACATGGCAAACAATTGCAGGAATCCTGTAGACAGGAGCAACTGTTGTCTAAATTGCGGTCAGGCAGGACACAAAGCAGCATCCTGCAAAAACGATGCTAATTGCTTTTTATGCAGCAGCGCAACAGGGCAGGAGAAAAACCACCGAGCGGGGAGCTGAAGGTGTCCATCCTATGTAAGTGCGAAACCAAGGCGAACAAAATACAATCAAAACGATTAAGTTTATCCAAATAAATCTTAATCACTGCGAGGTCGCACAAGACCTACTCAGACAAAGCATAAGCGAATTAGGGATGCACGTTGCTATCGTGAGCCAACAGTTCAGGGGTAAACGACAGCGCGATTGGGTATGCGACCTTTCGTGAAAGTCAGCAATCTGGCCTTGCGCAACTCCCCCAGCCCAATTGTCCTCAACATAGAGTTTCACACACTTTGTACGTACCAAGTTGGCGGGCTACTGGGTATACAGCTGCTACCTTCCACCAAGTCTTACCATAGCCGACTACTGCAGAGCCATTGACGAGTTATCTGCTGATATCAGACAGCATTTCCCAGCTATAATAGCAGGTGATTTTAACGCCTGGGCGGTGGAGTGGGGCAGCACCATTACCAATTCTAGGGGACAAGCTCTCCTCGAGTCATTTGCGTCTTTAGAGATCACATTGCTAAACAATGGAACACAGCAAACGTTTTCTCGGGATGGAAGAGGCTCAGTGATTGATATGACATATGTCAGTAGCAGCTTGGCGAGTTCAACAACGTGGTATGTTGGACAGCACTACACAGGTAGCGACCATGAGGCCATTCTCTTCTCAGTCGGCGATAGGAACGTACAACAGCAAGGCCACCTACCCCGGGGCAGGATATACCGCACGGAGACTCTTAACCTTCACCTATTCACATGTGCAATAAACCAACTGGAGATGCACGGCACGGCGCAAGCGAGGGCCGAACAGCTGACGTGCCAAGTTGTTGCTGCGTGTGACAGGGCCATGTCGCAAAGAAAGATATTTCGCTTACACCGGCGCCCGATGTTCTGGTGGAACGAGGAAATATCAGAAGCGAGAGCGGCCTGTTTAAGAGCAAGGAGGCATTACCAAAGGGCAAGAAGATCCAACAGACCCAATAGTGGAGAGCTCCAATTGCTTTTTGGAGTAGCTAGGAAAGCGCTGAAAAAAGCCATCCAATTTTTCTCCAATTATGCGACTCAGCCGAACAGGACCCTTGGGGGAAAGCCTATCAGACAGTGGTGAAACGGCTCAACGCGAACAGGCAGACTGCACCGACTAACCGCGACATGCTCAAGGGTATAGTGGAGGTACTTTTCCCACACAGGGACAACTCCTTTCATCCACTCCCAGCTGCGCTACATAGGGAGGGCATACCATACTCTGTTGAGCCAATAACAGCAGCAGAGGTGGAAGTAGCAAAACGGCTCAAGCCCAATAAGTCCCCTGGCCCAGATGCGGTCCCAAATCGCGCCATTAAGCTGGCAATTTCCCTAAAACCAGATGTTTTTGCCGACACCTTCACCCGGTGCTTAAGAGAAGGCGTCTTTCCTGCGAGATGGAAGCAGCAAATGCTAGTGCTCATCCCCAAGCCTGGCAAGCCTCTAGAGGATCCCTCCTCCTACAGGCCAATCTGCCTAATTGACACCATGGGCAAGGTGTTTGAGAAGCTTATAAGCTCAAGAATCGAAGCAGCTATTGACCTTGGGGGAGGACTCTCGCCGTGCCAGTTCGACTTCCGTAAAGCGATGTCAACGGCTGATGCCATCTCCAAGGTGGTTGGGATAGCCTCGAAAGCCATCGAGGAAAGGAGGAACAAAGCAGTATTGCCTCGTCGCTACGCTGGATGTAAAGAACGCGTTTAATACAGCATCATGGGGTAAGATCCTAAATGCACTGATTGGCTTCGGAGTACCTCCCTATCTTATAAAGGCTATCGTAAGCTATTTCGATGGTAGACAACTACAGTACAAGACAGACAGCGGCACAGAGATACACAACATCACCGCAGGTGTGCCCCAAGGCTCAGTTCTGGGTCCGCTTTTAATGAACACGATGTGCGATGGCATCCTTAGACAGCCACTTCCGGAAAACACTCACATAGTCGGGTATGCGGACGATGTGGCGTTGGTAGTGGTGGCAAAAGAGCTAGCAACGGCAGAGAGGAGGTGCAATGATGCAGTTGCCAGCACTGTGCAATGGCTAGCAACGGTTGGGTTGGACCTAGCGGCTCATAAGACTGAGGCGGTTCTCATCAGCAGCAGGAAAGTGGTAGAGACAGCGGAAATACATATCGGCAGCGATAAAATCAGGTCCAAGAGGGCGATCCGGTATCTTGGAGTTATGCTAGACACGCCACTCAATTTCCGCGAGCACCTCCAGTATATAAGCTGCAAGGCCGAAACAACAGGGAGGGCATTGTCTCGGATCATGCTCAACACGAGAGGGCCAAAACAGGGGCGAAGGCTGCTTCTAGCGAGTGTCCTTAAGTCCACTATCCTGTACGCTGCACCTATTTGAGCAGAAGCCATGGCCGTTCCCAGCTACAGCAAGGGTGTCCGCGCCGCATATCGTCTATGTGCACTGAGAGTATGCTGTGGCTTTAGAACAGTGTCTGACGACGCATCTCTGGTAATAGCCGGCATGGTACCGATAGAGATCCTGGCAAAGCAAGCAAAAACGATAGCCGATGCGGTAACAAACGAGCCAACCAGGTCTAGGTTATACGATGAAGCCAGGAATGAGTGCATCCTAAGCTGGCAGTCCAAAAGGGATAGGTCTACCAAAGGCCGGTGGACGCACCATCTCATCCCCAATATAAAAATGTGGATCGAGCGGAAACATGGGGAAGTAAGTTACTGCCTCACTCAAATGCTCAGTGGACACGGGTGCTTCAGGGGCTATTTGCACAGGCTCGGGCATGACACCGCTGCAGAATGCACCTGGTGTGCAGGCGACCCAGTGGAGGATGCAGCTCACGTTCTTTTCCACTGTGGCCGGTTTACAACTGGACGAGCGCAATTGGAGGCTACAGTCGGCGAAGCTATTAATGCCGTAAACTTAGTGGCTTCAATGATCTCAAGTTGTGAGGTTTGGGACGCAGTCAATTGCTTTGCTGCCCACACTATGGGCGAGCTTCGGAGACTTGAGAGGCAACGTGCGAATGCGACATAATAACCGTCATTACCCCTGCGAAGCATTGCTTCGCGGCCGTTCCGCAGGGTGAAACTCTGTTCTTTGTATCGCCTTGTAAAAAAGTATTTTTGTTATAATGGAAATAAAAAAAAAAAAAAAAAAAAACACACACACACACGGGGGGATACCACTGTCCAAGATACAAAACGGCAGTGGGCGAGGTCCCTGCGCCGGAGGAAATAATCAGGTTCATGACGGAGTGCGATGAAAATTGGCAACGTATCTGCGAACACATTATATATGTCCAAAATGACCTGAGAAAGTGTGTAAGGGCGAGAAGAGAAGAGCAAAGAGGCAGTTCCTAAATCAAGCTGGAAATGAAACACTGAAGGTGCCTGAATAAGGCAACCCCGCCCCGCGAAGTAATACCTAACGGTGATCCCGCGGGTGTGGCGGCGAGCGGTTGTGTGGCGATGTGTTTAGCACGTAGGCGTAGATGCTATCTACGAATCGTGCATGCTGGTAGCTCGGGCTATCAGTATCTTTCGAAGATTCACATCGCTCATGGCGTATCCATGAAAAAAAAAAACACACCGGAGGATGCTAGTTCGTTCAGACCAGTGGTGCACAAACTCACATTATCATGATTTGCGCTGGTGTGCGTAGCAGAGCAACACGAAGTAAACGTTGTTATGTCAAATATAGGCTACAAACAAACACACATATGTGTGTGCGTGCATTTTATAGAGCACACGTATTCTCTCTCTCTATGCGTGTGTCGGCTGCGACGCTGGCAGAATTATGACTTCGTATCCCACGGGGTACGAAAAATTAAATGTGTGCAACACTGGTTCAGACCCATCTGCCTGCTGGACACAGTGGGAAAAGTTTTGGAGAAGCTGATATGCAACAGGCTGGAGGTAGCAGTGGAGTTGGCTGGCGGTCTCTCGCCAAGCCAGTTTGGGTTGAGGAAGGCAAAATCAACTACCGATGCCATTGGCAAAGTGGTTGAGATTGCTACGGAAGCCATTTCTGGAACGCGGTGGTGAGGAGGCAACAAAGAGTACTGCCTTATAGTGACTCTGGACGTCAAGAACGCGTTCAACACAGCGGACTGGGTGAGCATCCTGAACGCACTAGCGTCGTTTGTCATTCCGGCATACTTGTACGCCATAATACGCAGCTATTTCTCAAGCAGGCAGTTGCTATATGAGACTGAGGAAGGCACAAAAACACATGATATTTTAGCGGGTGTCCCCCAGGGTTCTGTCCTGGGGCCTTTCTATGGAACATCATGTACGATGGCATCTTGCGGCTGCCTTTCCCACCTGGCACGCATATCGTCGGCTTTGCGGACGACGTGGCCCTAGTTGTGGTGGCCAAAGAACTTCATATGGCGGAGTCTGCATGCGGCGCAGGCATATCGATGGTCTATCGATGGTTATCGTCGGTGGGACTGGAGCTGGCAGCACAAAAAACCGAGTCGGTACTGGTTAGCAGTCGCAAACGAGTCGAAACTGCCACCATCATGGTGGGAAGAACAGCAGTGGTTTCTAAGCGTGCCATACGATATCTTGGAGTCATGATAGACACCAGGCTCTGCTTCCGTGAGCATTTGGAGTACGTTCAAAATAAGTCTGCCGAGGCGTGTAGAGCGTTATCACGCATAATGCCAAACACACGCGGCCCAAAGCATGAGCGCCGACGACTCCTTATGGGAGTGTGCAAATCCACCATGTTGTACGCTGCTCCGGTGTGGGCCCACGCTTTTACGGTCCCGAGCTACTGCCGTGGTGTTGAGGCCGTCTACCGCCTGAGCGCGATTCGGGTCTGCAGTGCGTTCAGGACCATATCGAACGAAGCAGCGCTAGTCATAGCAGGAATGGTGCCTCTGGGCTACCTGGCAGCGGAGTCGGCAACCGTCTACCGAGCATCGCGCGAGTTGACACCAATAAGACCACGCAACGTGGTGAGAGCGGCAGTTAGAGAGGAGAGCCTTATGAAGTGGCAGAGCTCTTGGGCCTCTTCCACGAAAGATCGCTGGACACACAGACTGGTCCCACAAATCAAGCCGTGCCTCGAGAGGCCTCATGGTGAGGTGAATTTTTACCTTACCCGGCTACTTAGCGGGCACGGATGCTTTAGAAGCTATCTCCATCGCTTCGGGCACGACAGCAGCGCCGAGTGCACTTGGTGTGGAGGAGGTACCCCAGAGGATGCGCAACACGTCCTGTTTAGTTGTGGACGTTTTGAAGAGCAAAGGCGGTCACTCAGGGACATTGCAGGCGAGGAAGTTACCTCGAACAACTTCTGCAATCTAATGGTTTCGAGCGAAAGGTTCTGGGACGCGACCAGCAACTTTGCAGCCAGCGCCCTTATTGAGCTACGCAGACTGGAGCGACTAAGAAGGGCATAATTTATAATAGTGCGGTTGATGCCCCTGCGAAGCATTGCCTTGCGGTCGTCCCGCAGGGGTACGCAACTAATTTGTAAAGTAAAAAAAATTGTCCCTCTAATGTGTTAGGTTAAGATTAAGTTAATAAACTTGGAGTACAAAAAAAAAAAAACACACACACGCACACAAGTAAAGCGTGTTAAGTTGAGTTTAGAGTTTATAGTTTAGTGAGATGAAAAGTTAGAATTTTTGGGTATGAAGCAATCAAGAAAAAAGTGCTATTCTTTGCAGTTCTCTGTTTAGTAGCAGTTGTTGGTGCTGGCTTTGATATCTTCAAAATCAGTTCGATAAAATTGGAGTGTTTTTTTATCCTAGAGCTACAAAACATCTACCGTTACAAAAAATCCATGTTGGAGATCAATGTGTCAACGGACATGCGCAACTATTCTCACGAACTATGGCATCATTTAATGAAATTACAAATTTACGGCGATATTCCTAGTTAAGGGTCATTAACACTTGCCCAACAACACATGCAACACAACAACAATGTATCTATCGAAATGAACACATCGACCCACAAAACGACCTTTAGCCAAGCGTGTGACAGAATTTTCCAAAATCTAAAAACCAGTTTCTTCACACCACTCACACACATACCCACACACTGACCGGCGACATCAAACACTCACCCAACAACACATGCAACCAAACAATTGGGCGAATACCTGCTAAGGTCCGCAACCAGACGCGTGGGCATCGATCTAAAAACCGCTCCTCAGCCTAGCGTGTGACTTTATTTATCAACAAAACCTTGACCGGTGAAACAAACACGTGCACCCATAAACAATCACCCCACCCCCAAATAGTGCTTGAATCAATAAGCGGCAAGACCAATCATATTTCCAATGATCATCACATGAGATCCCTAAACAATAAATTAATCAATTAACGACCCTCAAACTTCCCCCACCCTGCTATGGACCGCCACCAGACGCGTGAGCGTCGAATCCAAAACCGATCCTCAGCCTAGCGTGTGACTTTATTTAACAACAAAACACTGACCGGTGACATAAAAACAACCCCCGCAGTCGAACAATTGGAGCAAAACACCTATGCAAGAACAATAGATGCACCTCACCCTCACACAACCAAAAACAAAATTTCCCACGGTAGAAAATAACCACATGGCGAAACACGTGGCACAAAACAAAAATAGCCACATACCGAGAACACCTGCACCCCAAAACAATAAATTATACCATTAACGATCACCCCCGTGATCCCAAAACAATTTATATATTCCCCCTCCCCCAAATTGTGCCTGAAATTGAAACTCACAACCGTGCTCATTTAAAGGTGTATATTTATATACAGTTGGGCTCCATCTAAAACAATATTTATTAAAAATATAAATTATGTTTATAGAAGTTTCTGATGTTTTTGATTTCTGATTTGGCCAAGCCATCGGTTTTAAAATAAAACAAAAAAATAAGAAGTCATTGAATTGCAAAAGATTTTTGTTTCCCTACCGGTTTCGTCGAAATAATAGAATTCATTCTTGGGGACTATATGTTCTCTTGTGTCCATTGTATTTTTATGTGTACAGGCATATTTTACAGCTTTCGCTACAACACAAAAAAAAATAAGAAGGACCATAATTGAATTAAATGATTGCTATTATTTGTTTTGGTTTTGTTACGGTAATAGGATTTGAATTTAATAAAAGTAAAAAAATTATTGTTCGGTGTAGTGCCCGAGTCACCAGGCAAAATCTGACTGATTCTTTATTTTATTATTCAAAAGTCTTAGAGCTAAAACATATAAAGTTGTGCTGTGCTTAGGCACATATATACGTGTATATTAGTGGCTCCACGAGCTGCCATACGTATGTATGTGCATGACACATAAACAAAAGGGATTCGAATTACTCTTACAGTGGCAATGCTAAGTGCATGATCAGCATAAGGCTGTGTGCTCTTATTTGGTATGTGTAATTGGTCAAGGTGTAATTGGAATATGTACAGTGGTCACTGCCTATGATATACATATACTACACCTCCCCTTTTAGAAGAATAAATTTATATGTGGTAAATTTATTTCTGTTAAATTTGTTTTTTTTTTTTAAATATTCCACTTATATTTTTATTTTTTACTTTGGGTTTATTTTTAACCTATCTTTGTGTACAACTATTGTTTTTTTCTTGTCTGCTAATATATAATTATTTCTTTCGTCTATACTGTATAGTATATCCGAAGATTTCCAAAAAATAGTCATATAGTATTTCTGTTAAACTTCCAAAAAATAGTTTTTATTTATTTCGTTGGAGCAGCTGTCATAGCCGCTCCAAGCTCTCAGGAGGTTCTTTTTGAATTGATCTTAGCAGGTAAAGAAGGCTAGCTTCGCGTCCCCGCTTCCAAAAGGGGGAGGGGAGAAGACGGTTATGTACATAGCTAGGTATATAGCTATGCTCGCTTAGGCTGGAGCGTGATATGCACATACATTTGCGTTTGTGTTCATGTGGGGTCCGCATGTGACAATTATGCTGACGCTTACACTTTCTGTTAGCAGACAAAGGCTGCTCCGGATTTCGGCCGCTTGGGTTAATGACTTGAACTTGGAATTTATATTTATGTATTGTTTATTTATGTGCATCAATGTATTAGGTACAGTGTGCATTCGATATATGTGCATATTACATCTCCCTTCTTTTGAAAAATAACGTAATATAATGAAGTTATTTCTTAGTATATCTATGTATAATATGAAGAGATATTTTTTCTTTTGTGTTCTTATTTGTATATATATTTTTTTTCTTTTTTTTTTTTTTTTTTTTTTGAATCAGAAAATATTGGTATATTCCAAATATTTGTTTATTCTAATTATTTTTCGTATTTTATGTAAAATTTGTTATTTTTTTTTTTTTTTTTTTTTTTTACTTTATGTATATATATATTTGTGTGTGTATGGGGCTTCTTATTTTAGGTATGGCCATACGTGATATATTTATAAGAGAAAAGAAATGATTATGAAATAAAAATTTTTAACCTATTTTTATGTACTATTTGTTTTTTATTTTTATTATCTGATATAGTTATGTTATCTCTATCTCCTAGGTGTTCTACCTTATATGGTCCAGTATATTTAAAATCTAGCTTATGTCCTGTTTCATTTTTTAATAAAACCTGATCTCCTATTTTTAACTCAAGGTTTATAGTATTTTTGTCGTAGTTTATTTTCTGTTTTTGCTTATGGGATTCTAACATAATCCTAGCTCTCTTAATTTTGATTCTTTAGCATAGTTTTCTATATTATACAGTGGTTTTATCTTATCTATACTATTAAAGTGTTTAGGCAAATTTGAAGTTTTACCAAAAACTAACTCATATGGACAATAGTCATGTGCCATAGAGGGGGTTGTGTTAAAACAATATACGAAGTATTGGAGCCATACATCCCAATCTGTTTTGTCAACTGAGATGTATGATCGAATGAATTCATTAAGTGTTCTGTGGCTTCGCTCCACGGTTCCTACAGTCTGGTGATGATGTGCGGTAGAAGTTATGTTTTTGATGTTCAAATTTTTGCATAAATCTTCTATTATTGAATTTTTATATTCTGTTCCCATGTCCGTAATGAACGTCTTCATTGGACCGTACTTTAGAATAAAATCTTCAAATATAGCTTTGCTACTGTATTTGCACTTTTGTTTTTAATGGGTATTGCTACTAGGTATTTTGTTAAATCGCAGATTAAGGTTACTGCATATTCGTTTCCTTGTTCAGATTTGGGAGTGGACCGATCGTATCCACGATTACCCTGTCGAAAGCCATTTGTGGCGTTTCAGTTATAGTTAATGGGGTCTTTATGTGTTTAGTTGTTTTTGATTTTTGGCATTTGGGGCATTTTCTTATATATTTTGATATGTCTCTTGTCATGTTTTTCCAATAATAAGCCTTTTAATTTTTGCTATCGTTCTAGCTATGCCTGTATGACCTCCTTGTATTGGATCGTCATGGAATGTAAACAGTATTGCTTCTTTCTCTTTTTTATTATTTGATAATAGGGTCACCGGCTTGAGTAGCGCTACTCTTAGAGATTGTAATATTTTATTGCCCATTATTTTAAAAGATTCTATTGAGATGGTGTCAAATATCTTTTCGCTCGGTGCCACTTTGAGTTGGCTGATATTAAGTATACCGGCTTCTTTTCAAGCCTTTGAAAGAACTGACCTAAGTCGAGAATTTCATTGGTGTACATATCGCTAACGTCAATTCTTGCCATAACTTTTTTCCATGTTTTAGTAAACATAGTGAATCCGTTATTCGCAAGGTCACTACTTTTCGTACCTCATCATTTACAATGACTTCGTATACGTTGGGCTGAGAAGCTTTATTTAGAGATTGCCTATGCAAATCTACTTTTTCATTTTCTTTTCCTGCGCAGGAATTTTTCTGTTTACTTTGGTTTCTGGTAGTGACTTTCAGAATTTGATTGTTTGTTTGTATATTTTTTAAGTCCGTGATAGTAATTCTTGATAGCGCATCGGCTACATGATTATCTTTGCCCTTTAGATATTCTACTGTAAAATTATATTCCTCTAATTCAAGTCTCATGCGTGTTAATTTGGAACTGGGGTTTACCATTGAAAATAGATATGTGAGTGCTCTGTGATCTGTTTTGACAGTGAAGTGTCTACCATAAATATATGGCCTGAAGTGTGTTATTGCCCAATGAATGGCTGATAGTTCTTGCTCTGTTGTACTTTTGTTGCTTTCGCCTTTTTGTAAAAGATCTTGATGCGTATGCAATTGGAAGCTGGAGTCCATTTTTGTTTTGAGTTAGGACTGCTCCACACGCTTGCTTACTAGCATCTGTAATTATGCAAAATTCTTTGCTGAAATCTGGATATTGTAAAAGAGTTGGGTTCATTAGTGCCGATTTTAGATGTTCGAAGGCGTTTTGGCATTCAGTTGTCCATTCGAATTTTATATTTTTCTTACATAATCTTGTTATGTGACGAGAATAGTCGGCAAAAATTTCTTATAAATCTTCTGTAATAATTACAAAATGCAACAAATCTTCTAGCGCTGTCCGCATCATGTGGGACTGGGTAATTTTGAATGACGTCGTATTTTTTGTCGTCGGGCAAGATTCCTTTATCTGTGCATTTATGTCCTAGAAAAGTGACTCCATGCATAAAAATGAACATTTTTCGGGATGTAACTTTAGGTTATGTTGCTTACATTTCTCAAAAAACATCAGTTAAGTTTTTGAGCATATGTTTTTCGGAACAACCAATGACTATTAAATCATCCATATAAAGAAATGCTTGCGAAGGTTCTAGTCCAGAGAAAGCTATAGTCATCATTCTCTGAAAGGAGTTTGGGGCTATTTTTAAGCCGAATGGTAATCGTGTGAAGCGATATGAACCATTGCTTGTTGAAAAAGATGTTATATCTGTTGAACTTTTTTCAAGCTCAATTTGATGAAAACCTGACATTAAGTCAAGGCATGAAAAATATTTTGCTCTTCCTAGTTGATCTAAAATGTCATCAATTCTAGGGAGTGGAAATTTATCGGATAACAGTTTTTTATTAATCTGACGATAATCAATTACTAATCGCCATTTTTTCTTTTCGGAATTTGGGAGTGACTTTTTTTGGTACTAATAAAAGTGGGCTATTATAAGGTGATACAGATGGTTCGACTATTTTGTCATTAATGAGTTTTTGGACTTGTTCTTGAATTTCATCTTTTGACTATGAGGACTTCTGTAGTTTTTTATGTATGTTGGTTCATCATCCTTCAATCTCAGTTTTTGTTTATAAAAATTATTTGTAGTTATCGGTTCGGTTTCTAGTCCGAATACATCGCTATATTGGGTGCATAATGTTGTTAGTTGTTTATGAAATTGTGGCGGGAAATTTTTCGAAAGTTGGGTTAATACAGTTTTTTCTCTGTTTTCTAAGTCTGTTTCAACTACTTCGTAGTTTGAAAGTGATTCATATTTTAGGTGGTTTACGCTGACTAACTGATCTGTATTTGTTGTATTTAGTAGTCTTATGAATGCATTTTTGACTGTTGTTATGGTATTTGCTATGTAAATACCCTGCTGAATTTCCTGGTTCGGAATAAATACACTGTCTTCTGCTGAGATTATTTCGATTTTCGGACAACTTGGGATCTTGCTGGCAGAATTATGGTGTTATTGCCAGGGCTGAATGTTATTGGAACATAAATGTGATTTTTTAAATTATTTGGTCTCATTATAAGCCAGTCTTCAGATGGCATGCAGTCTAATTGACAGTTGTATTTTTTATGAAATCGAGTCCTAGTATTCCATCACAAGGAATAGCGAATTGTAAATCAACGATATGAAAATCATAGGGAATTATATATTTAGAAGTTTGAATTTCGATAGAAGTTAGCCCTTTTGATTTGGTAACTTCTTGATTTATTCCCTGTATATTGATAATATGATTAGTTTGGATGTGTTGAAAAACATCGGAATTTTCCTTTAATATGGATATATCCGCACCTGTGTCTATTAAAAAGACTAGTTCTTTTCCCGTTGCTACATGTATAAAAGTTACGAATATGTTTTGGCTGAGATTGATGGTGTGAATTTTACTGTTTCCTACTGTTGAGTACCTAAAGGGTTTTGGGAGTTTCCTGGTTGTTTCCCGTTGCGTTTTGGGCTACTCTAACATTGTTGCTGTTGTTATTGTTATTGTTATTATTGGGATAACCTCCGTTTTGGTGGTTATTTCCCTATAACTTCCTCTGTTGTTTCCTCTATTATTTCCTCTGAAATTATTATTGTTGTTTTGTCCATTATTGCGGTTATAATTATTGTTATAATTATTATTATTATAATTGGTATTATTATAATAACCGCGGCCATTGCCTCTTCCGCGAGAATTACCTCGATAATTATTACCTCGATAATTTTGTCCTCCACGGGTGTACAATATTGTATTCTGACTGCCTGTCATTTCAGTACTACTTTGTAAGTACTTCGTGATGGCTTCGTTCATTGTTGTGAAATTTCCAGCCTCAAGTATTGTTTTAAGTTTTCCATGTTCACAATTTTTAACCATTGTAGCGATGGCTTCTTTTGTACTGAATTTATCAGCGTGTTCAGCTGATAAACCCTCATCGATATACGATGCTTCCAATAGCCTCCGCAAATGATCGATTTCTGTCGTAAACTTTTCTGCAGTTTTGCCCTTTTGGCTGGTTTTTGCCAATTTTGCCTTTACTACGTCGGACGTTTCACCGACTATAGTGTCTTGCAATTTTTGTATAATTGCGTTAATAGTGGTCTCGTTTTGAACTTTATATAGAGTGGACCCTATTATTTTCGATTTTATGACTTCAACGGCTAACTCTTCGAAATCACCTTTGTCAAGTTCACTAACTTCAAAGCGGTTACAAATCTTTGAAGATGTAGCTTTTGTCCATTAAATTCTGGAATAGCATTTGAAATGTCTTTTATATATGCCCTTTGGGCAGCTGGGTCTGCCATTATGTTTTCTTTTGTTTCGATGTCGCTGGTATCTGAATCTAGTTCTTCTTGTATTGGTAATGTTATTACCGCCGGAATTGTTAGATCGTGTAGATCTTTTTCTTTTATTTCAACTTCTTCGCTCAATTCGGAACTTTCATCGTCCGTTGACTCTATTTCTGCCTGTTCTGCTGTTTCTTGTTCTTCACTCAGATCTATTGTCAAAGGAGTATTTAGGATAGTCGGTATGGATATATCTAAATGATACCTCTCTTTGACAGTTAATAGATTAGAACGTAACCTGATCAATAATTTCGATATTTTCGACCAGTTCGTTGTACTTATTGTTTTTCTATTTTCATGCACTAATATTCTTACCTCGTTGAAAGAATCGACAAGAATCTTTGCGTGTTTATTTACTGTTTCCTGTTGTGTTGCCCTATTCTGGCTTACACATTTGTAAGACTTATCAAAAATGTCTTTGATTTCACGGATATGGTGAGTCAGTTGCTCCCATTCCATACTAAGTTTTTATATATTTTTCCTTTGTTTGTGCATAATTTTTTTGCACATTAGTTTGTCCTATCTCGGGATGAATGTCTACTTCTAAAAAAATGTTTTATCGGATATCAAAAGAGATTTTGTATCTATCTATGGGTAATTCCCTTTTATTAGAATTGTACTCCTTTTCCAAAATTGTTCCGATACTGTCTTAAATATTTTAAGGTTTTTTTTTTTGTATTTATTTTTATTTCATTTTCATTTCCCTTATGTTAGCGTACTGTGTACATATACATACGTATATTTTGGTTTTTTTTTTTGTTTAAATATATTTTTATAACAATTGTTTGCGCCAATTTTTTTTTTATTATTAGATCTTGTCTAGATCGTTAGCTTGGCTTAAGGCTCTTTTTGTTACACACTTATTGTGGAACATATAAGCTTTGTACAGAATGTATGCGCACATAATAAAAACAATTATTGATAATAATATATTTGTTAAATTTGAATCAATACTTTGTGATTCGATTTTGTTTATTACGTTTGCAGTGGAGTCCACTGATTTTGTATCAATTAACCCCATTTTGGGTATTATTTCTGTATTGTAGTTAATGTCAGTTTTGATATTGAATTGCTTATCATTTATATTTTATTAATTTTCATTCTGATACATGACTGTTCACAGCCGGGATTTTCAAGAGGCCCCTTGCAGTCTGCTGGGCACTTTGGTTTCCTTGCTTCTATTATGTCTTCCTTATTTTTATAAGCTTCTAATTCCCTGTATGTATTTTCTAATTCTTGTTTAATTTGTACATTTTCTTCCCAGTTTACTGGGGTTGTTTCTGTAGCATATAACTGCCTATTTAATTCCTTAATTTTTAAATTTAGGAAATTTTTCTGACCTCCTCTCCTTTTTCTCTTAATTTTTCCTTCTTTAGGCATTATTATAATTTTAGTGGTTTACAGGTTTCCCTACCTAGGTAAAAAAATGAAAACCCGCAGCTAGAAACTGCCTGGTTTGTACAATTGTATTAATATTAGTTTGCATCGCAGTGCAAAGAGACGTAGAATTTCAAATTAATTAATGTATAAAATTACTTTTAATTCTGCTCGCTGGTCTGCTGGTCTTCTGGCACCGATGATGGCTGCACAGGCTGTTGTCTGGTGGCTGCTGCTGATGTCCACGGCCTATGGGCTCAGGCGGTACCGGTGCCGGTCATCGCACAGGTGTAAATTTCGTCTTTGGGGGTTGATGATTGGATTGATGTATTAATATATATACCTTTTTTTCCATTAATAATTTTTTGCTGAGCGAGTTAGAGTTTTTTGATTCCCATTCGCAGAATCCATCTGCAGATTCCAGGGTCACGGTCTTCTTGAATTAAATTTATCCATCTGCAGGTTCTAGTGTCTTCTTGAATTCATCTGCAGATTCCAGGGTCACGGTCTTCTTGAATTAAATTTATCCATCTGCAGGTTCCAGTGTCTTCTTGAATTCGGCTGCAGATTCCAGTGTCTTCTTGAATTCGTCTGCAGATTCCAGTGTCTTCTTGAATTCGGCTGCAGATTCCAGTGTCTTCTTGAATTCGGCTGCAGGTTCGAGGGTCACGGTCGCCATATAGTATATCCGAAGATTTCCAAAAATAGTCATATAGTATTTCTGTTAAACTTCCAAAAAAATAGTTTTTATTTATTTCGTTGGAGCAGCAGTCATTGCCGCTCCAAGCTCTCAGGAGGTTCTTTTGAATTGATCTTAGCAGCTAAAGAAGGCTAAGTCTCGCAGCCCCGCTGCCAACAGCGGCAGGGGAGAGACGGTTGTGTACATAGCTAGGTATATAGCTATGCTCGCTTAGGCTGGAGCGTGATATGCACATACATTTGCGTTTGTGTTCATGTGGGGTCCGCATGTGACAATTATGCTGACGCTTACACTTTCTGTTAGCAGACAAAGGCTGGCTCGGATTTCGGCCGCTTGGGTTAATGACTTGAACTTGGAATTTATATTTATGTATTGTTTATTTATGTGCATCAATGTATAAGGTACAGTGTGCATTCGATATATGTGCATATTACAACTGATTACTTTATAAGGTCCTTTATAACTACTGTCTAACTTATGAACTGTTTCGTTTTTTACTAATACTAAGTCTCCAATGTTTTATGGGAATTATATTTATATTCTTGTCAAAGTTAATTTTTTGTTTTTCTTTAGCTCTATTTACTAACTCATTAGTTCTTTTAAGGGCTACTTGTAATCTATACTTAACTTCTCTATCGTATGCCTCATGATTGTACAGAGGACTTATTGTAGAATTCTCCAAAAAATCATATTTGGGTGGTTTTTTGGCAAAAATAAGTTCGAAAGGGCAATAGCCATGAACTGTAGATGGTGTTGTATTGTAGCAATAAGTGAAAAATTTTAACCAATCGTCCCAGTCGTCTTTTTCTAATGAAATATATGATCGTACATATTCATTGAATGTTCTATGAGTGCGTTCGACTGCACCAAGTGTTTGATGATGGTGGGTGTTGAAGTTTGATGGTTTATTTTTAACAACTTGCATAGTTCAGTGAAAATGCTGTTCTTATATTCTGTACCCATGTCCGTTATGAGCGTCCTCATTGGTCCATAGATCAAAATAAAGTTGTCGAATATTGCTTAAGCTACTACTTTTGCGTGTTTGCTCTTTATTGGTATTGAAATTAGATATTTTGTCAAATCGCAAAGGATTGTAAGTGGGAAGTGGGCGGGAAGTGGGATGTGGGCAAGTGGTGGGATGTAAATAGGAAGTGGGTGGGATGTGGGGGATGTAAATGGGAAGTGGGAGGATGTGGTGGGATGTAAATGGGAAGTGGGTGGGATTTGGGCGGGAAGAGGGCGGGAAGTGTGCAGTATGTTGGTGGAATGTAGGTGGGATGTAGGTGGGAAGTGGGTGGGAAGTGGGTGGGAAGTGGGTGGAATTTGGTCGGGAAGTGTGCAGTATGTTGGTGGCAAGTGGGTGTAATGTGGGTGGGATGTAGGTGCGAAGTGGGCGGAAAGTGGGTGGGATGTGGGCGGGAAATGTGCGGGAAGTGGGTGGGATGTGGGCCTGAAGTGGGTGGTAAGTGGGTGTGCGTTGGTTATAAACTGTTGAAGGCGCAGCGAAGCGTGACAGGCTATTGCTAGTATTATTATATATATATTCGGCGAATTCTTAAATAACATACTAAGATTAAATAGATTAAATTGGCTGCTCGGCTGAGGCCGCGATCAAGTTAAGACCTTATGGCCCTTTGTGATGTGGGTTAAAATGGAGTGATTTTCTATAAGAGTTTTTATAGAGTACAAAAAATAAGACGCGTTTGAAATAAATAAATAAATTTAATTTGGCACTACGACGACGAGAAGAATAGCTGCGCTCAGTTTCAATGGTTTACGACAACTAATTTAATAAACTTCAACAATTTCTCTAAAGCCTATCTTAAGCTAGGGTGGCGAAACGGGGCGAATTCGCTCAGAGCGACAAAAGAGAGTTCTATGCGCCCCCGCTCCGCCCTAAACTAACTTACACTAGACTTCAAACAATAACTTCAATAAATTTCCAACTAATTAAAACTACTTAAATTAAACACGCCATCTGCGTCAACACCGCCCCCATTGAAGGGCTGCACAGGCTTCAACAGCTTGGAAGAGGGGCCAGCTTGTAATAGCCCTCTTGTAGGTCCCTCCAGAGGTCGTCTTAACGTCGACGACCCTGACTACGCCGTCCTGCCCGGCGTGAGTGGCCGTTACCCTGCCCAGGAGCCATTGTTGGGGAGGCATGTTGTCCTCTGCGACGACGACGGGTCTCCTTCCGCGACGTTCGGCTTCTGCTGGTGCCACTTGGCCCGGGTCTGCAGTCCCAGCACGTATTCCCGGGACCAACGCTGCCAAAACGTTCGCCTGAGAGACGAGACAAGCCGCCATCGCTTCAAGCAGCTGGAGACCCTGCTGTTCCGGGGTCCCGACTGCTGGTGGCGCGATCAACGGCCCGCCTATCAGAAGGTGCGCTGGGGTGAGAGCCTCTCCATCGCTTGGGTCTTGGCTCAGCGGTCCCAGTGGTCGAGAGTTCATCGCTGCCTCGACTCCCACCAGCACCGTCTGAAGCTCTTCTGCGCTTAGGAGCGCTGCCCACCGTCCGTT